>SJYA01002789.1:2471264-2553602 GCA_006410615.1 Neotragus moschatus
AAAATCTTTTTTGCTAATGCCACCAGCAATCTCATCAGAAAAAAATGCTTAAGTATTATGAGGCTGTCATGGTAGCAGATACAAGTTTTCAAAAATTCTTATTTTTATGTGAAAGCATGAATTTTATCATGGATGAGAAATACTGTCAGTTGTTTTCCTTGAAGTAATAGGCTCACTATGCTCCTTCTTAAGAAAATATCTGCCAAATACCCAGTTCTGAATAACCACAGCTGGTTTGCCACTTGTTCTTTTAAGATGGTCCATAAAAAGAGGCTAGTTCAGCTTTGTAATTCAAATTTTGAAACTTCAACTATTTAGCAAGTGGTTTTCCTTGAGATGATCATACTTTGGTATGCAGCATATTTGCTTTCTGTGTACTTTTCATTTTATCACACAGAATTTTTTAACAGATACATACTCAAGGGTTGAGATTTAATACGATGTACTACTTCATCAAGAACATTCTTAAGTAAAACTGATGTTTGTTTTTCTAAAACTTCTGGTACCATATGGTACCATGGTTTTGATTCGCACAGGTGTAAGTAGTTTTACCCATTATCATTTTTCATCTTCAGTGCAAATGTCAACATACTGAAAAAGACAAATAATGTTTTGGTACTATTATGAAAATGGTGGCTTTTTCATGGTCACTATTTGACCTTGCATGCACCACATCTGAAGAACCACTGCTTTATTTATTATTCTTTTCCAGTCACCTGTCCTGCTTCTGTTTGCCATCATCATCCCTGTGACTTTGCATATATTGCTCCTTTGCCTACAGTGCCTTCGTCAGCCAGCTGGCAAAATCTCATTTGTCATTTAATATCTGGTTTGTATTTCATTTCTGAGAAGCTGACTTCATGTCTTTTAAGCTGATTTAATCACTCTGGTTTTTGTGCTTCTGTGCCATTCTGAGCATACCTTGTTTAGCATTTATCACATTGAGGGCAGAGGGTCTAGTAATATTTTTAAGCACCTACTATGTGCCAGACCCTGTGCTAAGTCTTTTACATGTTACTATTATGTCCCCCAATTAATTACAGACTGAAGGTCCAGACAGACAGCTGAAGCTGAAGTCAAACCCACGCCCACTATTTCAGCAGTGTGGTAATCTTTACCCCTGTTTATCCCTATGGCACATAGACAGCACAGTTAAGATATTTAACTTATGTCCCTTGAACAGTCAAATAAATGAACTTAGTAAAAAATCTCAACTCATAATGCAAGGCTCTACAAAGTCTTTCATCTTTCAGAGCCTAAGGTTTGGCCTTTGGTACAGTATTTTTCATTCTTTATGTACCATTTAGATTTGGAATCTTCATTTACTTATAGAAAAACTTGCATTTTCATTTCTTCCAGCAATGTGTTCCCAGCCGTGGGATGGTAATTTAATGATCACACTGCCATCAAGCTGGAAACACAAATGTTGACATTTGACAGTAATGTTTTTCCTCTCAAAGTTGCTTCAAGTAAATACTAATGGTGTATCCAAGTAAATGAAATAATTACTGAAAAAGCAAATGGTGTCTATTTTTCAACATGAGTATTCAAGTTTTAAACTCTCCAAAAATTTTTTTTTTAGAAAAAAATCTGTTTAAGACTCATACCTCTTTTTGTACTTAGTCTGGGACATTATGAAATGTGAAAATTCCATTGTGCCTCTAAGAAAAGCTTAATGCCTCAAAATTCCTTTATTTAAACTATAGTACATATCTTGAAAATGGGAGGAAGACCAGTGGTTCTCAAAGTATGGCCCTAGGATTAGTATCATCACCATCACTTGGGAATTTGTTAGAAGGACCCAACTCAGACCTATCAAATCAAAAAACTCTGGGGGCCTGGCCCGGCAATTTGTGTTCCAATAGTCCTCCAGTTATTGAGATGTATGGTTAAATCTGACAACCAGTGGGGTAAATGCACTGTATCTTTTGGATAAATGGATGCTACCTATCCAATCCCATCACTTCATAGGAAATAGATGGGGAAACAGTGGAAACAGTGTCAGACTTTATTTTTTGGGGCTCCAAAATCACTGCAGATGGTGCCTGCAGCCATGAAATTAAAAGACGCTTATTTTTTGGAAGGAAAGTTATGACCAACCTAGATAGCATATTCAAAAGCAGAGATATTACTTTGCCGACTAAGGTCTGTCTAGTCAAGGCTATGGTTTTTCCAGTGATCATGTATGGATGTGAGAGTTGGACTGTGAAGAAGGCTAAGCGCCGAAAATTGATGCTTTTGAACTGTGAGGTTGGAAAAGACTCTTGAGAGTCCCTTGGACTGCAAGGAGATCCAACCAATCCATTCTGAAGGAGATCAGCCCAGGAATTTCTTTGGAAGGAATGATGTTAAAGCTGAAACTCCAGTACTTTGGCCACCTCAAGCGAAGAATTGACTCATTGGAAAAGACTCTGATGCTGGGAGGGATTGTGGGCAGGAGAAGGGGACGACAGAGGATGAGATGGCTGGATGGCATCACTGACTCGATGGGCGTGAATCTGAGTGAACTCCAGGAGTTGGTGACGGACAGGGAGGCCTGGCGTGCTGCGATTCATGGGGTCGCAAAGAGTCAGACATGACTGAGCGACTGAACTGACTGACTGACTTATAAAGAAGTTATGATTGGCCTATATGCAAACAAACCTTTGACAATATAAGCTGTTTAGCAAGAGGTCTGCCATGCCAAGGGTCCAGGCAACCCTCACCCCCACATACGGTGGCCATGCAGCTGAAGTAGAGAATCTCATTTCACCAAACAGAAGCCAAATTATTCCTTGACTCTGCCTTCCAGGATGTGGATAAACACACCACAACCATACTTAATGAGAAGTAAAGACATTTATTGATTTTCATGAACCATCTGCCATTCTGTCATAGGTAACTCCAGCCATGTACTGTTTAAATTGCTTCTTTTCTAAATGAAACAGCAACCTGCAATACATGTGTTTTATTACCACTGGAGTACAATATTCTATCATCTACTTTCAGCTACCAATGACAAGACTATTCTTCCCAGGGATGTATTACCACTATTCTACTTGCTTTGTTATTACATGGATTTAAGGAAAATAGTAACTTCTTAGCATTTTGACAACTAGTTGCAGGCATGTATGAAAAGCTTATTTTAGCAAAGAATATATATAAAATTTCCTGGCATTTTGCTAGAAGAAATGAAGGCATTAAAGGCTGATTTTTATTTACATTTTTCTAAAGAAAAGCTGATGAGAGACTCTGTCCTGAACCAGAGTTTTCTGTCTTTGCTGGGAAAAGGCCAGACCTGGGAGAGAAGGCTCACTGTAAATCAAGAGGCAGGAAGACTCAGAATCAGATGAATGGAATATTCAGGGCGTATCTTTGTAAGAGTAAAAAGGGCAGGGGATACAAGGAAATCATCCCATTCGTTACAAACCTGGAAAACAGTTCCTTGTTCTTATTGGAAGTACATTCAGTTTGCTTAAAATACAAATGAGAAAGAAAAAAAACTCATATACTTCCTAAACATAAATGTTTATGGGTGATTACAAGTGAAAGTATAAAAATTTTGTTTGATTCTGTGTACATTAACAATGCAACATTATAGGAAGAATAAAAATTGTAGAGTGAGACAGATCAGGCTTTGAATTCTGGGCTCTGACAACTGCTAACTGAGTGAATCTGGCCAATTCTTAATTTCTCTGATTTTCAGCTTATAGGGCTATTACAAGGATTTGATATAAATATTTGGGATATGACTTATAAAGGGTAGGTGATCAACAGACAGGTATTCAAGTATTAAAGCAAACTGATGCTTAGATAACTGGTATGCGTGTTCAGTTTGCCTAGTTGGATTGAAAGTTATACCACTTGGTCTCAATCTCAATAACTAACTTCTCTTATTTCGCCTACATGTTAAAAAACTATAAACTGCTTGCCGTTTCCCCAACCTTTCCATGACACATGAAGTAGGACAGAAAGAGATAGAAGTAAAAACAAATATTCCCCTAAAAAATAATCCACACAGACATAACACCTTAGTGAAAGGCCTCCCCCCCCAAATTGCTTAAAGAGTTTGATTTCACTTACAGTGAAGTAAAGAACAGTATCACCATTTATTCATTTGATCTTGTTTCTTCCTCATACTACCATAGCAGTTCAAAATAACATATTATTCATTGCTAGTAAAGTGTTACAAATTTGTTTTTCTATGCTAAAATTCCTCTGCATTTACCAGAATGCAGCAGGCTACTTTAGCTAAACATCCAGGGCCATAAAACTTGTCCAGTGCAATACGATCATTTTAATAATATTCTGCTCTTGGAATGCAGTTATAAAGACAGATGATGGCCACCGAGTGCTATTTACAAAACAAAAATAGCTCTCATATAACCTTAAAGATGCAAAAAACTCAGCAACTGAAAATATGTTTTAAAAAATTGCTATATTCCACAAGTCAATTTTACATACCTGAGAATTTTCTTAGGAATCTGTGATGGAGATGAATGACTCCTTTTCTTCTTCTCTGAGTCCTGTAGTGACCTCTCCTCTGCTCCACCCTTCTCTGTGACTGCTGACTGCTCTGCTCTGGCTTTTCCCTGATCCATGCTGAGCTGGCCTTGGGCAGGGTCGCACCTGTACATGAAGACAATGGCTGGCTTCTCGTTGGGGTCTCCTTTTGCCTCTGTGAACCAGTGATGGCGCTGAACTGGAGGAGGTGGCAGCATGTGGATGACTGTGCCATCCAGGCCCACCAGTTTCCCTTTCTCCCGGTCTTTCTCTTTGTCGTCCTCCTCGTCTGTTTTCCGACGGCGGAAGAAACTTTTAAATGAGATCCAGCGTTTAGGTTTTGCGTCAGCTGCCCGCCTGCTGCCTTCAGAGTGCAAAACTGATTCAGCTTCCGTTGACCTGGTCGGGCTGGTTGGCTTGGTCCAGTTGGTGAAATGCCTCTGCAAAAGGTTACTGGCATGGTAAGGGGAGGAAGTCGAGCGTGGTGGGGGAAAGGGGGCTGGTGGATCGCTTTGGGGGTTCATCACTAATTTGGAGGGAGGGGTGGTGACTGGCTTTGTGAGTGGATCTTTCTGTGCTTTGGTGGTAGGACTTTCTGTGGTCTGAGGTGCTTCAGCCTCAGCGCTGGGCTGGGACATGAAGAGAGATTTGGGGCGCACCGGTGTACCCTTGGGTGTAGTCTTAGCAGCACCGGCATCAGGAGGAACTGCATAAAGCTCTTCCACACTGCAAGCTTTAGGGCCAGACTGGGGCATTTCTGGAGGAGACTGCGGGGGCTGGATAGAAGCCACAATCTGAGAAAGCACGGTGCTCGCTTTCTCTCGGGTGCTACTGCTACTGCCCACCACCTGAAGCTCCTGAGTGCTTTCTGTTTTGGCCACAGGCTCTTGAGTGGTTCTCTGGAGCTTTGTTGGGGAGCTGTGGTTGGAACTGTAGCTTCTCTGTGGTGAAGACTGACTTCTGTTAAGACAGCTGTTAAACTCCTGAACCTTCTGAGCCACTGAGCCCCTTTTGCGCTCTGTGCTGTTTGAAAACCCTTTAGCTTGGGGACATTCAGTGGGTTTGCCAGTAGTGTTATCAGATGCTTTGCTTTCATTCTCTATTTCTTCGTAAGTGTGGCTTATTACACTTGTGGTTTTCTCCTTCACTGAAAGTTCTCCACTGGTTCCGAGAAAACTCTTGTAAATGGCTAGATTGTCATATGCATTTGGATTGATTACAATGGGAACTTTGATAGCATTTTTGGAACTCCGAGCATAAGTTGGCTCATCATGAATGATAATTGGAAAAGGTGGCATACCGGCATTGTTATAACTGTTAAATTTTATTTCAGACAAATTGGGTGACTTCACAGGTATGGTTTTGGAGGAAACATTTGTAGCTGTGGGTGAAGTAGGTGCTGATTTGTGACAGATTTTCCTTGGAGGGACATTCGGTCCAGTCCCACTGCTGATTAATTCAACCTTAGGTATCTTCTGTCGTGGGCTGGTGCTGGAAGTCCATACTTCCTGGTAGCGGATGGCGCTGGATTTTTGGAAATGGGCACTTATGTGTCCTGATGTCAGTGCAGGTGATGTCACTGGAGAGTTTGGAGTAGAAGATGAGCTTTTAGTCTTGGGACTGTTAGCGTGGCCCTCAAGGTGCTCACTGGCCATGGCTGCTGACACATCCACGACAGTATACGGCTTGCACAAAGGCTGTTCCAGATTCACAACTCGGTAGGGCTTTGCTTGCTCTTCCACAGGAACAAGGTTTATGGTTACTGCTTGCCCAGCAATATCTGTAGATGCTTTACTTTCTGGCTTCTCAGTCTGTACAGCAATCTTGCCATCCTTCTCTTCTAATCGGAGAGCAAGGACTGCTTTGTGTGTCTCTGGAACTTTTACTGAGCTTTTAGAGGCTTGTGAGGAGTCTGTCTCCTGATCATTACCAGAGAGGCTTTCAGAATTAGGCTCACTTTCCTTCACGTCCTTAGAATCTCCCGGGTTACCAGGAGCAATTCCCCCATTACAGATCTTCTGGGATAAACTGCTGGCTGTCTCAGAATGTGATTCTTCTGTTAAAGAGGAATCTGGGGATGTGGAGTCAGATGACACCATGCTCTGAGTGCTTCCTGGTCCATAAGAGACCACAGAATTCTCTTCATAACCATTCAAGATTTCATCATAACTGTCATCATAGTCCACAGCACAGATTCTTTGCAGAGATTTATTTCGCAGGGGGACGGTATTCCATTTTTTGTCCACAAAGAATCGCACAGGAGACAAAGTGTTTGCCCGAAAGTTGGCAAAGCGAGGTTGCCCTCTCATGCGAATCTCCATGGCCAGCAGTTCTTCATCACTCTCATCCCAGCTCTCATGCTCCTCCTCCATGTTACTCAAAAGCACATCTTCCTCACTCTCTTCACCACTAGAAAACTCTGGGTAACAGAATCGACCCCCTTCATTACTGATCACTTCTGTGCTCCCACTCAGAATAACATGCTTGCCCTGAGTATCCTTCATCCCGCCCATCATGCAACTTGGTGGAAGCTTTCTTTCCAGGGATCGTTTATAGCAATCATTTATTCTTCCTAAGAATGTCTCTCTGGAGTTAGTCTCATTTTCTTTTATTTGAGGGGTGGTATCCAAGCCTGCTATCTCCTTTAACACCTCAGTTAGTCCATTATTGTTATTTGAAATCTTCTTTGCACTATCGTTATTCCCATAAGGCTTAGGGACATGGCTAAATCCTTCAACATCATCTTCATTATTATTATTAAGTGGTTTCTGATTCAGGGCCATCCTGTTTCGGTTCCATCCTATGACGACAGGTTTATTCTCACAGTGTTCTTGTATACTAAGCTCACCACACACACTTTGCCCATCTGCCACCATCATAGTGGGCTTCACAGCGATAGTGGGTTTTTTAGCCACAGGAGGCCGGAAGTTTCCAGTGTTCCTGATACGGTGGTTGTTACTGTGGTTGGCATTAGTTTTATTGCCATGGGTGATGGGTGCCTTCTCAGGGTCTGGGGGTAGCTGGTGTAAACTTTTAGGTTTAAAACAGTTCTTGCATTCACCAGGTTTCCAAACGTGTTCAGTAAAGGTATTACAAGCAGACATTTTTAAAAATAGAACTTCACAGACAATGCTCTCCTTTCAGTGCATGGCAAAACTTTCATCTGTTAGTTTTCACCTCCCCTGTGTTCCTTAGCAGCTCTTCTAAGTGTGATCAACCTGATGGCAGAAGGGGGAGAGAAGAAGAAAATCTGAATGGAAAAGGTACTATGATGTTTATTATGATGAATAATTAGAAAATATTGGCTCCAACTTTCCTTAAATCAAAAGACTGAGAAATAAACCAATTTGGGCACTTTATGAACTCTCTTTAGTTAATTAGCATTTTGAAATGCTAGTTTTTAAACCATAATTTTATGCATTCTCACTGAACCAAGTATATATAATATTTCATTTGATGTGACTGTGAGCTTCCCCTCCTGGAAATGAAATCATTCTTTCTATTATCCTCCAACCTAAAACTTCTTAGTCCATTGTGGGCTCCTCTTCTTCTGCCTACCCTTTATGTCTGGATACCTCATAGACTTCTCGAACACAATGCATCCAGGACTAATCGTTTGGCCACCTACTTTCTCAACTGTTAAGATGCTTTTATACTCTAACCAGCCCTCCTCTACCCTGCAGGCCACCTTCTTCCTCTGTCTTTATCCTAATTCAGCTACTGTCACTATCATCTACCTAGATAGCTAAGCTTCAACCTTCAGATCATTCTTGACACCCTTCCCCTCACGTCTAACTACACATCCTAAATCCTTTTGTAAATTAGTCTTGCCAACTTTATCTATTACATTTCACTAGCACTCCTTCCTATTACCAGACACTGCTGGTAGTTCAGATACTTACCATCTTTTGCCTAGATTCCTGCAACAGGTTGTTAACTGATCTCCATGCCAGTAGCCTCACCCCATCCCAGTCTAACCTCTCTACCTCTGTTACTCAAACTGTGGTCCTTAGTAGAGCAGTATCTTCATCATCTTGAAGGCTGTTAGAAATGTAGTATCTAAGGTCCAATCCCAATCCTACTGCATCCGAATTTGCATTTAGTGAATTCTCAAGTGACTCCACCATTCTCTACTACTATCAGATTTTTTTTCTATGATGCTAATATGATCACCATATTACCTAGCTTAACTATTCTGTGGTTCAATATTACCTAATGCATTGGCTCCAAAAATGTCAGAGAGCGGTTGCTAGATGGGTAAGAACCACCTCGGGAAACACCCAAAGTCAGTCTCTTAGGAAAGAGTCCAGGAATCTGATCTTTAAACAAGGTCTCCAGGTAATTCTATGTACACTGAGGTGTTGGAACCTCTGAGTTACAGGATGAAATACAAGCCTCTTAGGTATTTAGTATATAGTCCTTGCCTCCCTTCTAGCCTTATGTCTTAAAAATCAACTAGTCTTTTCGAACTCTAAATCCCAGTGGGCTACTCATTTCTCCTTGGTACCATCAAAGTCACTTAGACATATCTCCATGAACAAGCACTTTCACTTTTAATTGTCTATTTTCTCACTAGTTTTTGAACTTTTTAAAGCCTGGGCTATATCTTATTCATTTCTATATGTCTAATGTAAGGAGTTGGATGGGCTTCCCTGGTGCTTCAGTGGTAAAGAATCTGCCTGCCAAAACAGAAAACACAGGTTTGATCCCCGGGTCAGGAAGATCCCCTGGAGAAGAAATGGCAACCCACTCCAGTATTCTTCCTGGGAAATTCCATGGACAGAGGAGCCTAGTGGGCTACATTCCATGGGCTCGCAGAGAGTTAAGACACAACTTAGTAACTAAACAACAATAGTAAGGAGCTGGATAAACACTGGTTGATTAAATGTGTTAGTCTGAGGCTTATCTTTAAAAAAAAAAATCTTGTGGCTCTCTCTCTTTCTTGTCTCTCTGGCACAGTGCTACAGATCTTCCTACTACAATCTTATATTTCCACTTTGGGTATTATAATAAATCTGGCAGTTGGCATGTACATGTAAGAACCATTTTAATAGCTGGAAAGTTTAACTTCATTCATGGACAACAACAGTGACCAGTGTCTTTGGTTTGCCAGAAACACAGCCTTTCGTCGAGTTTCAGCACATTTATAAGAAAGGAAAGAACATTTTCTTTAGCTAATATATACAAAGCTACATCCCTTGTAAACAACACTCACAGAGCACTCTGCCTCAGTGGAAGAAATGCAGACAAAGATCAAAGAATTCCACACAGAGAGTCCAATGACTTGGCCAAAATCTAAGTTCATTCTTTGCTGGAGATCATGGAATGTCTCTTTTCAATACAGTTAAAATATATTTTTCAAGTGTTTGTTTGAAAGTATTTATTTACTCTTTCAAATGTTCTAAAAGTTATATACTTTAGTTGATAAAACCATTTCTTGCTATTCTTAGACTGAAACATTTTGAGCAAGGGGAAGAATGGCAAAAAATTAGGCTGAAAAAGAGAGCAGGGTCCAGATCACATGGGGCCTTTTTATAGCCTTTTAAAGTATAGAGTTTCCTAAGGGCAGTGGGAACCCATCAAAGGGTTTTAAACAAGGAAACAAGATGACATAATCTACATTTTAAAAAGACAGCTTTGAACAAAAAACCTGAAATACTTAGGTGTAAGTCTAGTATAGTATGTGTAAAATCTGTATGCAAAAAACTAAAAGACTGATTAAAGAGATCAAAGATCTAAAGAAATAGAGAAATACATCAAGTTCTCTCAGTGTTGTTAAGATGTCAATTCTCCCCAGGTTCTTCTGCAGATTCAATGTAATTCCAACCAAAATCTGAGAGGATTTTTTGTAGAAATCATCAAGTTGATTCTAAAATGTATATAGGAAGGCCAAGAAACTAAAATAGCCAGGAATAATTTCAGAAAAGAACAAAGTTGTAGGACTCATATTACCAGATTTTAAGACTTTTAAGCTATAGTAATCCTGACAAGGTAGAATTGGCAAAAGGATAGAAATATGTATAGATGAGAGAAATGGGATAAACAAATTAGAACCCATAGGGCAAATCTAGTCTATTGCATGTTTTTGTATGCTCATAAGCTAAAGATGTTTTTAAAACTCTTAAATGGTTGAAAAAAATTAAAAAGTATTATTTTGTGACAAGTCAAAATTATATGAAATTCAGATTTCAGTGCCCATAAATGAAGTTTTATTGGCACATAGCCAGGTCCAATTGTTTGCATATTGTCTACCCTTGTGGTAGAAAGTGAAGAGGAACTAAAGAGCCTCTTAATGAAAGTGAAAGAGGAGAGTGAAAAGCTGGCTTAAAACCTAACATTCAAAAAAACGAAGATCATGGCATGTCCCATCACTTCATGGCAAATAGATGGGGAAACAATGGAAACAGTGACAGGCTTTATTTTCTTGGGCTTCAAAATCACTGCAGATAGTGACTGCAGCCATGAAATTAAAAGACCTTTGCTCTTTGGAAGAAAAGCTATGACCAATCTAGACAGTATATTAAAAAGCATATAAAAAGCATATTACTTTGCCAACAAATGTCCATCTAGTCAAAGCTATGGTTTTTCCAGTGGTCATGTATGATGTGAGACCTGGACCATAAAGAAAGCTGAGTGCCAAAGAATTGGTGCTTCTGAACTGTGGCATTGGAGAAAACTCTTGAGAGTCCTTTGGACTGCAAGGAAATCAAATCAATCAATCCTAAAGGAAATCAGTCCTGAATATTCATTGGAAGGACTGATGCTGAAGCTTTAATATTTGGCCACTTGATGTGAAGAACTGACTCATTGGAAAAGACCCTAATGCTGGGAAAGACTGAAGGCAGGAGGAGAAGGGAACGACAGAGGATGAGATGGTTGGATGGCATCTCAGACTCAATGGCCATGAGTTTGAACAAGCTGCGGGAGTTGGTGATGGATAGGGAAGCCTGGCATGCTTCAGTCCATGGGGTTGCAAAGAGTCGGACACGATTGAGTGAGTGACTGGACTAAACTGTACTGATGGTGGTTTTTGTGCTACAATGGAGAACTGAGTAGTTATGACAGACCATGTAGTACCTTCATCACTTTGCAGTAATTTTCAGCACTCCCTAAATTTCATTTCCACTGCCACATGAATCACTTGTATGAAAAACATTTTGAAAGATAAAAATATGTGAAATTTCATTATAGATATGCATCAATAAATAAATATTTGTAATCTACTTTGATGACAGGAAACACTAATTCTGAACCTGAACGAAGCAAAATTAATCATTGTTGATCTTAGCACAAACTATTTATGCCTCTCCTAAAACAGAATTCCATTCTTCTTATTAAGTAGAGCTGTCTTACAAAAAAAAAAACTATCCTCAATTTTTGCATTTTGAATTTTGTAATGAAATTCATGGAAATGTATTTTCTTTTTTGTTATACAAGTGCCTATATAACAATATCTTGGTTTCTGCTTTTTCACCTGCAAAACCTAAAATATTTATGATTTGGTTCTTTAAAGAAAAAGTTACTGATCCTGGATATAGATCAGAACAGACGTAGAAGAGAACTGAGACCAGAAATAGATCCACACAAATATAGTTAATTGATTTTTGATAAAAATGAAAAGGATACCTTTTCAACAAATGTGCTAGAAAAACTGGATATCCATAGGCAAAAAAATGAACCTTAATTCACAGTCACACCTTACACACAAAAATGAATTCAAAAGGGATCACAGATTTAGGTACAAAATGTAAAGCTATAGAACTTTTGAAAGCAAATATAGGAAAAATTCTTTGCAACTTTGGTGTAAAAAGAGTTCTTAGATACAACACTAAATGCATGATCCATAGTGAAAAAACTGATATTTTAGTGTTTACTAAAATTGTTTTGACGATTTAGTAAATTGATAAGAGATACTGATAAGAGAATGAAAAGACAAGCCACAGATAAGAAATTTTTTGCAATGTTCATATTTAACAAAGGATTTTGTATCCAGAATATACAAAGAACTTTCAAAATTCAAGAAAACAAATCCAATAAAAATAAATGCAAAAGATTTGAGCAGATACTCCACCAGAGGTAAATGGATTGCATATAAATATGGGAAAGATGTTAGATATCATTAGTCATACAGAAAGACAAATTAAAATTACAGTAAGTACTGCCACACATCTATTAGAATAATTAAAATAAGTTAAAACCAAAACCTGGGGTTAAGGAGGATGTGATATGAAGCAATTGAGATTCTTACCCAGTGCTAGTGGGAATGCTAATAGTTCAGTCACTTCAGAAAACAGTTTGGCAGTTTCTTATAAAGTTAAACATAAACTTCCCAGGTAACCCAGCAATTACATTCCCAGGTATGAAAACTTGAGTTTACACTAAACACTGTATGCAAAGGTTGACAGGTAAAAACTGAAAACAATCCAAATATTTTATGGTGGTGGTTATATGCTTGCATGCATTTGTCACAACTCATAGAACTGTATACTTTAAAAAAAAAAAAAAGGCATTTTACTATATATAAATCAAACCTCAGTAAATCTGACTTAAAAAAATAAAAGACAGTTCTGGCTGCTGTATAGAGAATGGACTGGGGGAGAATAGTACAAGAAGAGGCCAGGAGACTATTTAAAGAGTAGTTGTGGGCAAAATAAGATATGGCAAGGACCTGTATGAGGATGTAACTTCAGGGAAAGTGGATAAAAGTATTTGATGAAACCCTGGATTTTAGACATTGAGGTTTTAGGTTTGTGTATTCAAGTGATTTGTGGGCCCATTTATTGAGATGGATGATTTTGGAGGAGGGACAACATTTGGAGGGAAGATTATGAGTCCATATTTTGTTAGCCTGCACACTACAGAGCAAGCAGTTGAATTTAGAAGTCTGGGACACAAGGGAATTCTGCTGTTCTTGTCTGTTTGGGAACTACTAGCACAGGAATAGTTAGGCCAAAAAGCAAATGGAGTGAGCTTGGGAGGTAGCCTTGGTGGGTGAACCAGGGAGAAGAGGATATCCCCCAAAGTAAACTAAAAAATAACAGCCCTAAGTGTAATGATATAGAAGCCAGATGAGATTTCACTGTGTGTACTTCAAATGCTGCTGAGAGGTAACAGAGAATGAGAACTTGAATGTGCCTACTGGACTTGGCACTGTGAGCTCACTGGTGATCTCACCCAGATTATTCTGGTGCAGTGGCAGGGATGGAAAGCAGACTGTGGTGAGTTGAAGACGGATGAGAGAGAGTAATTTTAGATAACTTTTTGGCAAAGTTTAAGTGGGAGGTAGAAGGAAGAAAGAGCTGGGAGTATGGGGGAGGGGTCTCGAAAGGATTTCCTTATTTTAATATGGCAAAAACTAGGTCATGTTGACTACAAATACTGGAAACAGACACGGGGAGTGTGAGAAGCTGAAAAGAGAAAAAAAAGGGGGTAGATGTTAATAATTACAAATCTTAGAATGTTAAAATTGAGCAGGCCCTTAGTTCAATTCTTCTCTTATTAACAAGGGAAACTGAAGCCCAGAAAAGGCCACACAAATGAATGTGAAAGACTGAGAACAGCAACTCAAGGCTATAGCTACCTATAGGATGTTCTGTTTTTAAATTACTTTTTCTTTTGTAATATAAAATATTTGTTTTTTTCTTATGTATGCTCACTGTGAAAACTCAGAAAAGCATAAAGAAAATGAAGTCATGCATAATCCTATTATTCAGAAGTGACTTCTATTAGCAGTTTGTGGAAGTTCCTTTCAGTTATCAAGAATCTTTAAAAAAAAAAATTCCTGTCTACTTAGCCTATGTGGTACCGATGACAAAGAATAAGGCATCCCACCCTAATATCTTGTTAACCAAGTTAAACCCACCGGTGAAAGAGAGGGATTAAATTTTCTCTTTGTAAGTAGCAGAGTATATTTTCTTTTTCCAAGGCTGGTAGACAGATAGTAAAAATAATTCTCCATTTTGAGTGCACATAAGTTAATTCAGTCAAGAGATGCTGCTGAGTTGATTAGCAGCTATCACATTATCAACAGGATAGACAAATGAGATTCACCAGGAACACAATCAGCTTATGTCAGTGCTGTGTGCAATAGAAACCCATCAATAAAACTGAAGCCTTGGATTTGGCATTCTAAGTTCTGTGTACATCTGTATTCAGTCTTATAAACCAAGAGATGAACCAGGCAAACACCTTTAGCTAGCACCAGATGGAGCTGCTGTCTAAGTCACAAAGCCTTAACTACTTTTCTTTTTTCATTTTTCAACACTAATTATGTTTGGAGACAAAGATATGCACTTAAAGACACTGTCAAAACTATTTTAACTTATAACAGGCTCTTAGAAAGAGAAGTTACACCAGTTGTAGCTCTATCCAAAGAGCAGTCCTTGGACTTTACTGTCTTTGTGAAATGACTTCAATGGCAATCAATAACTAGCAGCTTTGTCTGCTCAACACTGACACCTCCAAAATGGGAAACTCTAGCCACCAAAGTCATGCTTGAGAAATAAAAAATGTGTCTCCTGAGGCACTTAAGCAAGGATATATGACAGTCTACCCTGCTGTCTTCTATTTATTTGCCAAAACAGGTCAGCTATGAAATATCAAATGGAACGTTGGATAAGGAAAAACTCATTGGCCTCCACATCCCTTATAATTTCAAAGCAAATCCTGCAGATGAAATGCTCCATGAGAAAGTGTAATGGCTGAAGTTGCCCCTAGGAGCTAGCCAGGATTCCATGATCTAAAATCTGATATAATATTTGACAGTTTCCAAGGCCAAAACCCTTCAGGCTATAGATGAAGCTGTTCATGGGCAGCTTATTTCACTTCTAGTCATGACAGCTTTTAAAGAATCTATTACTGTTTTTTACTCTCTCTACTGCTATACAGTCAATGACATAATTAGTTTGCTTATAGTCCAACTGTTTCAAGCAGATTTGATACAAGACTGCCAAATCTACACAGGATCTCAAAGTTGGAATAGACAGGCCCACAGAAAGAGTCAGAGCTCCTCAAGCTAGATGCTATTTCCAAGTCAGTGAAGAAGGTGAGAGCATCCTGGTGGTATATTAAATACCATAAGCAGAGTATTTCCTAAAGGCATCCAAGGGGAAACTGTTAATAAATGAGGACGGAGAATGGATTGCTCAGCTCCTTCCCCAATCCTGTGACTCCCAGAGCCCATTATCGCTCTTCATAAAACCTGTCATACTGTCAAAGGGGCAGAATCAAGAATTCTCACTGTTTTACATGGGCTTTTAAGGATACTCTTCACTGAGAAACTATTGCTTATATGTCATCCAACACATTACTGTAGTCCAGCTCCAGGCTACTAAAGTAAAATTTACAAGCCAAGGTTCTCATTAGGCTTTTGTAATGGAACTAGTGGGTCACTTAAATAAAAAAGGAAAGGAAAATGTGACAAGTATCCCCACGTCACTGTTTCCTCCATCCACAGTAAAAAATGCTGACCGATACCTCAACCAGCTGCCAAACCGTTCAGTGTATGACTACAAGGGTGGGGAGAGGAAGTGAAAGCAAAGCTGCAGGAAAAGGCTTTGTAGGAGATAAAACACAGCTTGAGTTTGGCACATAAATGGAAATTCCATGAATAAAACGAACCTTCTTAATTTGAGATTTGACCAAAGAGGGGAAAAAAAAAATCACATTTCTTTGCTAATGATAAGAATAGGCAAGATCTTAAGACTTAAGGTTCTTCTGTCTAAAGAAGAAACCAAGGTAAGACCTAATTAATTTAGAAAACTTAACTAAAGAGCTGTGCTGGAAGGAGGAAGACCACCCACTTTCAGTTGTTCTAACCACCAGTTTTTTTCTAACAATATACTGTTCCTGTCACATGGTGGTCATCTCAGGATAAGAATTGTGCAACAGCAGATGCTGTAAAGAGGCACTGCTAAGGCCCTGACACGTTTTTCAGTTCAAATTCTTTGATGAACCAGTTAAATAATAAAAAAAAAATTATTATTATAAATTAGGTAACAGCTAGTTATAAGATTATAATTTCCAAAATGTTCACTGAACACACTTCAGACCCCTATGTAAGAAGGTAGGCATCAGAGAGCAGGTGAAAATGTTATCTGATAACAGTCAAGGACTCCATAGTATTTTTCAGTTTTACTCTACTCACAAATGATTCTCTCTGCTTGGAATGTATATTCTCTAATGCCGTTCCATTTGGCAACAGCCTGTTTACCCTTCAAGACCCAGTTCAAAATTTACCTGTGATGAAGCTTTACCTAACTCCGTAAATACCTTTATTGTAAGACCATGTTATATTATATAGGTCCTCAGAAGGCAGGGCTGTGACTTTTTCATCTTTAGATCTCTTGGATTGCTTGGAATATAGCAGATACTAAATAAGTGCTTCCTGAATAAAAGCAATTTTAGCCAGCTAATGCTGGGCACCATTTAAAGCTCTTTACCCATGAGAACTCTTAATTCTCATAAAACTCTATGATGTGTATAGCACCACTTCACTGATAAAGAAACTGAGACGTGTCCAAGGTCACATAGCTAACAGGGCAGAGCCAGAAGGGATGAAAGCATGCACATATAAATGGTAGAGTTCAGCTCCATATGGAATCTGGAGGCTGCTTTAAATGTAAGCATGGTGGTGCCTGAAAAACAGTTCACTCAGCAACAGCAGCACTCCTTATCATAGTGGAATTCCACCTTGAGCAAAGCAGTGGTAGAAGCAGGCACACCCCCACCATCCCCAGCTCACTCCTGAGGTTGCAGGGTGCACGTACTCACTGCAGAGCAAGTTAGGAGTAAAACTATGCGCCAGATAGCTACCTGGGCTGCCCAAAGGTGGTGCTTTTTTTTTTTTTTTTCCTTTTTGTACTTCAGAGTATTGGAGTGAATATTCTGAGGCAAATTAAATATGCTCTTTCATCTAGCCCAGCCTGAGTCAGGAACTATCCTTATTTGGAAGGGTAGATGAAGTGGCTGATTGAGAGCAATTGGTGAGACGCTGTTAGAAGCGTCTTACTGTATTCTTCTCCACTGCTGTCAACTGTCAAATGAAGAAAGCGAGACTGCAGACTAATTGAGATGTGAAAAGATAAGTGATCTATGGTTTGAAAGAAGGGAATAACAAAAAGGGAAAATGAGGAAGTGAAAGAGTCAAAGGTAAGAGAAAGGAGAAAAGGAGGGAAGAAAGGTGGAGAAGGAAAGAGACCCAAGAAAGAGCTGATTATTTTGAGAGAAATCCCACTTGAATGCTTACAACAACATAATCAGGGGAAGTGAAAATGTCCTTTGTTATCATGCTTCACCATTTCTGGAGGCTTTATTCTTTATTGTCTTGCATGACTTGAAAATTTGGTAGGAGGCATTATTTTTCCAGTCAAACTAAAATTTACCTTCCCAGTTACAGAACAGAGTAACAGTACATTCCATTAGACATTTATAACTTGAAATTCTAAAGAGAAAAAGTACTTCTAAATTAATGAAAGCCTGAGTTATACAGCACTTTAAAGAAATATAAATTTATTGCTTTCAAAGAGTTATCATAGAGGTATCATAATAAATTAGCTTAACAGTCTTTCCTGTTAGAAGTATTTGGAGGATTATTCTAATAAACATGTAAGAAATCAGTCAATCCTAAGGAAAATCAACCCTGAATACGCACTGGAAGGACTGATGCTGAAGCTGAAGCTCCACCTGATGCAAACAGCCAACTCACTGGAAAAGACTCTGATGCTGGGAAAGACTGAAGGCAGGAGAAGAGGGTGGCAGAGGATGAGATGGTTGGATGGCATCACTGATTAAATGGATATGAACTTGGGCAAACTCTAGGAGATGGTGAGGGACAGGGAGGCCTGGCGTGCTGCAGTCCATGGGGTCAGAGTCAGACACAACTTAGCGACTGAACAACCACATAAATAAATAATGGCTTAAAATACATTAAGAGTTTCAACCTGGGATCCAGGATGTATTTTCAAGGGTATATGAGCTCAACATTCAGAAAACGAAGATCATGGCATCTGGTCCCATCACTGCATGGCAAATAGACGGGGAAACAGTGGTAAGTGTCAGACTTTATTTTTTGGGGCTCCAAAATCACTGTGGATGGTGATTGCAGCCAGTAAATTAAAAGACGCTTACTCCTTGGAAGAAAAGTTATGAGCAACCTAAATAGTATATTGAAAATCAGAGACATTACTTTGCCAACAAAGGTCTGTCTAGTCAAGGCTATGGTTTTTCCAGTGGTCATGTATGGATGTGAGAGTTGGACTGTGAAGAAAGCTGAGCGCCGAAGAATTGATGTCTTTGAACTGTGGTGTTGGAGAAGACTCTTGAGAGTCCCTTGGACTGCAAGGAGATCCAGCCAGTCCATTCTGAAGGAGATCAGCCCTGGGTATTCTTTGGAAGGAATGATGCTGAAGCTGAAACTCCAGTACTTTGGCCACCTCATGCGAAGAGTTGACTCAATGGAAAAGACTTTGATGCTGGGAGGGATTTGGGGGCAGGAGGAAAAGGGGAAGACAGAGGATGAGATGGCCAGATGGCATCACCGACTCAATGGATGTGAGTTTGAGTGAACTCTGGGAGATGGTAATGGACAGGGAGGCCTGGCGTGCTGCAACTCATGGGGTCACAAAGAGTCGGACACGACTGAGCGACTGAACTGAACTGAACTGGTGAGTTCTCCAAAACAGCCCCTCTATTGAACTGAAAACAAAGTTTACAATCTAAAGTAAACATAGAATGGAACACTCCAATGGCCACCTATTAACTAAGCAGATCATCATGTATTACAAATATACATCTATATTTGTTTTTCTAACCTGAGCTTGTATCAAGCACACTGCTTTGATTGTTAGGAATAATGAGAAAAGAAGAGGTTTACTTAATATGTAAATGACACAGTTCCACTAAGTAAAGACCAAATGACATCATGGTGCAGTCACTGCACATTGTACCAGTCCTGAATTTTCAATATTTTGGAAAGAAGTGTGGCAGAAGAGAGCCAATGGTAATGAAAGCTGCCAAAAAAATCAATAGGGTTGCAGGCAGCTCGTATTCACACTGTGAGCAGCAATTGTTTCACCACAATATCATCTATTGTATAAAAATAGTGTTGTTAATTTGAATTTCATTAGTTTTAAAGGCTTTTTTCTTGGAGTACTTCACTTTTAAATTTGTTTTAGTTTATAGCTATATAAGAAATATAAGCATAAAGAATTTATACCTATTTTATATTTGCTCATATTTAAGTAAAATTATAATAATAATGTACATCAATACTAAAAGACTAGCTTTAAAATCAGTTAAAAGGAGCCTATAAGTTACTGAAGTTTGAAAAGCAGTGCTTAAAAACAATATTATCTTATGTCAGGTAATCATTCCTTTTCTGATCTCATTTACATTATTAATTTGCTCAGCATCTGTTAAAGGAATATAATAATCACCTACCCCATAGAATTGTCATTAAAATGAATTAAGTTAACATATACAGGGATTGTACTGAATCTATAGATGGCTTTGGGTAGTAAGGACATTTTAACAATATTAATTCTTCTAATCCACAAACAGAATATTTTCCATTTGTGTCGTCTTCAATTTCTTTCAACAAAATATTGTTTTCATTGTACAAATCTTTCACTTTCACTTTGTTAAAATTACTCCTAAGTATTTTATTGTCTTCGATACTATCATAAATGGGATTGTTTTATTTTTCAGATATTTCATTGTTAGTGTGTAGAAACATAACTGATTTCAAAATAACAATTTAATCTCTTACCTTCTGATTCAATATAGTCCTGTTAAAATTCTAATGGCATTTTCTTTTCACAGAAATTAAAAAAAAAAAAATCCCTAAAATTTGTATGGAAACACAAAAGACCCTGAATAGCCAAAGCAATCCTGAGAAAGAAAAAGGTGGGGGCATCATGTATTTTGATTTCAAAGTATACTGCAAAGCTATAGTAACTAAAACAGTAAAAACAGACATATTGACAAATGGAACAGAGAGCCCTGAGATAAGCCCAGGAATATATGGCCAATTAGTTTATAACAAAGGAGCCAAGAATAATACAATGGAGAAAGGACAGTCTCATCAATAGATAGTGCTGGGAAAACTGGACAGTCACATGCCACAGAATGAAACTGGACCCCCATGTTAGACAACACGCAAAAATAAATTCAAAATTGATCGAACGGAAGACCAAACGTAAGACTTGAATGTAAGACCTGAAATTGTTAAACTTCTAGAAGAAAACACAGGAGAAAAGCTCTTAGACACTGGTCTTGGGAACAGTTTTTTGGATATGACATCAAAGGTACAAGCCACAAAAGCAAAAGTTGACAAGTGGAACTACATCACACTAACAAGCTTCTGTACAGCAAAAGAATCAATAAAATGAAAAAAGAAGCTACAGAATGGGAGAAAATATATGCAAACAATATACTGGATAAGGGGTTAATGCATGGGTATGTGCTAATGCTTCAGTCATGTCCAACTCTTTGTGACCCTGTGGACTGTAGCCTGTTAGGCTCCTCTGTCCAAGGGATTCTCCAGGCAAGAATACCAGAGTGGGTTGCCATGCCCTCCTCCAGAGGATCTTCCTGACCCTGGGGTCAAACCCACATCTCCTGGGTCTCCTGGATTGGTTCTTTACCCAGTTTACCCACTTTACCAGGTGAGATTTTTACCACTAGCACCATCTGGGAAGCCCAAGGGGTTAATATCTAAATATATAAAGAACTCATACAACTCAATAACAGAAAGATAAAAAATATGATATAAAAATAGGCAGAAGAACTGAACAGATGTTTTTCCAAGAAGACATCCAAATGACCAACCAGTATATGAAAAGATGCTCAACATCACTAGTCATCAGGCAATGCAAATCAAAACCACAGTGAGATATCATCTCACATCTGTTATGGCAATCATTAAGAAGACAAGAGATAAAAGTATTGATGAGGATGTGGAAAAAAGGGAATTCCTGTGTACCACTGATGGGAATGTAAGTTGGTTAGGCCTATGCAAAATAGTATGGAGGTTCCTCAAAATTAAAAAAAATAGGACTGCAAATATGATCCAGCAATTCCACTTCTTGGGTATACATCCAAAGGAAATGAAAACAATTTACTGATAAGATATCTGTACTCTCACATTTACTGCAGCATTATTTATAATAGACAAGAAATGGAAACAACTTACAAGACCATCAGTGGATGAATAGCCAAAGAAGATGATGTATATACAACATATTACTCAACCATGAAAAGGAAGAAATCCTGCCACTTGTGA
Organism: Neotragus moschatus; assembly: GCA_006410615.1. Taxonomy (NCBI): domain Eukaryota; kingdom Metazoa; phylum Chordata; class Mammalia; order Artiodactyla; family Bovidae; genus Neotragus; species Neotragus moschatus. The sequence continues at coordinate 2,493,028 of SJYA01002789.1, forward strand.
TAACATGGATAGACCTTGAGGTGTTATGCTAAGTGGGATAAATCAGACAAGACAAGTACTATATCATTTACATGTACAATCTAAAAAAAACCCCAAAAAACCAATCTCATAGAAACAGAGTAAAATGGTGGTTGCTGCTGCTGTTTAGTCACCAAGTCATGTCTGACTCTTGTGTGACCCCATGGACTATAGCTTGCCAGGCTCTTCTGTCCATAGCATTTCCCAGGTGAGAATAATGAAGTGGGTTGCCATTTCCTTCTCCAGGGGATCTTCCTGACCCAGGGATTGAACCTGCATCTCCTGCATGGCAGGTGGATTTTTTTTTTTTTACCACTGAGCTAGCTGGGAAACCCAAATGGTGGTTATCAGGGACTGAAGGATAGGAGAATTGGGAGATGTAGTTATACTTAGAAGATGAGTAAGTTTTGGGGGTCTAATTCAAAGCATACTAATTATAGTCAACAATACTGTATTACATACTTCAAAGTTGCTAAGAGACTAGGTCTTAAATGTCCTACCACAAAAAAGAAATGATAATTATATGATGTGATAGTGGGGTGAGCTAACTCTATGGTATGCTATGGTGGTAATCATATTGTAATATATAAATGTATCAAATCAACACACTGCATATCTTAAATTTACACAGTGTTAAATGTCAACTGTGTCTCAAAAAGATAAAATATGTAAAGTACCTAACAGAGACTGATAAATAATAAGCACTTAATAAATACTAGTTCGTTCTTCCTTTATTTATTAAATCTCTTCCTTTATTAAATCTCTATATCCAATGGAGGATAGGAAGGGAAATGACCTCCTCCATATCTTCTACACATATTTGGACTGCATCTTGACATTCCAGGTGGAAACACTGTTAACTAAACTGGGAGACTTCAATTATGGATGCTTTAGTTGAAAGTTTTGGCTATTTTGTAAACCTACCATGTATTATTTCTACAAGGAAAATGCACTCCAAGTTCTGAATCAACTGATTTGCAAAGAAACATTAGCATCCTATTTTGGACCTGTGTTTTGCATTATTTTCAAGAGATGCTCTCATATTTTATCAAGAAGGAGTTGCTGAACAATAGAGTAATACAATATTACTATGCTTTAAGAATTCAGGTGGATATGGAAAGGATATACAGATAAGAGGCAAGGTTGGAGGAAATGTGGTTGGTTCAACTTTCGTAATACCACACCAGGTAAGGCCTCAAACTAATGCAGGCAGTTGGAATTAATGGGCAGGGGCTAATATGAGAGGCCAAATAAACAGTACATATCAGCCAGCAGGACATTAGGAGAGAGGGACAGTGACTTAAGATCACTCTGGGGTCTCCCTAGATGAAGACCCAGGCTGACTTTCCCAGAGGCACACTGAGAAGTGTAGATAGTGAAGTTAGCAACAATTGTACCACTTCAACTGTGGAAAATGAGAAAACTGATGTTTGAATGAAAATAACAGCCTAAAGCCAAGTAGTCCATATCTAAAATTTTTTCCATTAAAAATACTCTAATTGCTGTTTTCTTATATAAACCTTACTCTAAATGTTGAGTGCAAACGGTTTAGTGAGAGTAATACAAAAGATTCAGGATGCTGACATAGACGTGGGAAGGAAAGAGAAAGGCAAAGTGACAATTTTCTGGTTACCTTTATTTTACCATAGATAAAAGGCAGAAAAATAAAACTTGGGCTGAGAAAGTGAAGTGATGAGACCAGAGATGGATCATGAAGGATGTCAACTGTGGTCAGAAGATTCACATTGTCCAACTGGGCATGAACATAAGCCACCAGGTTTCCTCCAGGGCTAGTCTCAAGAAAACAACAAAAGCTTGGACTCTAGGGTGTTTGTTAGATGTTAATATATATATATTAAGAGGATCACAATTAGAAAGAAGAAAAGCTAAACTGCTCTCAAAAGTATTCTAGGTCTTTAATCTCCTTATCAGTGAACATACATGCCTGTGGTGTGTAACACTGGACCAATACAGACAGCCAATGCTTCTCTGGATGTAAAGTGACAGGTAGGATGCCAGCCATTCCTAAACAGGTATTGGGCTCCTGGTCCTTGTGGTTGCCAGAGTACTGGGTAGCATTTCCATTCCTATCATAACAATCTACCTATCAAAGCTAAAGGCCATTACTAATTAGATATAAATTTATACAAGTTGTCAAACTCCCTAGGCCTCGTGGCCTTTATCTTTTTTTTTTTTTTTAATGAGAAATAACTTAATTCCTTATATTATGAAAACAATCAGAAAATACAGATACACAAACAAACAAAAGCCCAAACCAAAAAGCTGACTATATGCCCTTCCAAGTCTTTTTCCTGTATACAGATTACTTGTACATACACTGTTACACAGACACATACAACACAATGAACATGATGTTTGATAACATGAATCTTTTAAATTGTTTCTAAAATTTACTACCAATTCAAAATTATATAAATGCAAGTTTTAGTTAAAGTGCCAATTTAAATCATTAATATACATATATATTTTTGCCATGCCACACAGCTTGTGGGATCTTAGTTCCCTGACCAGGAATTGAACCTCCAGACCCACAGCAGTGACTGCACTTAAGTCCTAACCACTGGACCACCAGTAAATTCCCCATTCAAACAAAGTTAACAATGAAAGAAATGACTTGTAGTCAGAGTCCTTGAAAGTGAAAGTGGCTCATTGTGTCCAACTCTTTACAACCCCATGGACTATACAGTCCATGGAATTCTCTAGGCCAGAATACTGGAATGGCGGGTAGCCTTTCCCTTCTCCAGGGGATCTTCCCAACCCAGGGATCAAACCCAGGTCCCATGCATTGCAGGTGGATTCTTTATCAGTCCTTCAACAACCTCAAACAATTAGAAATATTTCTCATGTACAATAAGAAACAACTCTTTTCTATGGACATAGTTAATCTGGCAAGATTACCTATTAAGGACATAGTTGAAAACTAGACAAAAAGTAGGAAAGAACCTTCAGGTTTCACTTCCAGACTCTTCTGTTTGCACACAAATTTAACTTGATCAACTCAAGCCAGTATTTTTGTACAGAAATAATAATGAATGCTCTACTTATGAGTGGTGAAGTATAACTATCTCTCTCATGTTGCCTTTGATTTGTACACTCCCTATCCACTTTACTATGAATTCACTGAGATAACAATGTTAATTTATTTGAATGGAGATATGCGTACCCCACTGCACTTTCAAAAAGATGTCCCTTTCATTATCACTCTTTACAAGACTTTCTTTCTAATCATCTATCTCTTCTGTAAACTTGTCTATTCCCAAACATATGAGTGCAGTATCTTCCCAGAATCTCCACTTCTTATTCTTGTGCTCTGAATTTTCAGACTTCAGCTTCCACCTATCTGTTAGACCACTCTAAACAAAATTAGTTGTCTTTCCTCCAAAATATGCTCCATCTTTTTCTGAGCACTATAACAATTAATGATATCACAACTTCCGTAGGCATTTACGCTAGGTCAACATGACCCCTCTCCTGGTCCTTCTCATATGATATACAATCAATGCCAGGTTAAGTGCTGGATTTTATTCCTCTTTGAAATACTGAGATGGTATTCTGTTGTCTCCTAATTCCTCTAAAAAACAAATCTTTACCACTTTACCGATTTCTTCATAAAATCATGACTGGTTCTCAGATGTCTATACAATCCATTTGAACTCTTTAGAGTATAATGCTCTTCTGTGATCAGATACTGTCTTACCCTTTAAAAAAATCATCTTCTATATGGTCTACCATATAACAACTTTTCAAAACTTCTACAAAACTTTTGATGCTTCAGTCAAATGCCAACTCCCCTGTGAAGTTGTGGATCATCCTCTTAAAGAATTAACTGTTTCCTCCTCAAATTTCCCATTCTATGGTGTTTATGACTGTTTGAATACAACTTTCTCTCTCTCTCACTCACTACGCTTAGCTCCTTGAAGACAGGAGACATTTCTTACATAGTTTTGGTACTTTATATTTCTTGAACAGATGAATAAATGATGCTTTATTATCAGAGATCAAGATAACTTATAAGGGGACAGAAGAATTCAGACAGAAGTGGCAAGTGACGAGTGATTATTGACAGCAAAAAAATAATAATAATAACCCCCCTCCTCCAAATTTAAGAACTCAAACACCATTTCAGTGTGGGGCAAACAAGCCCCTATGTCCCTTAACAGCATTACCGTATTTTCCAGAATAGCACTGTGATTGACACTGATACTAATTACAGCAAGATATAAAGAAAATGTGAAACTATGTTTGGTAACCTGTATTTAAAAGGGGAGGAAAACAGCAGTTTAAAATATATTTTGGAAAGATTTTTATATAAATGGTTTTATTATTTACAAGTTTATTTATTCAATTATAAAATAAATACCTATTATAGCAAACTTGGAGAATAGCCAAAGATATAAGAAAGGAGAAGCATCCCAAATCTTAGTTTTGTCATCATTGTTCAGTTGCTCAGTCATGTCTGATTCTTACGACCTCATGAACTGCAGCATGCCAGGCTTCTCTGTCCTTCACCATCTCCTGGAGCTTGCTCAAACTCATGTCCATTGAGTTGGTGATGCCATCCATCTCATCCTCTGTCTTCCCCTTCTTCTCCTGCCCTCAGTCTTTCCCAGCATCGGGGTATTTTCCAATGACTTAGTTCTTCACATCAGGTGGGGCATAGTATTGGAGCTTCAGATTCAGCATTAGTCCTTCCAGTGAATATTCAGGGTTGATTTCTTTTAGGATTGACTGGTTTGTTCTCCTTGCAGTACAAATACAGGTCACATAGGCACCAAATGATAATTGTAACTAAAAGCCCTTTAATGTTTAAAGAGCTCAAACTCACAGTTATTCAGAAAAATTTAGCCAAATAGAACTCATTATAGTTCTAGGACATAGAGAGCTTCAGTTCAGTTCAGTCAGTTCAGTTGCTCAGTTGTGTCCGATTCTTTGGGACCCCATGAATCATAGAATGCCAGGCCTCCCTGTCCATCACCAACTCCCAGAGTTCACTCAAACTCATGTCCATTGAGTCGGTGATGCCATTCGGCCATCTCATCCTCTGTCNGAGTCCCTTGGACTGCAAGGAGATCCAACCAGTCCATTCTGAAGGAGATCGGCCCTGGGATTTCTTTGGAAAGAATGATGTTAAAGCTGAAACTCCAGTACTTTGGCCACCTCATGCGAAGAGTTGATTCACTGGAAAAGACTGATGCTGGGAGCGATTGGGGGCAGGAGGACAAGGGGACGACAGAGGATGAGATGGCTGGATGGCATCACTGACTTGATGGGCGTGAGTCTGAGTGAACTCAGGGAGTTGGTGATGGACAGGGAGGCCTGGCGTGCTGCGATTCATGGGGTCGCAAAGAGTTGGACACAACTGAGCGACTGAACTGAACTGAGATGCTTGATTTAAAGATGACAGTTTTTACTCAAAGCTTCAATGCAGCAGAACAAATGTAATGTCTTTTAATCCTATTATTTATTACCACCTAGAATGTGTTCCTCGAATAAGGAATACTTCCCTTTTATTAATTTATGACTAGAGTTGATAAATGTTTTATATATATATATATAAGAAATTTATTTGAGACATCTCAGCAAAAATAATTATAGTGTTGTAAATAGGCTAGGTTACCTCATTAAAATTCCTAGAAATTCAAATTAAACATTAAGAAATCAATAAATCATCTATTACATTGCTCTAAAATATAAAAACAAAAACCAAAACCAACTTAGCTGTTGGTTAGACTGTGGAGTATTCTACACACTACCTAAGAAGAGTGCAAAACATATACAAGTCTAAGGACTTCACTGGTGGTCCAAGTGGCTAAGACTCTATGCTTCCTTTGCAGGGGGCATGGGTTTGATCCCTGATCAGAGAACTAAGATTATACATGCCCTGGGGCATGGGCCTCCCAAACCCCCACAAAAAGTAGAGGTCTTTTCAAGAGTGATAAGGCATACGTAAAACGTCCGCAAATATACAAAGAAATAAAGATAAAAACAAATAAGCACATTAAACCCTTACACGTGTCTGGATCTTGCAATTTCAAAGAATTTATCTACAGGAAGGCAATGCTATGCCCAATTATTAATTGGCATGCACAATAGTTTCCACAGGATGTTCAGCACAGCGTTATTTCTAATAGGGAAATGAGAGACCACTTAAATATCCCATAATACTGGAGGTTAGTAACTTAAGATAGCATGGCAATATGACAGAATATCATACAGTTAATGAAATAGAGATGGCTACTTAAAGACATTGAAAAGTATCTATAAAACATAACTAGTTTTAAAAAGACTACTTACATACAGGATAATCCCAGTTTCGCTAAAAGCAATGCACATAAATCTAACCAAAAAGATTGAAAGACTAATACAAAATGTCAAATGAAAATGTATATATTCCAAATTTTCTACTACAAGATTACAAGTGTATTTCACTCAACATCACTTTCATGAAAGAAAAGAATTACATCAAGTTACTTAAAAAAGTCTCGTATGCCCTTTACCCACATGCAATGTACTCTAGATATTCTTGCTCTGATGGCTCTACATAAACCTTCTGCTCTGTGACTGCAGCTCTGAATGATTCCAACAAAGATAATTCTGAATGTCTATCACATGGTCAGTCACCTGGGAGGGATTACATCAAACTGTTATGAGTTTGGGGACCCAAATGAGCGCCCTCTATTGTCGTGTCCTAGGCAAGATTTGTTCTCCAGAGGTGAGAGGCTAGTGCATTAACCAGGTTTTATATTAAATGTCTTCATCATTTGTGAGCAGCCAGATGGTTGGTAATATGTGTAGATATTTTGAAACATAGGCTGGCTGATTTCAATTAGCTTTGAAGTGAAACAAATGATAGCACAGATCTAAGCCCAGGGGTACTGAGAGAATATTTTCTTTCAGATGAATACCCTAACCTAGAGTTCCCAATTATATAACATAGCTAATGGGTTATCCTGGAACATGTGCCATTAGAAAGAATCTGTGTTATGAAGCACCTAACTGGGCAAATATTTCATGCCCAGGATAAGGAAACCAGCTAATGTGAATGAGGAAAGGGAATCAAATGAAGGAAAAGAAAAAAAAAAACACCCCAGTATAACCTACATGCTTGTGTTTCAGACTAAGGTTAGTGAGGAAATTTGGCAACAAATAAAAATACTTCTGTGGTAAGCTGAAGTAGTTTTGGGCCAAATCAAAGGCTCTGCCTAAAAAGATTAGTAACTGAACAAATGTTGGCTTTTCCAGGCTTAGTGTGCAATGCCAATTTTATGTCATTTTCCTCAAGATGCCAGCTGTGTTGTTCCTGATGATTCGCCTCGCTATTATACAGAGGAAAAGGACACAGAAGAGTCCTTGAGAATGCCACCACGTGGGCATATCTTGGCTTCAAAAATTCAGACAAGTCAGGAGAGAATGGAATTAATTCTCTCATTCAAAATAGGTTGAGAATCTAAAATTTTATTTCTTCTCTGAATCATAGGGATCTAATGGTCATTCAGAAAAGTGGTTTGACTCCAAGTCTCCCAAAGAAATCAAATGAGTTATTTTTTAATAAATATAAAGCAAAACAGAAACAAAAATTTTTTTAAACATAATTTTAACCTTTAATTTTCCATAACAGAAAACAGTTCAGTTTTTTTTTTTTTCCCCTCCATGTTAGCTACATTGCTAATGAAATCCCAGATGTAAAGAAAATTATTGTTTAGTCGCTCAGTCACGTCCAACTCTTTGTGACCCCATGAACTGCAGCCTGCTCAGCTCCGCTGGCCATGGAATTCTCCAGGCAAGAATACTGGAGTAGGTTACCATTTCCTTCTCCAGGGGAAAATTAAATGGCTTTCAATGCTTTTCTCATCCCATTCAGTGACTAGGATGCTTATTATTAACTGCTAACCATACCATAGGTACTATACCAGGTACTTCATTTACATTATTGCTTATCACTAACCATGACAATGACCTTATGTAGGTAAGTATTTTCATTTTACAGACTAATGAATTAAGTAATCTGACCAAGGTCATACAGTCCAGATCCCACTCCAAGACCCATGCCCTCTTCATATAACCATAATTAAATGGAAAGATCTTTCTTAGTTGACTCCTCTCAATGATTCAACATTTTACAAGAAGAAATAACAAAAGACCACTATGGCCTGAAACAAAGCATGGACTTTCCATTAATAAAGGCACATATCTTTCAGATGCAGTTGTTTTTCTCATAGGATCATAAAGCATTCTGAAATAGTTTGAAGTGGTCAAATAAACAGCAAACAGCTTATCATTTTTTTTTAATGCTTTAATTTTTTTTCTTTTGGCAGCGCTGCATAGCATGCCTGGATCTTAGTTCCCTGACCAGGGCTTGAATCCATGGCCCCTGTAGGGGCAGCACGGAGTCTTAACCACTGGATCACCAAAGAAGTCCCCCAAACAGCTAGATCTTATAGGCCAAAGGGAGGCAAACACAGAAAGAGGATAGGAGCTACAAGGTAATAAAAATAGTTGTTTAACTCCTCCTTCCCTGGTGGCTCAGCAGTAAAGAATCCATCTGCCAATGCAGGAGACATGGGTTTGATCCCTGGGTTGGGAAGATCCCCTGGAGAAGGAAATGGCAATCCACTCCAGTATTCTTGCCTAGGAAATCCCATTGACAGAGGAGCCTGGCAGGCTATAGTCCATAGGGTTGCAAAAGAGTTGGACATGACTTAGCGACTAAACAACCATATCTCAAAATATGGTCCAGTAACCTGCAGCACTGGTATCATTTGTTGGCTTTTTGAGGTTTCCCAGGTAGCACTAGTGGTAAAAAACTTGCCTGTCAATACAGGGGATGTAAGAAACTCAGGTTTGATACCTGGCTTCGGAAGATTCCCTAGAGAAAGGCTTGGCAATCCACTCCAGTAGTCTTGCCTGGAGAATCCCATGGACAGAGGAGCCTGGCAGGTTATAGTCCATACGGCTGCACAGAGTTGGATATGACTGAAGTAGCTTGGCATGCATGCATGCACATTGGCTTGTTAGAAATGCAGACTCTCAGGCCCCACTCCAGACCTCCTAAATCAGTGATTTAAAAGGTTAGAATGTTCATGAAAGCTTGAGAAGCAATTATCTTAATTATAATTAATCCAATAATGACTAAATTATGTTCAAAGCTAAAGAGGTAGAAATTAGCCTAGGGCCAACAATACTTTCTGGAAAAATAAGTATTTTTATGCATTTCCATAATGTGATTTTGTAAATTGTTAACAGTAGCTTTTGCTTCACTTGCTAAGAGCACTTTTGCAGCAAATTTTAAAGTCATTATTCCACTCTTTGTTTCCTACCTGGTAAGAGCTTAGTTTCATCTCTCACTTTTCACCCACTCATCTTAGCAAACATACAAGTCTAAACAATAGCACATGCCTAGTCAAGATTTTACCTCAAAGTGATAAGGGCCAAAGAGCCAAGATACGACCTGCAGGAATGAAATGCATTTATAAGCAATAGCTGTCCTCACCTGAATTAAAGGTTTTCCTTGATTTAACTATAGTGGCAAGTAACCTGCATATTACCCTACAAAATGCAATTTTCTCTTTCAATAGTGGTCTCTAATACCATTGCTAACTGAAAGGATTTATGAGTTCATTTGTCAAGACAAAAGATCTCATAAAAATAGACTTTTTTTTTATACATCTAGCCACAACCCAAACGAATAAGATTAGTGGGAAGAGTAAAATGCATCTGATTACAGAGAGAACACAATTAAACCCACTAAGGAACTGACTAGTCATAAAATAAAATTATCAATGTCCTGTTACAGAAACAAAAACATAAAATTACCGATGGATCCTTCTCCTCACTGAAAACAGGAGATCTGTCACATAGTTAAAAACAACCTGCTTGAAGTAACTGACCAGACCACAATGTGTTAAAGGGGAAAACAATAGCCTCACTTGAGAAATTTTAAAAAACTTTAATTTACAATTGTTATGTTTATAAAGTACCATGGGTCAACAAGAAAGACTGCCTCTGAGTCAAAAATCCATGGCTTTGAGTATAATTTAAGGGAATTCTCTTAAACCAACATTCTTACTTTTTATCAGGGTTATTCTTTATTAAGCACCAAAATAAAAAATATCTGAGTCAAAATTCTCAAAAAGCTTAAAAATTAGATGGAATATTGGTTTTTTTCTACTTTAACTTCAAGAATCTCTCTAATTGAAGAAAAATAAATCCAGTCAGAGATACCTGGTGACTCAGATGGTAAAGCATCTGCTTACAATGTGGGAGACCTGGTTTCAATCTCTGGGTTGGGAAGATCCTCTGGAGAAGGAAATGGCAACCCACTCCAGTACTCTTGCCTGGAAAATCCCATGGATGGAAGAGCCTGGCAGGCTACAGTCCGTGGGGTCACAAAGAGTTGGACATGACTGAGCGACTTCATCTTACCTTACCTTAGAGATACCAAGACATTATGTTATTTCTGATTCCAGATTCTTCTACTATATAATCTCATAAATCTAACATTCTTATATCCTGTAACAAAAAAGACTGAAAAAAGACTGCATCACCCAGATAATACCATAAAAACAAGAAAAGATTAGTAATAAATTCAATGTTCAAATTATAATAAAATTTTTGTGATTGACCAGTTTCACTAATACAGTATTCTTTTGTCTGATGATACCTTCCATCTTTGCTGCTTTTCTCCTTTAACAGGATTGTTGGCTTTGCTTAAAAGAGGACTGATTTGTCTCTGACTTATCAGATGGTTAAAGTCTGTCTAATTTGAGTAAGCTCTTAAAAAAACACTGCTTTAGAAAGGTCAATTAGTTCTAAACAAATGTGTTCAGTTCAGTAAGCATCTCCTATAGAGACAGGTCCTAAATGGATAAGCCAATATTTCCTGTTGTGCTCTAGTGTATAAAGGGGCAAAGGAAGCTGTAAGTGAATGCACACATTACCAGCTGGAGTCCCCAGAGTTTATAATTTCCGCCAACACTTACAGGAGATTTCCACTGAGCTGCTACACCAGCATTTTCTAGGCTTTTGCTGAATTATGCCATTTGTAGGGAGAGGGGTGTTTAAAAACACATCAAATCCATCATGAAATCTGGTTGTTTTTTCCTCCACAGTGATTTCTGGTCTTTTCCACCTATTTCCACTTCTGCAGTTGCACCTTTCATGTTTACAATGTTCTGGCATTCTCCCAGCTGCTGTCTTTGCCTCCAGGCCTTCTCACCCCATCTATATACACTCATTAAAATAATGTTCTTCAATTAATTTTATCATGTAACCTGTCTGTTCAAAAAATCACCATGAATTCCTTAACACATTTCTTAACTTGGGTCTCAAAACTCTACATACTTCAGATCTATTACTATCTCCTCTTTACCGATGAAGCACTTCTGAGTCCTTGACCAGTGTCACACAGTAGAGGAGCTGGATTTCAGCCCAGGCAATCTGGTTTCAAAGTTTATGTTCTCAAGCATTATATTATACTACATGACCCCTGTTAAGAGCTTGGTGTGTGGAGTTACCTTGCAATTGCATTTATGGATTTCTGGATAATTTCCCCAACTATACTGTTTTCAGAGACAGTCCACTTCTTTGATATGTTCACATAAAGCCTACACATAGTAGACAATGTTTCACTGACTGGTGTTACACTATGATGACTGTTTAGATCTTTGAATGTATCAGGTGGCTAAAACGGTTTTTGTCTATTCATATCCTCATCTGCTGTAGCTTGTGCATTTCCTTGACTAACAATGCTATGTTAAGTCGCTTCAGTCGTGTCCGACTCTATGTGACCCCATGGACACAGCAGCTCACCAGACTCCTCTGTCCACAGGATTCTCCCGGCAAGAATACTGGAGTGGAGTGCCATTTCCTTCTCCATACTTACTATATAGGGTTGGCCCTAAAGTTCATTTGGGTTTTTTGTAACATTTCATGGAAAATCCCAACAAACCCCAACAATAGGGTGGTATTAGATATTCCTAAATGGTACTGTGGTTCAAAAATATACAATGGTGGAATCTCAGCAGAGATTCATACACACACATACAAAATCAAATAGTGAACAGAAGACTACTCTTAATGGCAATTCTAGAAATAAAACAAGTAGGAAGGCTACACCAAGCATGATGGTATGTAATCTCTAGCACTTGCAATTCTTAAATTCAAAATAACTTTTAATACACTCAGTTTTCTATATATGATGAAGCCAACAAAGTAAATAAAGGGGGAGCCCCTTGCTAGAAGGCACTGTGATGTACATTTCATGAGAGAAGGCAGATAGTCATAGTCTTGTTCAATCCTAGGCAAAGTTTGTGTAAATTAAATATTCAAGCTTAGCCCTGTGCTCTGAGTATCTGATCAATCCTGAACTATGAAACAAAAAGGGAAATCAATACTTTCCTTTAATTCTGTCAAGTTTGTGGCAACTGAAAATAAAATATATAGGTGATATTATACATGCAGAAAGACCATTATCCAGAACAGGACATTCTCTTTCCTCTTCTCTTTTCTTTTGGAGTTTTTCCACCATTACATTACCAGTTAAATTCACCTGAGATGTTTCAAAAGACATTTGAAACATTATCATTTACAAATATACGGAGATTAACCATATAAACATATGATGACAGAGTTGCCAATACAAAGAATTAGGCATCCACATGTTATTTCATTAACAAAAACCCACTGTTCTAAAGATTTTGGAACTAACAAAGTTATGTCCCAAGTTCAAGATAAACCAATATTCCTATTTTTAATATAAGACCGTGAATAACTTTGAAACTAGATCCAAAATAATAAACTACTCCAGAGGATGGTAAGGAAGCTAAAAGCCAAGATGCTACCTATTTTCTCTATTATTTTTCTAAGTAGTCCAAATGCAAGCTTGGAGGAAAGTGCAAAACCCAAAGTAAATCTGTCTAATTAAAAGGTAGCTGGAGGAAGTTCTGCATAAATATTTTTTGGATGCAGAAAAAGAACTATTGTGAGAAAAATCTCTCTCTTCATAAATCAAGAGGAAAACTGAGGATAACTCAGAATAGTTAGAATAACAATACCAGCTATCACTTACTGTCAAGAAATTTTATTATCTCCTTTAAGTCCCACATCTACCTTATTCAGGTATCATCATTCCAGTCCTATACATAAGGAAATTGAAACTCTGAGAGATTAAGTAACTTGGTTATAGACCTAGGTCCTGGTTCATACACCTAGACTGCGGCATACCTGGACGATAGAGTCAGATCTAAGTCTAAAGTCTACACTTCTTTCTATTTGACTATACTTCAGAAGTTCGCAACCTTCATTGCCTGCCACAATAGTCTGGGATCTTTTTCAAAATACAGATGCATGGGTTACATCCTCATAGTTCCTAAACCAGCAGGTCTGAGATGGCACCAAAATATTTTTACTTTTTTTTAAAAAGGTAGCACAGGTGTTTCTGATGCACATCAAAAGACTAGACTGGGAAAAAAAACCCAAGGCAATCTAAAAGTAAATTCTTTGTCATTCTGTAATACCTGTTTTTCAGCAAATTAACCTTTCTAATCATACATTTTTTAGGCATCCATTAAATCATCCTGTTTTCTATCCGTATGCTATCCGTAAGCAAATAAGGAGGTTGGAGTAGTATAACTGATACAGGGGCCCATTTACTATAGGAGGAACATCAAATAGGTATTGACCATTTTCTACCAAAATCCAAAAAATGAATAACACAGAGACAGTCGAGGTAGAAGTTAGAGAAATATTGTTCTAACATCTTAATACAGCACACATTTTGGATTAGACAGAAAATGATAAAACCTTATAAAATAAACAAAAAATAACAGTTTTATTCTAGGCTTAATCTTCAGATTTAGGTCATACCTGAATGGCCTATGGCTTTCCCTACTTTCTTCAATTGAAGCCTGAATTTTTCAATAAGGAGCTCATGATCTGAGCCACAGTCAGCTCCAGGTTTTGTTTTTCCTGACTGTATAGGGTATCTTCATCTTTGGCTACAAAGAAGGCCAAAACCAGCCCAAAGACAAAGAAATGTCAGAAGGCAAAGTGGTTGGCTGAGGCCTTACAAATACTGAGAAAAGAAGAGAAGCGAAAAGCAAAAGAGAAAGGGAGAAATATACCCAGTTGAATGCAGATTCCAGAGAACAAAAAGAGCTAAGAAAGGCTTCTTAAGTGAACAATGCAAAGAAATATAGGAAAACAATAGAATGGGAAAGACTAGATCTCTTCAAGAAAACTGGAGATACCAAGGGAACATTTCATGCAAAGATGGGCACAGTAAAGGACAGAAATTGCATGGACCCAACAGAAGCATAGGAGATTAAAAAGAAGTGGCAAGAACACATAAGAACTATACAAAAAAGGTCTTAAAAACCCTGATAACTGTGATGGTATGGTCACTCACCTAGACCCAGATATCCTGGGAGTGTGAAGTCAAGTGGGCCTTAGGAAGCATTACTATGAATAAACCTAGTGGAAGTGATAGAATTCCAGCTGAGCTATTTCAAGTCCTAAAAGATGATTTGTGAAAGTGCTGCACTCAATATACCAGCAAATTTGGAGAACTCAGCAATGGCCACAGGACCGGAAAAGGTCGGTTTTCATTCCAATCCCAAAGAAAGGAATGCCAAAGAATGTTCAAATTACTGTACAACTGTGCTCATTTCACTTGGTAGCAAGATAATGCTCAAAATCCTTCAAGCTAGGCTTCAGCAGTACATGAACTGAGAAATTCCAGATGTACAAGCTAGATTTAGAAAAGGCAGATGAACCAGAGATCAAATTGCCAACAACTGTTGGATCATGGAAAAAGCAAGGGTATTCCAGAAAAACATCTATTTATGCTTCATTGACTACACTAAAGCTTTTGTCTGTGTGGATCACAACAAACTGTGGAAAATTCTTAAAAAGATGGGTATACCAGAACAACTTACCTGTCTCCCGAGAAACTTGTATGCAGATCAAGAAGCAACAGTTAGAATTGGACATGGAAAAATGGACTGGTTCCAAATTGGGAAAGGAGTACGTCAAAGCTGTATATTGTTACAATGCTTATTTAACTTATACACAGAGTGCATGTGTGTTAAGTCACTTCAGTAGTGTCTGACTGTTTGACACCCTATGGAGTATAGCCCACCAGGCTCCTCTGTCCATGGGGTTCTCCAGGAAAGAATACTGGAGTGGGTTGCCATGCTCTCCTCCAGGGGATCTTCCCGACCCAGAGGTCAAACTTGTGTCTCTTACATTTCCTGTAAAACCTAAGTCCTTTACTACTAGCGCCAAAGTACATCATGTGAAATGCCAGCCTGGATGAATCACAAGCTAGAATCAAGACTGCTGGGAGAAATATCAACAACCTTAGATATGCAGACGATACTACTCTAATCTCAGAAAGTGAAGAGAAACTAAAGAGCCTCCTGATAAAGGTGAAAGAGGAGAGTGAAAAAGCTGCCTTAAAACTCAACATTCAAAAAACAAAGATCATAGCATCCGGTCCCATCATTTCATGGCAAATAGATGGTAGAAAAGTGGAAACAGTGGCAGATTTTTTTCCCCCCTTGGGCTCCAAAATCACTGTGGATAGTGACTGCAACCAAGAAATTAAAAGATGCTTGCTCCTTGAAAGAAAAGCTATGACAAACCTAGACAGTGTATTAAAAAGCAGAGACATCACTTTGCTAACAAAGGTCCATCCAGTCAAAGCCATGGTTTTTCCAGTAGTCATGTATGGATATGAGAACTGTACCGTAAAGAAGGCTGAATGCTCAAGTATTGATGCTTTCAAACTGTGGTGCTGGAGAAGATTCTTGAGAGTCCCTTGGACAGCAAGGATATCAAATCAGTCAATCCTAAAGGAAACCAACCCTGAATATTCATTGGAAGGGCTGATGCTGAAGTTGAAGCTCCAATACTTTGGCTACCTGAATGTGAAGAACCAACTCATTGAAAAAGACCCTGATGCTAGGAAACATTGAGGGCAGGAGGAAAGGGGGTGACAGTGGATGAGACAGTTGGATGGCATCACGGACTCCATGGACATGATGCTTGAGCAAACTCTAGGAGACAGTGAAAGACAGGGGAACCTGGTGTGTTGCAGTCCAGGGAGTTGCAAAGAGTTGAATATGACTCAGCAATTGAACAATAACAACAATCTTCAGAAGCTTACAATTTGTAGAAATGAGATTTAAGTACTTTTTTTTGGCCCCTCCACATGACATTGAGATCTTACTTCCTAATCAGGGATCAAACCTACAGCCTCTACATTAGAAACAGAGTCTTAAGTGCTGGACTGCCAGGGAAGTCCATAGATTTAAATAGTTTAGATACAAACATCTCCAAAATGTTTTCTGCTATTGTTCTATAGAGCATAAGTAAGAAAAAAATCCCACAGGTTAATATTTTTTCTGGTAAATGCAGATTTCTCTTAAGAAAACAGGCTAATATTTTACATACATCATTTTTACTGAGTACTTACATAAGACACTTTACTACCTCTAATTTTTTTTACCAGTTGCATTCTAATCATGCTTATATCATTTTGAACTTGTACTTCTAACTGGACTAAAAAAATATAGGATGTCTACCCGGTCTGTTCTGTGTCCATAGGTTCTCACAGGACCTGAGTTCATAATAAGGTCATGTTAGATAACCTGCTTTGGCCTTTAACTTTTCCAGAACTTCTGGTGCAAGACTTCAGTGAATAAAGTTTGACCTGTAAGACCCTCACAGTATGCTTGATCCATACTCCTCATTAGACAGATGAAGACACTAAGATGCAGAGAGAAAGAAGTAGATTAAAATATCATGTATCTGGCTAAAGCTGCTGCTTTTTGCAGTCTAGCACCAAACTTGAGAAGTGGGTACATCTCAGGCAATGCTGCATTATGAATTTTATGGGCCCAGAACACTTTCTCTTCATGGCCCTTCCTCCATAAAAAAGTGAAAAATTATATTTTTGGTATGAAGACAAATATATTAATGCGTGTGTATTCAATCACTGTCATGCGTGACTCTTTGCAACCCCATGGACTACAGCTTACCAGGCTTCCCTGTCCTTCACTACCTCCCAGAGTTTGCTCAAATTCATGTTCATTGGGTTGGTGTTGCTATCTAACCATCTGATCCTCTGCCTTCCCCTTCTCCTTTTGCCTTCAATCTTTGCCAGCAACAGGGTCTTAAAACATTTTGTTCATTTGTTCCTTTGGATTTCAAAAGACTTTAAAACATTTTCATGAGCCCCTACAGGTACTGAGGGTCCTGGGCACTAAAGGATAAGATGGCTGTGGTTTTAGATGACCCATCTGACAGTCAAAACCAGCTTTACTTTTCTCCAGGAGACATGGTTCTGCCAGAGGGCACTATCCACGTGGCTTCTCTGTCACTTAGGATGTACTGGCCATAGAAAGCTCAGCCTTTTATTCCAGTGGTTTTCATTCCAGCAGCTCTCCAGAACCTACTTCCTCATTCTAAGCCAGCCAAGTCTCCTACAAAAACATTCTGGGAGAGTCTGCAGTATTCAGTAGAGATCAGCTGCCAAGCCTCTGGGAATGGAAGCAATCTCCAGAGTCCCAAATGTATTTGAAAGGAATATTAGACAGATCACTTCACTGGGATTTATGGCCTTTCACAGGATGGCTAGTTATCACCCATAGAGACATCCTTACTCTAAGAGGATTTTCTGGACTAGATATGATTTTATTTCTAGTATTCACTATGTAAAAAGGCTATATCATTTATAAAATGGAAGATGTTGTAACTCTACTGTAATCAGGGAAAGTCAAAGACTATCAAATCTCTCAATATTAATTCAATTTATGGAAACTGCCATTTTAAATGGAGTTTATCATTCCCATAGCACCTGCTCTGATTGATTTTACTTTAGGGTCCTCAGGTATGAGGCTCAACTCAAGTGCGATCCTCTCCAGTAACTCAGCATTGATCACTTCTCTCATGATCACAAGTATTTGACTCCTGACCACTTTTGTCACATATGTTATTTTTCTAGTTATTTCTGATTTTTTAATTCAATGTATAATATAATATTTTCTGACTACTATATGCCAAGTATGACACAGTGTATACAAAGAGCAGTAAAATAAGACACTACTCTCGAAGAGCTAATTTCAAGCAAGGGGCAGAATAATATATAATATATTAATATTTAAAACAGGGCAAACATAAGTGCCACTATAGTGTATGTATTGGGCGAAGGAAGTACTTACTATGTAGGTGACAGCATTTGAGATGAGTGTTAATAAGGAAAGATGACACAGAATTGGAAATAAGGTAGAAAAGAAATAGCACAGCAAGAACACAGAAATAGCAAAGTGTCAAATATATTTATAAAACAAGAAGTATAATTTGGTTTACAACATGTAGTCCTACTGAGAAGTGAAAAGCAAAATTATGGGCAAAATATAAACATCTAAAAGGCGTCCTAACATCTGGGACCTCATTTTGTATTTTGTTTGTATTCTTATAGCCCAGCCTAGTTCTGGTCATTAATAACATTTGGCAGTTGACTGAAGCTGTTAGAAAAATCATTCAACAGTGTACATATTAATAAGGCACCTGCTCAAAGGCATATAATAATTATAGTAAATATACAATGATATAAGGCACTTGGGGGAAAAATGCCCACAAATTCAGTATAAAATAATTGTGGCTAACAAAGAATAGATTTGGGGGAAATCATTTTAACCTTTCTTGTAATATAAATTTGATATTTTGAAATATTCCAATACCCATCACAAATTTCATGACATTTCTTCCACCAAAGCTCAGAAATAAAGTATGTGCACTTCAATAAAAAAGAATTCCAGTCGTTTAGACTACTAAGTCTACTTTTCATCAAGTCTTCCAAGACAGGTGCTGATTCAGTTTAATAAAGGAAAACTGCAATGGCTTCTTAAGTAAAGGAAGGCAGCTAAAACTAAAGGCCAACTTTTACTGAGAACAATTTGCAAGTGCATAATTAGGCTAACAAAGGGAACTAAAGACAGCATCTCCAGTTTGAAAAACTGCCCAAATTAAACTAAAATTCAGAATCTCTTGCAGTAACAAAATTTTAGAGCATAATTTTATTTTCAGATGTGGATAAAATAATTAAAATATACAAGTAGATTCAAAATTTCAGAAATAAATGGAAATTAACTATTTAAACAATTACTTTACAAGAAAAATTCAAATGCATGCAGATACAATGTAACAGATGTTCAATTTTACAATATAAGCTAAATGTATAATAAAACAATGTTACACTCATTTTCTCTGACCACTAATCTACTCCCTTCTAAGGTATCAATGATTAATGTCTTCCTACACATATGTATAAATTCACTTTCTTACAAGCATCTCTGCCTGTGTTTAAATTTATATACTATGGAATTTGAACAAAAACAGGTATTTTCTCTAACAACCATTATGACTCAAAACTATTGTAAATGCTTCTTCAAGAGTGGCCCACATCCACATGACTCATATCTCACCTGGTATGTTTGCTCAAAATGTAGATCTTTACTCCAACAATTCTTGGACCTCACCAAGATACAAAATCATTGTCCTTTTGTTGTAACGAGTATTCTTACTTCTCTCTTACTCAGAATAAATTCCATGAAGAATTATGCTTTCAACTTTGCAACACTCTCAAAGTCCTTTCTTTCCTCTTTCAACTCTCTTAGCCTGAGTAGATGACTACCAGAGAACAGTCATACAACTTTGTTGACTGCTTTCACTTAAAATGTATTAATGTATTACTACAAGTCTCAAATGGGGACTTAACACTGTCAGAAACAGAATCCAAATCAGTTCTTTCTATATACTTACTTTGCCACTTTGAGATAACTATTTCACAATTTTCTTGTCTCCTCAAATCTCTGACAAATCTTTTCCCAAGTCCCTTACTACTGATGACCTTGCCTCATACTTGAGGGGAGAATGAAAGTGAAAGTGAAGTCACTCAGTTGTGTCTGACTCTTTGCAACCCTATGGACAGTAGCCTACCAGGTTCCTCCATCCATGGGATCTTCCAGGCAAGAACACTGGAGTGGGTTGCCATTTCCGTCTCTAGGAGATCTTCCCAACCCAAGGACTGAACTTGAGTCTCCTGAATTGTAGGCAGATGCTTTACTGTCCGAGCCACCAGGGAAGTCACTTGAGGGGGAAAATAGATCCAAATAGATGCATTTTATCTCATCTTCCCATTAATTCTACCAATCTGACTTCACATACGTTACCTTCACTGCCCTAATAATGGAAAAAGGATTTGTGTCCCTCTTTAAAGCCAACCCTTCCACTTGTGGTCAGAATCTCACCCACTTGTGACTTCTGAAGGACTGTTACTGCAATATCTTTTCTCAATATCATCAATTTCTTCAGTCCAGATAATTCCCACTGGCATATGGATGTGTCTCAATCCCACTCATTTTATTTTTACATTTTTATTTTATTTATTTTGGCTGCACTGGGTCTTTGTTGCTGCATGTCGACTTTTCTCTAGTTGCGGAAAACGGGGGCTGCTCTCTAGCTGCAGTGCACATTTGCTTCTCATGGTGGTGGCTTCTCTTGTTGTGGAGCACAAACTCTGGGGTGCTCTGACTTCAGTAGCTGTGGCAAGTGGGCTTAGCTGCCCCGCGGCATGTGAGATCATCCTACACCAGGAATTGAACTGGTGTCCTCTGCACTGCAACGGAGATTCTCAACCACTGGACCACTAGGGAAGTCCAATCCCATTCATTTTAAAAAATAATCTTCCCTGTATTTATGTTTCCCTGAGGGCTTCCCTGGAGGCTCAGAGGTTAAAGCATCTGCCTGCAATGTGGGAGACCTGGGTTCAATCCCTGGGTCAGGAAGATCCCCTGGAGAGGAAATGGCAACCCATTCCAGTATTCTTGCCTGAAGAATCCCATGGACGGAGGTGCCTGGTATGGTGCAGTCCATGGGGTCGCAAAGAGTCAGACATGACTAAGCGTCTTCACTTTCACTTCACGAGGTACTGCAGCACTCCTGTATTACCTTCCACAACAAAACTCTGCAAGAATAGTACCCTTTTCATACAAATTAAAGTTTTTTTTATTCTAGTTCTGTGAAAAATGCCATTGGTAACTTGACAGAGATTGCACTGAATCTGAAGACTGCCTTGAGTAGTATAGTCATTTTATCAACATTGATTCTTCTAATTCAAGAACACAGTATATCTTTCCATCTGTTCGTGTTGTCTTCAATTTCTTTCACCAGTGTCTTATAGTTTTCAGAATACAAGTCTTTTGCCTCCTTAGGTAGGTTTATTCCTAGGTATTTTATTCTCTTTAAAGTGATGGTAAATGGGATTGTTTCTTTAATTTCTTTATTTTTTGTTGTTATTGTATAGAAATGCAACAGATTTCTGTGTATTGGTTTTGTATCCTGCAACTTTACCAAATTAATTTATGAGCTCTACAGTTTTCTGGTGACATTTTTAGGCTTTTCTATATATAATATCAGGTCATCTGTGAGCAGTGACAATTTTCTTTTCCAATTTGGATTCCTTTTCTTTTTCTTCTCTGATTGCTGTGGCTAGGACTTCTGATACTATGTTGAATAAAAGTGGTGAGAGTGGGCATCTCCTTGTCTTGTTTTTGATCTTGGAGGAACTAGTTTCAGCTTTTCACCATAGAGTACGATGTTAGCTCTAGGTTTGTTATTATGGCCTGACACTGAGGTAGGTTCCCTCTATGCCCACTTTCTGGAGAGTTTCTATCATAAATGGATGTTGAACTTTATCAAAAGCTTTTTCTGCATCTCACGGTTTTTAGTCTTCAGTTTCTTAATGTGGTGTATCATATTGATTGATTTATGGATACTGAAAAAGTCTCTGCATGATTTAGATAAAACCCACTTGATCATGGTGTCCAATCCTTTTAATAATTTTAAAAATGTGTATGGAATCACAAAAGACCCTGAATAGCCAAAGCAAACTTGAGAAAGAAAAATGGATCTGGAGGAAGCAGACTCTCTGATGCCAGACTCTTTGACTATATGACAAAGCTATAGTAATCAAAACAGTATAGCACTGGCAAAAAAAAACCAGACATATAAATCAATAAAACAGGATAGAAAGACCAGAAATAAAGCCACACAACTGTGGTCAACTAATCTACAACAAAGGAGGCAAGAATATACAGTGGAGAAAAGACAGTTTCTTTAATAAGTGGTGCTGGGAAAACTAGACAGCCACATGTAAAAGAATGAAATTAGAATATCCTCTAACACGATATACAAAAATAAATTCAGAATGAATTAAAGCCCTAAATGTAAGACTAGATACTATAAACTCTCAGAGGAATACACAGGCTGAACACTCTTTGACACAAATCACAGGAATATCTTTTTGGATTCACCTCCTAGAGTAATGGAAATACAAATAAATGAATGGGACCTAATTAAACTTGAAATCTTTGCACAACAAAGGAAAGTATATACAATGGGAGAAAACTTGCACAGATTGCAACTGACACGGGATTAATTTCCAAAATATACAAAAAGCTCAAACAGCTCAATATAATAAAACAAACAACCCAATCAAAAAATAAGCATAAGATCTAACTAGACCTTTCTCTAAAGCAGACACACAGATGGCCAAGAGGCACACGAAAAGATGCTCAATAATGCTAATTATTAGAGAAATGTAAATCAAAACTACAATGAAGATCATCTCATACCAGTCAGAGAGGCCACCATTAAATAGTCCACAGACAATAAATACTGGAAAAGGTGTGGAATAAAAGGAACATTTCTACACTGTTGGTAAGAATGTAAATTGGTACAGTCACTATGGAGAACACTATGGAGGTTCCTTAAAAAGCTAAAAATAGAGTTGTATGATCCAGGATCCCACTTCTAGGTATATATCCAGAGAAAACTCAAATTTAAAGAGATACATGCACCCTAATGTTCACTGCAGGACTATTTACAACAGCAAGACATGGAAGCAACCTAAATGTCCACTGACAAATGAATTGATAAAGAAGACAGATATACTTATATATAATAATGGAATATTGGTGAAGGAAATGGCAGCCTATTCCAGTATTCTTGCCTGGACAATGCTGTGGACAGAGGAGCCTCGTGGGCTGCTGTCCATGGGGTCGCATAGAGTTGGACACAACTGAAGCGACTTAACATTCATAGCATGCAATGGAATATTACTCAGTTATAAAAATAATGAAGTAATGTCATTTGCAGCAACATGGGTAGACCTCGCAATTACCAAACTAAGTGAAGTAAGTCACTCTTTACAGTGTTATTAGTTAATGCTCTAAAACCTTTGGTGAGATCCTCAGTTTTCAAGAAACAAAACCTAACTTCCTTATTAAGATATTCAAAGCTTTTCATGATTTCAACTCATCTTACATTTTCAGTCCCATCTCTTAGTGCATTTCCTTCAACTATCCTTTAATCATGTAAGACTGCATGCCCCAGCGATGACTGGGTTGACCTACCTCTAAACTTTGGCTCATGCTATTCTTTCACCCTAGGAACATGGAATACACAGAACACTGCACTGGTATCAGGAAACTTGGGTAAGAGTTCCAACCCTACCATGTGTTCTCTCTTGAGTTCATTTTTGATAGGTAAAATAAGGACAAAGTACCAGCCTCAGGATTAAATAAGAATGCATTCCAGAGTTTTTTTTATGAATTCTAAACAGTATGCAAAATACTGCCAAATTCTTCTAGATAATGACTCTATAATTTTACAAACCCACAATTATTAAGAGAATATCCTTTCCTCCACATACCTGCCACCACTGGACATATCAATTAAAAACAAAAACAAAAACTTCTGCCAATCCAGTAGATAAAAACAATTTTATTATCTTTAAAAACTTGCCTTTCCCTGCTTATGAGATTGAACATCCTTCCCAGTGTTTATTAGGTATTTTCTCTTCTTTTAATTCCCTGATCATATTCTTTTGCCCATTTTTCTATTTCCTCCTCCCTTTTTTGCACTATGAATATATTACTGTGCTTTTTTATCCATTTGAAATGTTTTTTTTTTAAGTCTGGCACTTAGCTTCTTAATTTGTTTAAAGGTTCTTTTGTCATAGAGAACTTTTTATTTTGCTATATCTAAGTGAGCCATCTATTTTTTTTTAAGTGGTTTTTGATCTTGATGGCTGATTTTAAGGCCTTTCCTACCTCATAGTCACAAACACTTCCTTCTAACATTTGCAAAATATTTCTTATATTTAAAATTTTATTACATTTAATTCTTATTTTTGTGAATGGTATGAAAATTTTCATATATTTTCCTAAACGCACATTTATTGAATAATCCATTCTTTATATACTGATTTAAAGTATCACATTTATTCTATATTTAAGTTGGGAGATATACAGATACTTGAGACAGATATGGGTCTGTCTCAGAATCTTTACTCTGTTATTGATATAGTTGTCTTTCCCTATGCCAAAACCACACTTCTGCATTTTACTGAATGCTTTTTAGGGGTGCTACTGAGATGACTGCATAGTTTTCTCCTCTAATAACTAAGTTATACAGATAGATTTTACAGTGCTGATCCATTTTGTGTTCTTAGTGTAAATACTAAGTAAACAATTCAGCATTTTGATATCTTATTTATTTTTTTTAGTCCTATCTCTATCTATCTAATAAGATAGATCTGTAGTTTTTCCTCCCTTTCACCACCTCCCCTGCCCCTTGACTTCTTGCTCTCTTTTTAGTGTGTCTCCCCTGTTTTGTTTGGGTATTAGTGTCACATGATCATCGTGAAACCAATTGGGCAGGGTCCTATCTTTTTATACATCATGCAAGATTACATAGGAAGTCTATAAAAGTTTCCTAGAACTCACCTGTAAAACTTTGGCCATTGTAGGGACAAATCTTTAAATTTTTTTTTCAATTCCTTCTCATAATTATTAGTTAACTTAAGGTTTTTACCATTTCATGTGATTGAATAAGTCATATTTCTGAAAAACTACCCACTGAATCTTGGCTTTCACATTTCATTAATATACATTTATACAGAGTTCCTACCACTTTACAAATTTCTGTATCTTCAATTGTGCTTATTTTTTAATTTCTAATATTGATTAGTATCTTTTCTAGACTTATGAAGATTAATCTATGTTATTGATGTTTTAATCAATCAAAACATGCTGATTTCTGATTTCACCCTTATTAATTTGAACCTTTATCTTCTTTGAATTGTTTTATCATTTCTTTTTTAATCTTTAAGTCAATTATTTAATTCATTAATTTAATTTATGAAGTGACTTAATTTTTATGGAATGAAAAATACATCCATAAAAAGTTTAGTAATACAAAAGTACAAAATAGTAAGCACCAAACCAACCAATATCCCATTACTCAGAAAGGAAAAGTGCTAACATTAATTGAATGTTATTCCATACATCTCTCTAAGCATTTATGGAGATGAATGGATGACTCTACGCCTCCCTATTTATCCTTTTTCTTCCCAATTTTATGGTCTTTCTTGTTAAACTGTTTTTAACTTCAAAAAGCTTTAAAATTTACAGAAAACAGCAAAATTCTGTAAAGCAATTATCCTTCAATAAAAAACAAATTAATTTTAAAAGGGGGAAGATTCTGAAAAAATTTTTCTTTTCTAATAAATGTAATATCATCTTGCATGTCTCTGAGAATATATTTATTCTAAAGTTCTGTTTTGCTCTATTAACTCTGATTCCTTGGGTATTAGGTCTTCCATTTTATAGTTTGGAGCTTTCCATCATGGTATTAGTTTTCTTTAAATATTTTGTGATATTGACTTGTGGGATCATCTTCATTTAGGATTTAGAAATATTTGTTAGTCTGTGACTGATGTGATTACAGAAGCATTTTTTTCAGAGAAAAGGCAAAATATTTCACTGGGTAGTGAACATGGATAGTTAATATTTGGGGGAGGCTATCTATCCTTTCTGGATATTGACAACATTGGGAAATTCCTTTCACTTTTAAAAAATGTGTTATTTCTTTATTTGGCTGTATTGGGTCTTAGATGTGACCCACAGGATCTTCACTGCGTCATGCTGGTTCTTTCAATGCAGTGCACAGACTCTATAGTTGTGGTACACATGCTGCAGAGCCAGTGGGTTTCAGTAGTTGTGGTGTGCTAGCTTAGCTGCTCTGTGGCATGTGGGATCTTAGTTCCTGGACCAGCTATCAAAGCAGCATCCCCTGCACTGCAAGGTGGATTCTTAACCATTGGACCACTAGGGAAGTCCCTGCTTTGGCTTTTAAAGCACCCACATTGTCTGACTTTGCACCATACACACCAAGGAGAAATAAAGTTTGGGAGAGGTAGATCCATATGTATGCTTGTCCAGCAAGTTAGACACAACACAGCCTTATAATCACACATCTTTTACAGTATTCTACTTCTGTGTGTATTTCCTCATCTGCATTCCCATTCCATTTTCAAGGTTTTTTCATGAGTTTTTGCCAATTTTGCTTTTTGTTTTCCTTCCACAGTTGTGTTTGATCAGTACTGTGTATTTTTTGGAGGAGGAAGGCGGGAAATCTATTAGGACTAAAGAGTATCAAAGGGAGGCTTTAGCATGTTCTCAGTGTACCACCATGCACTGGAAGTTTTGAACAGATATGTTGTGGCACAGATAAATGGACAATATTGTACATACTTTTAAAGGAAGATGTTTTTTCATATATTGTCTCTTCTACTGAAGTATGGTCTCTTAACAGTAAACACAGGGCATTATCCAGTGTTTTCTAACCCCTGATGAACATTATTAATCTGGAGGAGCTGTTAAAACATACTAAAATCTAACAACAGAAATGCCATTTTAACTGGGTTGGGCTAAGAACCATTGGTATGGTGGGAAAACGACAGGCTTTAGGATTAGAATGATCACTTACTGTGGTCTGTAACTTTAGGCAACAAAGAAATTTTTGAGCCTTAGTTTCCCATCTATAAATTGAATTTACATGATTATGGTAAAGATTAGAAATAATGTAAGAAGAGACTAGCAACATGCAAGACAAATAGCAAGTGACTAATAAATGTACTTATGCTCTTCTAAATATATTTAAAAGTAAGCAGACAAAATCCCATGGCATTAGAAAAGAGAGCAAGTAAAATAGATATCTCTTCATATGCTAAAATCTTACAAATGACAACTTTAATACCAAAGTCACAAAATTGTTCAGAGGAGTTTACAATCATTTCCAGATATTCCAAACAAAGACTGTGGGATTTACAGTGTTCCTACCACATTTTATTGTACCCCAGGCTCTTTTAATGTTCTTATTTCAATGCATATCTTTTCAAATGATAACTCTCTAAGCTAGTACAAGGTTTCTGAGCCATTCTTCATTCTTACATTTCAATATCTGAGAGTAAAAATGGCAGCTTATAATAGTGGCAACCTGGCTATATGTTTCTGTCTGTACTCATTTAAGTATTTTGTGAGAAGTAGATGAGTACTTTGAAATTGCAGGCAATGAAAAACTAGAAAGCTGTGGCTCCCACAAATTAACCAAAATTAGTGTCTCTAATTGCTGGATCATGGAAAAAGGAAGAGAGTTCCAGAAAAACATCTACCTCTGCTTTATTGACTATGCCAAAGCCTTTGACTGTGTAGATCACAATAAACNGGATTGGGGACAGGAGGAGAAGGGGATGACAGAGGATGAAATGGCTGGATGGCATCACTGACTCGATGGACGTGAGTCTGAATGAACTCTGGGAGTTGGTGATGGACAGGGAGGCCTGGCGTGCTGCGATTCAGGGGGTTGCAAAGAGTCGGACACGACTGGGCGACTGAACTGAACTTAACTGAGTGTCTCTGGTGCGTGAAACAATCCAACCCAAATTACAGCAAGCAGCTGGAGACAACTCCATTTTCAGACATATTAGCCAAACATAGTGATGTCCATTTGCACATTTACAGTGATGCACAAGTAAATGTGCATATTTCTATCATTTGTATCATTCAGAAGCACAAGTATGCCACTTGGTATAACATACCACTTAATAAGTAATATTAACTGAATTCTTTAAAAAGTGTTAACCAATGCCCAATCATAGCTATGATTATTCACATATCAACAATAAAGGGAAATTATTTTTTCCTTGTTCTGTAAAATGTTTAAATGTCCAGAAGTTATTAATGTTCATATATATTATATAATAGGACTTAATTTCTCAAATCTTTACTGTAAAATTAGACCTACATCAATATTAATAGTCAATTTTCCAATAACATCTTAAACTATCTGACACTGATTTTCAATAACAAATTTTATGGCCAAGAAACATATGGAAAAAGTGTTCAATGTCATTAGTCACCAGTGAAAAGCAAATTAAAATTTCAGTAAAATACCATCACAAGTTCACTGGAATGGCGAAAGTGATACAGTGTAATAACACCAAATGCTGGAGAGAATGTAGAATAACTGGAACTCTAGTATCTTATTTTTGCTTAGTTGTGCTATGCAGGATCTTTAGTTGCATCATGTAAACTCTAGGTTGTGGCATGTGGGATCTGGTTCCATGACCAAGGATTGAATCTGGGCCCCTCTGCATTGGGGGGTATGGAGTCTTAGGCATTGGACAACCAGGGAAGTCCTGGAAACTTTAATATCTTAACAGTGGGAGTGAAAGACACAGTAAATGACACATAACTCACAGACAACAAGATCTTACAGGTAGAAAATCCTAACGAATAGACACACACAAAACTATGAGAACTAATAAAAGAATTTGGCAGTTTCAAGATACAAGATCTACACAAAAAAATCACTTGTATTTCTAACACTAAAAACGAGCATGAGAATGATACCAAGAAAACAATTCCATTTACAATAGGATGAAAAATAAAATAGGAAGAAAATCAAGGAAGTGCAAGACTGTACACTAAAAACTACAAAACATTAATGAAAGAAATTAAAGGAAACCTAAATAAATAAAAAAGCATTCCATGTTCATGGACTGGAAAACTTAATATTGTTAAGATATCAGTATTCCCAAAGTTGATCTTGTGATTCAATGCAATCCCCATCAAAACCTGTTTCCCTTATTTAGAAATTGACAATTTAATCATAAAATTCATATGGAGTCTCAAGAGACCCTGAATAACCAAGACACCTGGATGGAAAAAAATGGAAAGATTCACACTTCTCCAGTTCAAAACTTATTACAAAGCTAGAGTAATCAACACAGTGTGGTACTGGCAGAAGAACAGACAAATGGAACAGGATTAGGAGTTCAGAAATAAACCCATACATTGGTAGTCAACTGAGTTTTGACAAGTGTGCCAAGATCATTCAATGGGCTAAATAATAGTTTCTTTAACAAACAGTGCTGGTAAAACTACTATCAACATGTAAAAGAATGAAGTTGGACCCCTACCTCACATCATATACAGAAGTTAATTCAAAATGGATCAACAATCTAAATGCAAGCACTAAAACTATAAAGCTTTTAGAACAAAACAGAGGGGAAAGTTTCTTTATTTCAACTTTGATAATGGATACTTAGATATGATACCAATTGTAAAAAAAAAAAAAAAAGAAAAGAAAAGAAAAGAATACGGTGCTAAAAATACAGGAGAAGAAATAATGTCTGAAAATCTCTCAAGTTTGGCAAAAGATACAAAGCTACAGATTTTAAAAGCCCAGTGAACTTAGTAAAGGATAAGCACAACGATGTCTAAACCCAAGATATCATAATCACACTTGATGAAAACTAAGAAACAAAAGTAGAAGCTAGCCAAAGAAAAACAATACTTTCAGGGAATCAATCAGAATGACTTAAGATTTCTCACTAGAAACAGTGGAGAAGAGTAACAGGAAGTAACACATTATTTTTAAAGCCTTGAAAGAACTGAACTATCAGCTAAGGATTCTACATTTAACAAAAATGTCCTTCAGGTGTAAAGGTCAGATATAGATGCTTTAGATGAACGAGAACAAGAGAAAAGGTTGCCAGCAGACATGCTATAAAATAATTGCTTTTCCTGTTGTTCAGAGAGAAGCTATCAGTAGGAAGTTTGGATGATTAGGAATAAAGAATGAGGAAGAGAAACTGTAAATATCTAGATAAACATAACAGACTATTCTTTCCTCTTGAATTCCTTATGTTTGACATCTGAAAGCAAAAAATTATATGGTCTGATAAGAGTTTTCAATTGCATGTAGTGTAATATATAAGAAACATAATCTAAAGGAGGCAAAGATGAAGTCATTTTTATGGTGATAAGATTTCTACATTTTACTTGAAATAGTAAAATACTGGTTCTTAGTAGATTTTACAAGTTTAGTATGTACATTGTAATCCTTAAAAGAGTGTCTACAAAGACATAGAGCAAAACACATAATAGGTAAGTTAAGTAGAATAACAGAAAATGTTCAAATTAGTTAGGAAAGAGAAAACAATATTAAAAAAACAGAGATAACAAACAGAAGATAAATAGTACACCTAAATTCAAATATGTCAATTAGGACTTCTCTAGCTAGGCTTCAACAGTAGTGAAAACAAAAACTTCCAAATGTACAAGATGAATTTAGAAAAGACAGAGGAACCAGAGATCAAATTGGCAACATCTGCTGGATCATAGAAAAAGCAAGAGAATTCCAGAAAATTCTGGAAAAAATTCTAATTCTGCTTCATTGACTACACTAAAGCCTTTGACTGTGTGGATCACAATAAACTGGAAAATTCTGAAAGATGGGAATATGAAACTATCTTACCTGCCTCCTGAGAAATCTGTATGCATGTCAAGATGCAACGGAACTGGACATGGAAAAATGGACTGGTTCAAAATTGGAAAAGGAGCACGTCAAGACTGTATATTGCCACCCTGCTTATTTAACTTATACAGAGTAAGTACATCATGCAAAATGCCGGGCTGGATGAAGCACAAGCTGGAATCAAGATTGCCGGGAGAAATATCAATAACCTCAAATATGCAGATGACACCACCCTTATGGCAGAAAGTGAAGAGGAACTAAGGAGCCTCCTGATGAAGGTGAAAGAGGTAAGTTAAAAAGTTGGCTTAAAACTTAACATTCAAGAAATGAAGATCATGGCATCCAATCCCATCACTTCAAGGCAAATAGATTGGGAAATAATGGAAACAGTGACAGACTTTATTTTCCACTAGTTTTTCCACTAGTCATGTATGGATGTGAAAGTTGGGCCATAAAGGAGGCTGAGGGACCACGAATTGATGCTTTTGAAGTGTGGTGTTGAAGAAGACTCTTGACAGTCCCTTGGACTGCAAGGAGATCAAACCAGTCAATCCTAAAGGAAATCAACCTTGAATATTCATTGGAAAGACTGATGCTGAAGTTGAAATGCCAATACTCTGTCCATCTGATGGAAAGAGCCGACTCATTGGAAAAGACCTTGATGCTGGAAAAGATTAGGGCAGGAGGAAAAGGGGGTGACAGAAGAAAGATGTCGGATGGCATCACAAACTCAATGGACATGAGTTTGAGCAAACTCTGGGAGATAGTGAAGGACAGGGAAGCTTGGCATGCAAGCTTGCAGTCCATGGGGTCACAAAGAGTTGAACATGACTGACTGAACAATAACAAGAGCAACAAGGACTTTCCTGGTGGTACAGTGGATAAAAATCCACCTGCCAATGCAGGAGACACAGATTTGATTCCTAGTTGGGGAAGATTCCACATGCTGTGGAGCAACTAATCCCATTCACCACAACTACTGAGCCTGTGCTCTAGAGCCTGTGCTCTGCGACAAGAGAAGCTGCCACAATTAGAAGCCCACGCACAGCAACTAGACAGTAGTCCCCACTCATTGCAACTAAAGAAAGCCCATACACAGGAACCAAGACTCAATGCAGCCAAAAACAAATAAATAAAATAAAAATATGTCAATTACATTAAATGCAAATAGTATACACATTAAAGAGATTATCAGAATGGATCTGGAAAATCATGACTCAATTATTTGGTATTTACAAGAAACACACTTCAAATATAATTTTACAGGTAAACTTTTTTTTTTTTTTAAAGATAGACATGAAGCCACTAATAAACATAAAGCTGGAGTGGTTATATTATCAAAGTAGACCTCAGGGTAAAGAAAATTAACAGGAACGAAGAGTAACCTTATATACTAAAAAACGTCAATTCTCCAAGAAGACATAGTGATTTTAAATGCATATGCACCTAACAAGAGAGATTCAAAATGCATAAAGCAAAAACTGACAGATCTGAAAGGAGAAACAAACAGATAAATTACAATTACATTTGGTAATCTCAGCATTTCTCTCTCAGCAAACAACAGTGAACAAACAGTAATGACACAGAAGACCTAAACAAGGCCATCAACCAATTGAATCTGACATTTATAGATATTTATCCAACAAAGGCAGCATATACATTCTGTTCAATTTTATATGAAACATTTACCAAGATATACCATATCCTAGGTCATGAAAGAAATCTTAAGAAATTTAAAAGAATAGAAATCAAGAATGTTCTCTGTCCATAAAAAAGAGAAATTCAAAACAGAAGGATGATAGGAAAATATCCAAATACCTGGAAACTGTCTAAACAATCTATGCAAAGAGGAATATTCAGAGGAAATTATAAAAGATTTTGGGGGACACTTCCCTGGTGGTCCAGAGGTTAAGATTCTGTGTTTTCACTGTAGAGGGCATTGGTTCAACCCCTGGTTTGAACTAAGATCCCACAGCATGCTGTACACAATGCAGTCAATACGTGTGTGTGTGTACACACATACACACACACACACATATATATATACATACAAAGAGAGAGAGAGAGAGAGAGACTAATATACTTCAAATTAAATCTTTGCAAACATCTTTTCTCCTTAAAATATACAGGCATATATATACATATTTTAAAAATTGTTGATATATATTGCTAAAATGCCCTCAGAAAGATCTTTGAATTTTGACTCAAAACTTACTTCCTCTGAAAAATTTTCCCTGATTAGCCCTTTCCTACTGCTCCATCTGTGCATATATTTGGCTTCATTAAATCACTATTATATTTATTGGACCATATAAGCAATTATTGTTTTAATAAGACATTAGGCTTCTAGGCTATCTGCTTACAAAGCACATGATATTTTAGAAGAAATCTAAGTGAGGAAATAATAAACTTATGGGCTATGAAATGGGTAGCAAAATTGACATAAAAAGATGAGTTATTAGAATTAATTGGGTAACACCCCATTTTCCATGAATGAAGCATATTCTAATCATTTTTAGGTTTTCCTATTGTTCTGGTTTGTGTGCCTCATAAGAGGCAGTGGCTTCTGGTACAGTTTGCATTGTCTGTATTATCTTTAGAATTAGTAAAAAAAAAAAAGAAGTTCAAGCACTGAAAAATTGTATCAAATTCTCTGTATCTTCAAAATTCATATATGCCCTCTCTAGATTTGTATCATGCCTCCCTTAGAAGGCATGAAATTGAAGGCTAATTGATGTCATGTGACAGAAAAGTGTAATAATTCAGAAACACTGGCTGTTGTGTTTTATTCCACTTGTGAAATGAAATCACATACATTAAAATAAGAATAAAGTCTCAAATTGTGCATTTTTGGCATCCGACATTACTCAAAAACAATTAGCTGGCACTAATCAGGTCCAATATTGTGAATGTTTCATTAATAAAAAATTAATTAGCTCTGTTAATTATGAATGTCACAGGAAAATCCAGCCTCAAGCACTCTGATTGTTACTATTTGTTTTTAGGAATCAGTTGCTGAGAACTGATTCCCTTAGTTTTATTTCTATGCCTTAATTACACGATCTTAAAACATGGCAGCCCCTTGTATTATACACTTCCTGCAAATATTAAGCAAATATGCTAAAGCAGGAGCATATTTTACATAACCACACATGTCAGAGTAAATGTGAGCCAAGAAAAAGAATGAATGCAACTCATATCTGATTTATATTTGGCAAATACAGAGATATCATAAGTTCCTGGTTTAAATGCCTACATGTTATTTCCATGGCAACTGCATAAACATTTTCCCCATAACACACAGCAAACTTCATTCTTTATATCCCATTATTTATTTTTTCCACTCTCAGGGGAAAGCCTAATTTATTCCCTAGGGAAAATCAATCAATGATTTTATTAATCAGTGGCATTTGAAGAGTAGGTGGCACAGTTCTTTTTATGGAAAAGTAATTTCCACCAACGCTCTTGTTATGTGACAGAGACTAGGGGAGAATAAAAGTAGTACTTGCTTTCAGGAAAGTGTGAGTACAAGTTGCATTCTTCAAAGAGCAATGAGAATGTGCATTAGAAAATCCGCAAAAGGCTGGCCAAAGTGATCACGTGCAACTCCAACTTCCCTTTTGTCTGTTCATAGAGTATGACAAAGACTCCTTTACGTAAAAAAAAAAAAAAAAAAGGATTCTTTCATTTCTATAGATTTTTGGCAGTCTTTAAAAAATTCCTTTGCTGCTTTCCTTGTGTGATAGACATTGTACAGAACTAGAGGCAAGAGAAAGACTACCCACTTAAAAGTGATCAAATGACAGTTCAAAGGAAGAATAAAGGGAAACTATGTCAGGTTCCTTCACTTTGTCTATTCTTTCAGCCTGAGGTAATTATCATGATTCAAATTGCACCGGATGGAAGAGATCCCTTATTGGATTTTAGCTATCAAATGAACAATTTCCCAAAGTGCTCAAAAGGACAGTGGATCAACTAACATTCTTCAGCGTACTCAGTGCTCAGTGGGTTAGCAAAGGAAGCCCATTCAGGATGCGTGTACATATTAGCCAGTCCCTTGCTCTGAGCTTCCCTGGAACCACTATGATAGCACTTATCATGTTCTGTAATTTTTTATATATGAGTCCCTCAAAGGGTCTTTATAATACCCCTCCAATCTAACACAGTTATGTGAATAGTAGCATGCTTAATAAGCTAGTGGGTTAAATGAATAGTTAGCTATAACATATACACATTTCTTATAATACATAATGCTTTTCACTCAAAAGATTAAACTGTCTTCCAGTTAGTCCTTCTACCATTTAGATGTTTCTATTCTCATGGGAGTTTTATTATTTCATTTCTATACAGTGAATCTCTTACCATCTCCTCTCTTTCATTTATCTTCAAGGCCTATGTTTAGTTATGAGGCAAGGGCTTTGGGATTTTTTTTGGTTTTGTTTGTACTGTTCCAGTATCACTTGTTGGAAAGATTAATCTTTCTTCATTGGACTGCTTCTTAACCTTATAAAAAATCAATTGATCATATACACACATACACACACATATATGTACACCCCCCCCACACACACACAACATCTGCATCTTGTTTTCTTTTAAACATTCCCCATGTGAAACTCACCTGTACTCTAGCACTAGTTATACAATGGCACGTTATTTAACATCAGAGTTCTAAAAGTACCAGAATGTTTCATGTTTTCCTTCCTATATATGTTAAACCAACAGAAGGAAACAAAAGCTGGGCCTGACTCCAAGAAGAATGAGTTTCTTAGGGAATGAGTGTTTCCTTTCATTTCTACAATTTGGTATTTTTAGATAAGCTCTCCTGTGACCATGTGCCAGAATTGTTAATCTTCAAAATGTACAAGCTGGAATGATAAAAACTAATCTGCCTCCCCCTGCCATTATTCTGTTGCTACTGCTTGGGGACCGTTAATTCAGAATTAAAACACCAGTGAGGTTAGTACTAACTGGCTTGCCTAGTACAAGCATTTGTGCAGATTTCTAGTTTCTCACCCTTATAAGGTGAGTAGCAGAAACAAGGAGATGCTTTGTATTTATCATGCTCTTCAACTGCCACATATGTTTAGTGGTATTCTAGCTGATTATCATGAACTTAAAACATTTACTGCTAATTACACTTGGTACAAACAATCAGAGGGTAAAAAATGTGTTCTCAACACCCAGAGCAATCTTTTCTTTCACAGTAAGATTTCCACCTCTTCCTCTGTCATCCCTTATGCCATGACCCGGTCCTTGGTGAAAGGACTGCTAAGCTGTTTTATAAGTTCAGATAAACACCCTCTTTCTGGATCGTCTTGTCATGGCATTTTCAGAGGCCATCTCTTCCCACACATCATGACTGACTTCTTACTCTAGTGTTGTTGTCTTGCCAGCAATACATGTGTGAAGGGACACTTCCTACTACATGGTATAGTCATTTCTTGGTCATTTGACTCTACTACAGAGTATTTCTGCTACAGTGATCTCAGTAGTGAAGAATTAAAAGAGCTAATGTGAGAGATATAAGTCCACAGAAATAACTGTTTTCCCAACAAAAGTCTTTAA
Source organism: Neotragus moschatus (assembly GCA_006410615.1). Taxonomy (NCBI): domain Eukaryota; kingdom Metazoa; phylum Chordata; class Mammalia; order Artiodactyla; family Bovidae; genus Neotragus; species Neotragus moschatus. The sequence goes on from SJYA01002789.1 coordinate 2,529,364, forward strand.
AAATACATTTGAAAACCTATGGAATGAAAGAATGACATTCTTCCAAAACACAACGCAGAATTAACTAGAAGACAGTGGTATTTTAGGTATCAAGAAGAGAACACAGGAAGACAAAGTCATAACACAACAGCAAATCCCCACTTTTTTTTTTTTTAAGTGAAAGAAGGTTTATCTAAAGAAACACACTCCATAGACAGAGTGTAGGCCATCTTGGAAGGCAGGAGAGGCATGAGAAATCTCTACTATTGACTATAGTATGTTGTCAACTCACCTGTGCTGTTTTGAGTTCATATGAAAAAATGCATTTAAATGAATACCACACAACATGAAAGATGGAAAACAGTACATTATATCATTATTTACATTATGGGTACATACATAAGAATATATATTCACCAACCTCACAGCATTTTCTCCAGAAAAGGATGATAAGAATAAGACTGGAGAAAGATACAAAGAGGATTTCAATTGTTCCTAAATTGTTTTATTTATTTAAAAAAAAAAAGGGGAAAATGCTACCATTCAATTAATTCTTGGTGGTAAGATAATGTTTTTAATATTATTCTGAATTCTTAGAATTTTTAATAATAAAAAATTTTAAGAGAAATAGAAATAATACCTAATTACATTTTAGCTTGAAAGTAAAGCAGATTTCTAAACAAAGAAAACACAAGGAAGAACCTTCTTTTGTGGAATAGAGTAATATCTGACCAAAATGCGTTTTGAACTACATAGTTCACTTGTATTTCAAAGAATATTTCAAGTGATCCTGTAATTTCTGAGAAATACTGGATAAATAGATTTGCCTTCAAGAGCTTCCATTTAATTTTATATAAAGTAAGCATGTCAAAATGAAATACGTTGGATAACCTCTTTAACTTTAAAAGTCTACGTCTTTTTTCTTCTAAAGGAAGTAAATCTCTGCACATGTTATTCCTTTTGCCTAGAACAGGAATACTCTTTTCCTCTAGCTTGTTCCCTGGCAGTAAAATCCTATTAACCAGTAACGTTCAGCAGTAGGATTCATTTGTGCTTTGGGAAGTCTTTCCTCGCCCTTCCCAAACAGAAAAAGCACTGTCACAGCTCCGTCCTCATGTTCCCGTTAATCTCTTGAACACTGCTACTTACATGTTTGTCTGCTCTGTTAGAGAGACAGATGCAGGAGCTGCATCTACTCTTTGTATCCCGTGTACCCTCACAGCCAAGAGAGAGAGAATATACACAAATCACTTAAACTTAATGTTAGCACAAAGTAAATTAAAATTTTTATCTACTGCGAATATTATTTTCCCCACGTAAATATGAAATGAATGAATGAAGTCAGTATGTAAAATGGCATGAAATTACTCCATCAGTCAGATATGTTGATTGTCCCACTATGAGGTAGGGGTATAACCCAGATGATTGCTTAATATTCTTTCCAAAAGAATCCGCAGGATCATTTCAAATTTTATGCCCTTTAGTTTAGAAAGCAAGGATAACATAACTTTTCTGGTTCTTTTACTTTTCCTCATATTATTGAAAGCGTAGCTCAACAGCTTTTTACAAAGGACATAAAGCACTCTTCATCAGCAAAATCTCACGCGAAGAGTTGACTCATTGGAAAAGACTCTGATGCTGGGAGGGATTGAGGGCAGGAGGAGAAGGGAACGACAGAGGATGAGATGGCTGGATGGCATCACTGACTCGATGGGCATGAGTCTGAGTGAACTCTAGGAGTTGGTGATGGACAGGAAGGCCTGGCATGCTGCGATTCATGGGGTTGCAAAGAGTCGGACACGACTGAGCAACTGAACTGAACTGAACTGAAGCAAAATCTCAGAAACATAAGATACACTAAACCTTGGACTGAAAACTGTTACAAAAAGGGGAACATTTTATCATATACATGTTTGGATAATATGCACTTAGCTGTAACAGTTGATTCAACCCTTGTTCTCAAGGCTGTTAATAGTTCCTATGGTGGAAGAGGGATAGTATGAGACAATGGAGGGGAGAGAGAACTTGGTAAAAAATAGCCAGCAATCCCTCCCAGGAACCCAAGGAAGCAGGAGGGTAGATCTCAGCACCCCTAGTACTTTCCTGGATCAATCTCCCTCGATGTGGCTCATGAAACAGTTGTTAACTGGGAGATTCTTTGAATCAATGGGATTGTCCTGGGAGTTCACCAGCCAGCCATAAGACCTAGAAATGCCCTTGGCAACATTAAAACCAAAGCCGACAACTGCCACCAGATGGGATGGGGAGGTTCTCAGAGCTTCTAACCAGGTTCTAGTGTAGCTCACTCTAGGTCATTTCATTAATCCACAAGTAGCATAGCGTCTATGGGGTTGCATAGAGCTGGACATGACTGAAGTGACTTAGCAGCAGCAGCATAACATTGCATTTTACAGGACTAAATTTTCTGGACCATACGTATTAATTAAAATAAGGTTATTTTTTAACTTTTTATTTTGAAACAGAAGAGTTATTGGAAGTTGCAAAGATAGTACAGAGAAGCCCCATTCACCCTTGAAAGTTTGCCCCAATAGTCACATCTTATATAAATATAATACAATATCAAGACCAGGAAACTGACATGGGTACAATGTATGTATATTCAATGTCATTTCATGACACATGTGGATTACTCTAGCTATCACAATCAAGATACAAACTATTCCATCACTGCAAAGATATCCCTTGGTGCTATCTCTTTATAGTCACACCCAACCTTCCTAAATCCCTGGCAACAAACGTCTGTTCTCCATCATCATAACTGTGTCATTTTGAGAATGTCATATAAATGGAATCAAACACACATCATGTGGCCTGATTTCCTTGAGATCCATCCAAGCTGTGATATATATCAGTAGATCATTCCTTTTTATTGCTGTTATTGTACTCCATAGTATGGATGTACCACAGTTTGTTTAGCCATTTACCTATTGTAGGACATGTGGGTTGGAACAATCCATGGCTATTACAAATAAAGCTGGTATGAACAATAAGGTACATGTTTTTGTGTGAACCTAAGTTCTCATTTTACTGGGTGTAATGCCCAGCAGTGGGATTGCTGGGTCATATAGTAAGTATACATTTAGTTTTAAAAGAAACTATCAAGTTATTTTCCAGTGTCTGTTCTGTTTTATATTCCTACCTGTAATATATGAAAGATCTAGTTTCTTTGTAAACTCATCAGTATTAAGCATTGTTACTATTTTTTATTTTGGCTATTCTAACAGGTAAACAGTGATAACTAATCATGGTATTAATTTTCATATCCCTAATAGCAAGTGATATTGAATATCTTTTCAATGCGCTTCTCTGCCAATACTATTAAGAGTACATCCTCTTTGGTGAAGTAGTTCTTCATGTCTTTTGCCAATTTTTGAATTGATTGTTTTAACTGTTGAGTTTTGAGGATGCTTAAGTATTCTATATATGACTCTTTCATCTTCTCATCCTTTTAATGAGGTCGTCTACAGAGCAAGAGTTTTAAATTTTGATCAAGTCTGACTTATCCATTTTTCTTTCTTTTATGGTTATATTTTGCTGTCCTAACTATTCTTCACTAACCTCCAGATCCTGAAGATTTTCTCACAGGGAGCCTATCCTGGTGCTCTGTGATGACCTAGAGGGGAGGGATGGAGTAGGAGAGGGATACACTCAAGAGGGAAGAGATATATGCATAATTATAGCTGATTTGTGTTGTATGGCAGAAACCAATACAACACTGTAAAGCAATTTCCCCTCAATTAAAAACAAGAAAACAAAAAGAGATTTTCTCCTATGTAAAACTTCTAAAAAGTTTTCTAGTTTTACATTTAAATCTATGATTCACTTTAACTTAATTTTTGTATACGGTGAGAATTTAGGCTGAGAATTTAGGTGAGAATTAGGCTTTTTTTTCTATTCTATGAAAATTCAGTTGTGCTCAGTTGCTCAGTCATGTCCATCTCCTTATAGCCCCATGGACTGCAGCCCACAAGGCTTCTCTGCCTATGGAATTTTCTAGGGAAGAATACTGGAGTGAGGTGCCATTTCCTACTAAAGGAGATCTTTCTGACCCAGGGATGAACCTGCCTCTCTTGTGTCTCCTGTATAAGACAGGAGGATTCTTTACCACTAGCGCTATGCTGGTCCTGCACTATTTGATAAAAAGACAGTCCATTCTCCATTGAATTGCCTTTACACTTTCATTAAAAAAAAAAAAAAAAAAATCAGCCGGCTATCCTTGTGTGGGGCTATTTCTGGGTTATCTATTCTGTTACTGATTTATGTATCTATCCTACTGCTAATATCAGTCTTGAGAATTGTGGCCATGTAAGTTTGGCAATCGGGTAGAGTGGTTCCTTCCATTTTCCTTCTTTTTCAAAGTCATTCTAGCTGTTCAAATTTCTTTGCCTTTCCACATAAATTTAAAAAAATTTGCCAGGATTTTAGGAGTTAACTTAAGCCTATACATCAATTTAGGGAGAACTTTTTTCTGCTTTATTGACTATGCCAAAGCCTTTGACTGTGTGGATCATAATAAACGNTGATTTATGTATCTATCCTACTGCTAATATCAGTCTTGAGAATTGTGGCCATGTAAGTTTGGCAATCGGGTAGAGTGGTTCCTTCCATTTTCCTTCTTTTTCAAAGTCATTCTAGCTGTTCAAATTTCTTTGCCTTTCCACATAAATTTAAAAAAATTTGCCAGGATTTTAGGAGTTAACTTAAGCCTATACATCAATTTAGGGAGAACTTTTTTCTGCTTTATTGACTATGCCAAAGCCTTTGACTGTGTGGATCATAATAAACGGTGGGAAATTCTTTAAGAGATGGGAATACCAGACCACCTGACCTGCCTCTTAAGAAACCTATATGCAGGTCAGGAAGCAACAGTTCGAACTGGACATGGAACAACAGACTGGTTCCAAATAGGAAAAGGAGTATGACAAGGCTGTATATTGTCACCCTGGTTATTTAACTTATATGCAGANATGAGATGGCTGGATGGCATCACCGACTTGATGGACATGAGTCTGGGTAAACTCCGGGAGTTGGTGATGAACAGGGAGGCCTGGCGTGCTGCGATCCATGGGGTCGCACAGAGTCAGACATGATTGAGCGACTGAACTGAACTGAACTGATACCTTTAATATCTTAAAGTTTTATCATCTTAAACCTTGATAATAGGTTAGTGAAAGTGCTCAGTCCTGTCTGACTCTTTGCAACACCATGGCATATACAGTCCAGGAATTCTTCAGGCCAGAATACTGGAGTGGGTAAGAATACTTAAGGACTCTCAGAACTCAACAGTTAAAACAATCAATTCAAAAATGGGCAAAAGACATGAAAGACTATTTCACCTTTCCCTTCTCCAGGAAATCTTCCCAACCCAGGGACTGAACCCAGTCTCCTGCATTGTGGGAAGATTCTTTACTAGCTGGGCCACAAGGGAAGCCCTAGAATACTGGAGTGGGTATCCTATCCCTGCTCCAGCAGATCTTCCCATCCCAGGAACTGACCTGGGATCTCCTGCATTGCAGATGGATTCTTTACCAACTGAGCTATCAGGGACGTTTTCTACAATTAGAATAAGAACTACCTATTTGAAAAAGACTATATATGAATTTAACANGGGAAGATTCTTTACTAGCTGGGCCACAAGGGAAGCCCTAGAATACTGGAGTGGGTATCCTATCCCTGCTCCAGCAGATCTTCCCATCCCAGGAACTGACCTGGGATCTCCTGCATTGCAGATGGATTCTTTACCAACTGAGCTATCAGGGACGTTTTCTACAATTAGAATAAGAACTACCTATTTGAAAAAGACTATATATGAATTTAACAGAAAATGTATGTCACTACTATATTGAAATAGATAACCAACAAGGAGGTACTATAGCACAGGAAACTCTGACCAATATTCTGTAATAACATAAATGGGAAAATAACCTGAAAAAGAACAGATACATGTATATGTATAATTAAATCATTTTGCTGTATACCTGAAACTATACTGTTAATAAACTATGCTCCAATATAAAATAAAAATTCAAGATGAACTGGTCTCCAAATTCACTACTATTTCTGTTTTTAGTAATAGTATCACCTACTGAGACTGAAAAACAATGAAGAATTTTCTTAGGATAAAGAGAAAGGCACATAAGACTTTAAGGGTGGACAGCTGAGTAAACAGGCTAGTTTTACATTTTTTCCTCACCTGTTTCCCTTCTCTGTCTGCTGTCTCTATCTTAGATAAATGTGGGTCTAATGATATCATCTTCAAGTATCTTTTCTATTAAATAATAACTACTACTTTAAGAACATAATCAGAACAATGAGAAATCACAGACAGAATAAAATTGATATTGTAAAAGAAAAATAGTATCTTAAGGGAACATAATTTCACAAAACTGAAATGAGAATGCTGCTAATAATAAGACCTCTCCTTATCTGCCACTGGGTAAATAAAAATTTTAACAAGTTGAAGTTTTGAAGTATTGAATGTTTATAAACTAGAATAAACTCCTGGTTAAGAGTTCAGGTTATGGAGCTGACTCTACATTGAACTAGCAACTTGATGCAGGGCAATTTAAATAACTTCTTTGAGAATGTGTTTCCTCATATGTAAGATGGAGATATTTAATAATATGACCTATGTCAAATAGAGTGGTGAAGCCTCAGATAATGTATATTAAACACTAATCCCAATGCTTTGCGTATGGTAATCACTCAGTACACATTAATTACTATTATGCTAAATTCCTATTTGTCTGGGCAAATTATACCCTACATAAGGACAGTTTTCCTAAAAGGAGCCTGTTAAGTTTTATGAGTTTAAGATTCTTTATAGATACATTATTTGCAGTGGTCTTACCATCTATAAGAATATACTCTATTCCCAAGAATCATAATTTTAAGTTAAAGAACTTAGATAAAACTGGGTGTTCAATTCAACTTTAACATAGCTACAACATTATCTTTTAAATTTTAGCCTATTCAGGGTGGCCATGATAGTTTGTACAGTTAGAAATGTGAATTTCTAATTTAGAAGTTCTGTTGCACAATCAGAAGCCTGATTCCATTCCCTCATCAAAATCCACAATAGATTTAGGATTCTGGAGGCATTCAGCTTAGATGGGACCAGAAAAAATAAGTAATATATAATTCAGGTAGTCTCATGCATGTGAATTACATGACTTCTGAACTGGACTTGATGGGAGAATGAAGGCGATATTTTTATTTTGTAGAGAGATCAAGTTCTAATTTAATTTGATCCTTGTTAACATTGTGACTCTAACAAACAAATCTGGTAGTGAAAAAAGTGAAATTATTGATTAGAAAAAGCCACTCCCTGTGGATTTCAATGATCCTATCCATGGTTACCAAAAATCACTGTGAAAGGGAAGGTTAGTTGCTCAGTCGTGTCTGACTCTGCAACCCTATGGACTGTACCCCAGCAGGCTCCTCTGTCCATGGAATTCTCCGGGCATGAATACTGGAATGGGTTGCTATTTCCTTCTCCAGGGAATCTTCTCCACCCAGGGATCGAGCTTGGATCTCCTGGATTATAGGCAGATTCATGACCATCTGAGCCCCAAGGGAAGCCCTCCAAATCACTGAGAGATGAATTTAAATGGAAATAAATGTTTGGTAAGGAGTGGTAAATGTATCACAATAAAAACTTTGACAGTATTATTTGTTTTGGGTTCATTAATGAAGCTGTGGTTATACGAGGTTATAGAATCAGATACAATCAAACGGATAAAGAAAAGTTAGATCATTAGTGGAGAAGACATGGAAGTTTGCTGACTTTTTCTTTTAGCTGTACCACGTGGCTTGCGGGATCTTGGGTCCTTGATCAGGGATAGAACCCAGGCCCAGGACAGTGAAAGTGCTGAGTCCTAAGCACTGGACCTCCAGGGACTTCCCCAGTGACTTTCTATGTACTATTTGCTTATATAACTGAATATCTAGCACTTTAAGTTTTGCTATGTTTCAAAAGTTACTTTCTTCAACTTTGTATAATTTTTTAATAGTTGAGGACTAGGAAGAATTTGCTCAATATTTTAAAAACGCTAAGTGCTGGGAGATAGTGACATATGGAAATTCCTAACTATGCCATAAGTAGAAGTTTAACCAATAACTGGATAATTAAAAAAAAAAAAATCAATGTTAAGGTATTTCCTATCCAGGTTAATGTTAGCACAGGGAACATTCCTTACATACTACTTATGCTGGGTTACACTTACCAATATAAATCATTTTCCTGAAATAATAGGTCCTATGTTCCTTAGAATCATTTGGATTAGTCATTGATTAGGACTGTATTTGATTTTTCACATATTCTGATTTCACAGTAAGGACCTAGTTTTACTCAACTGCATTCATTCACTACCAAGACACAATGACTCAAGTAAACAAATGGTTATCTCTCAAAACCAAATTAATAAGACTTTTCCAATGAATAAAAGTTCTAATTGTTCACTAGGATGCCATTAAAGTTGCAAACATTTGAGTTTTTACAAAACATGTGTTGAAACTATTTTGGTCTGAGATCAAGGAGATTTGAGAAGACTGACAAAGAATTTTAAGTCTTTCTATAATTGCTTTCCACTCACAATGTAACAATCACTGTGATTTCACAATAAGAAATAATTCTATAATTTTTTCAAACTTCTCCTTTTCCATTTTGGATCATTGTGTCTTTTTTCTTTTTTTTTTATGACAGAATATTTAAAACCTGGTGTCTTTTATAACCCTAAATTCCTGAGAAGGAGGGGGAGAGGATAAAATAAAGATTAAATTAAAATAAGATGTCAGATATGAAAGGAAAAAGATCAAGAGACCAGATGTCACATAAAGAAACTAAAAAAACAATATGAAATAAAGTTCAGAAAATAAGATTATAAACAATTTCACATGTGATAGAATATGACCATTTATGTTGCCCAAGTTGCTTTTATGAAAGGAAAAAATATTTGGCAAAGGACAGACCTGTAAGTATACTAATACAATGCCATATTCTTACTCAAATAAGCTTATCTGTTTCTATGTTAAGAAGTTGATAACCTGGGGGAAAAAAACAACAATTCTTTTGGCTAATATCAGGGTCAAGCATTAAAAGAGAAAATAAAATCCTAACTATGCTAAATAAGTTATAAAATTATCAGCTATCTGCACTTTGGTATTTGTTAAGGTAAATATTTAAAGTTAAAAAAAAAAATCCTTTCAAGTGATCTAAAGTTCTTGGTGGAAACATGATATGAGAATTCTGGTTACCATTTAAATTTGAAGTACTTCATCCATTTCGGTGACAAAGGTGGTTTTAGCAGCTATAATTACATTCCTTTAAACTTCAAAGTGCTTTGGGTCCTTCCAAGATGAATGAATGTCCTCTCTTCCTTGCCTCTCATTCCTTATTTTCCGAAGATAGTGGTGTTTACTGCAAGAGAACAGCACAAAATAGAGCTAAACTGGAGAGGTAAACTAGTTTTAAATATATTGGACATTTTCTTTCATTTAGGATATTCTTAATTTTACCCTTACTCAATAGTTAAAATTGGACTTATTTGTTTAAGAAGTAACTTCCTTACTTAGGAAGTGACATGGATAGAATCTTACACACTCAAGAACTATCCATGACATACCCAAGAATCAAGCAACTTATATGAATCAAAATAGTACTGATGCATTTGAAGCTTTCTAAGACTCATTTGATTGTCTTCATATATTTCTATTTTTGGCTACAAATAGAAGAATATGAAACATAAAATTCTACTTCACCTTCATAAAAATTCAATTCTAAGTGACAGTATCCAGCTTTGATACAGCCTCTGTCAAATATTAAAGTATTTACCTCCAATTACAAAAATTTCTCTAGCCACTTTGCAGTTTTACTTTAGGTTTAAGTATAAAATATATTTATAATTTGGCATATAAAATATCACTTAAGATTAAAATAATAAATTCCTATCTATTTCTGACTCTAGAACACCTATTACATGTATGTTTAAACAGGCCCAACCCCTCATTTGCTTTTTCTATAACACTAAATACAAGGAAAATAACTAGAAGAGTTAAGAAAGAAAAAGATAATGTGAAAACTTTAAAATGATTCCAGATTGCACTTACATACTGTAGAACTGAACCTTTCAATAGATTTTAAGACAACAAAGGCATATTTTAAAAAGGACACTTTTGTGCAATATCAAACAATATCTAACTCTGACATAGCTGGGTTATTCATGATGAAAACAATAGCCAGTATTCTTACAGTGTTTATCACTTCAAGTGGTGTATAACAATGATGAGTGTCACGCAGGAGAAATATTACCAAGAAATATATATATAGCACTAAAGTCATGTCCGACTCTCTACAACCCCATGGGCTACAAGATGCCAGCTTCCTCTTTCACTATTTCCCAAAATAGTTATTCTTGTGGCAAAATCAGTTATTCTTGTTTCCATTATGAGTTTTTAAAGAAGAAAAATGCAATCAATGCCTATTTTATTTTGAAATTTGAATATGAAAAGAAATTGAACTACAGACATAAAAAATAGTGATAACCTAGAAAAGTACTTTGTGAGAGAGAAGTTAAGTGATTTCCCATGGGTAAGTGTTGGTTAGTGACAAAACTGAAATGAGAACCTACATCGCCTTACTCTTTCCTAATGCAGTGATCTATTATCCTCTTATAATCTACCCTGCATTCCTTGAAATAGTCTTTTTCCGAATGCTTTATTCTGCTGTGTTTAGAACTCAAACTTCAAATTTGAAATATCCCCTCAAAAACTTCTCATGTCTGCTATTACCTTCCACTAGGCCCTTCACATGTGAACTTAAGTAATCAGCCAAAGATTTGTGAGGAAAGACATGCAAATTTTGAGAGTGCCTACTCTCTCCTTTCTAGGGATGTTCACCACTGAATTCCAGAACAACTGGTATGACTTGAATAGGGTTGTACGTTAGATGGTAGTAACCAATCAACCAGTTGTAGGTTGTAGGTTAGATGGTAGTAACCAAACAACCAATTGAATTCCTGATTGTGATTATTTTATCCTGATTATGTGGCAGAATGTCTTTGTAGGAAATGCACTCTAGAGTATTCAGTGGTGGTGCAGTATAATATCAGCAACTTACACTCAAGTGATTCAGGAAAAATTATCTGCATCATTCTTATAATTTGCATATAAATTTGGTATTATTATAATATAAAAGAAAAAAATTAATATATCAGTACTGCTGCTGCTGTTAAGTGGCTTCAGTCGTGTCCGACTCTGTGTGACACCATAGACGGAAGCCCACCAGGCTCCCCCATCCCTGGGATTCTCCAGGCAAGAACACTGGAGTGGGTTGCCATGTCCTTCTCCAATGCATGAAAGTGAAAAGTGAAAGTAAAGTCGCTCAGTCGTGTCTGACTCTTGGTGACTCCATGAACTACAGCCTACCAGGCTCCTCCGTCCATGGGATTTTCCAGGCAAGAGTACTGGAGTGGGGTGCCATTGCCTTCTCCGAATATATCAGTACATCAGTCACATTTCCAAATGTCTTCTGTGGACATCTGATACAGCTAAATGTTTAAAGAAAAAGTAGTTCTATATAGTGAAATAAATTTGGGTAAAGTTATTCGTATTCCTTCTTGGTGATTTACTATACACATTAGCCTATCAGATATTCCTACAAATCACACCTTAGGCATACTTTCATTTATTCATCCTTCCAACCACATAAATTATACTTAAGGCCTACTATATGAAAGGAAATGTTCTAAGTAGTAGAGATAGACAATAGGGAAGGTAAGATCTCTTCTCTCAGAGAGCCAACATTTTAATACAGAAAGAGACAGTAAATGAACAAACTAATTTCAGATGGTGATAAATACATCGAAGAAAATAAAACTGGGTGTTAGAGGCTGGGAAGGTGGAGGTGCTGTTTAAGACAGTGTATAAAGGAAGGCTCTCAGGAGAGATGATGCTCAGGTTGAAATGAGCCAGACATGGAAAAATTTAGGAGGCGAATTTTCCAGACATAGGAAGACAAACATGTTGTAAGACAGGAACAAATTTATAATGCTCATGGGAAAAAGTTTCTATATTATCAAAATTATGAAATAGGAATTTTTGAGAAAAATCTCTTAGGTACCATATCCCTCAAAATACATGTGAAAATTGGCCATATTTTAAAACTATTGACTCCTATGTAACAACAACAAAAAAATAACAATTACTAAAAATTCTTAACCTATTTTTTTTTTAAACTAACTACATGAATTCTCTTTGGATGACAATTTTCTATTACTTCAACGCTTCTTTCAGAACCAATTCTTATAACTGAGTGAAAAGATTATTCTCTCTCTGCATGTAAAATGAAATGAATTGCCTGCTTTCCTCTCTCCTGGATGATGCACCAGAGTGTTGGGAAAACTTCATGAAGACATGTAGACATGAAAAGTATTCCCTGAAGGTATATGGAGCTATGTTACTACCCACTCACTGAGGCAACAACAGCATATACTTATATTCTCTTCTAGAACTTTGACAGCACTGGATTTTGCACATTGCTAAAGAACAACTTCAATTATAAACCTCAACGAAGGAAAATAGTCTTAATTATTCACAGGATTCCCTGGTGGTTCAGACAGTAAAGAATCTGTGTGTAATGCAGGAGACCCATGTTTGATCCCTGGGTCGCAAAGATCCCCTGAAGAAGGAAATGGATACCCACTCCAGTATTCTTGCCTGGAGAATCCCATGGACAGAGAAGCCTGGCAGGGTACAGTCCATAGGGTCGTAAAGAGTCAGACACAACTGAGTGACTGTCACTTTTGCTTTCAATCATTCAAGGGATAACTGTATATATAAAACAGAACAAAATCATACACTGCATGTATCAATACTGCTATACATATTAGAAAAACTCTGAGTAGTCTAAGAGGGGACTGGACCAGCATGATAAGTTAAATTAGGTGGGAAAAAGAGATTATGCTTTAAAATGTATTTTGTGTTCTAAGTGGCTAACAGGGATACCTGGAAGACAATAAAGAAGCAAAGGTAATGAAGGGAAAAGTATATTCTCAAAACTATGAAGTAAGAAGAAAAATCCTAGATCTTGAGTAGGGAAAATGACTAGACCATTCAGGTATGACCTAAATCAAATCCCTTATGATTATACAGTGGAAGTGAGAAATAGATTTAAGGGACTAGATCTGATAGAGTGCCTGAGGAACTATGGAATGAGGTTCATGACACTGTACAGGAGAAAGGGGTCAAGACCATCCCCANTCCCTTGCACTGCAAGGAGATCCAACCAGTCCATCCTAAAGGAAATCAGTCCTGAATATTCATTGGAAGTGCTGATTTTGAAGCTGAAAGTCGAATAATCTGGCCACCTGATGCAAAGAGGTGACTCATTTGAAAAGACCCTGTTGCTACGAAAGATTGAAGGCAGGAGGAGAAGGGGACGACAGAGGATGAAATTGTTGGATGGCATCACCAACCCAATGGACGTGAGTTTGAGTAAACTCTGGGAGTTGGTGATGGACAGAGAAGCCTGGTGTGCTGCAGTCCTTGGGGTCTCAAAGAGTTGGACACAACTGAGCGACTGAACTGAACTGCCTGTTAGTGGGGACACCATTAGGTAAAAAATGACATAATGCTGGGGGATCTTTTGTTTATAAGAACAGGGCAAATTCATCATTAAATAACTAAATTCAGGTTACATATACGCTAATTTTGAAACATTAGTAAGGTAGGCATATTGAAACAAAATAAGAAGGAATGGATTTAATCTTGCATAATTTAAAAGAGAAAAGGTGCCAGTTTGAGAGTATGATAACTTAGGCATTAGCCCAAATTCTCCATTAACTAAGGAACCACTGGTATAATCTTTGCCATTAAAAAAATCTATCAAAGCCCTACAGGCTCAGTAGTGTGCCATCTCATTTACTTTTCCCTTTAACAATAGAGAATGTTTAAGTAAAAGTATTACTAAGAATTAAACCATAACAGTCCAACAGGTATACTGCAGCTTACCTGGGAGCTTTTTAACTGCATAGCATAGCAACTGTCAAACTATGAGTCAGGGGCCAAGTTTGACCAGCCACCTGTTTATGCATGACCTGCAAGGCAAGAATGTAGTTTTTACATGTTAAAATAGCTGGAAAAAAAATCAAAAGAAAAAAAAATATTTTGAAGTGTAAAAATTACATGAAATTCAAACAGATAAAGTTTTATCAGAATACAACCAGCACATTTAAAAATGTATCATCTATGGCTGCTTTTGTACTGCAAAGGGAGAGCTGAACTGTTGCAACAAGGACTGTATGGCTCACAAAGTCTAAAACATACACTATCTGGCCCTTCCCAGATAACATTTGCCAGTTCCTGATATAAAATACACGATTATGCGCTAAAATGATAGGATTTACATTTTAAAATACTAGATCAAAATGGTTCATTTTAGTCCTTATCTCCCAGTATATAGTCTTTCATGTTTCTAGTGAAATATTAAGTAATAATCTTATATTTAAAATGACTATGCCATAATATTGAGAGAATTTGTATACACCAAAATCCACTTTCCTGATTTATGAAATTTATTAGGTATGATAAATCATTTTCTTTCGGTCAGCTTCTGATTTAAAGTGTGCAGTGGAATCTCTGAATTGAAAAATAATAGTTTCAAAAGTTGATACAATAACATTTATAATAATACTGAGAAGTGAATAAAATGTTGTTATATAAAAAACAATAACTGCTTGAGAGTTTCAGAATTTTATAAACTGTTTAGCATTAAAACTAATTCTAGAATGATTCAACTTCTGCTTTTGAGGCCTTGAGTAGGGAAACAGTCCAGAATAATCCTCCCACAGAAAACAACTAGAACACCGTATAAAGTACAGAAGGGGACTATTTTCAGATACAGGCAGTGTAGGACTTATGGTCCCTGAGAAAAGGGAAGTAAAGAAGGCAAGCCCTACCATCATCCAAGGCTCTCAGCCAGGAAGCAACTCCAGTATAGAAGAAAGAACCAAAATAGAGCCTGGCAATCTTATTGACTTAAGGAGACAGAGAAAACAGTACCAGGAGGTCAAGGAAACTAGAATTTATGGAGCAGAGTTCCAAAGAGCAGGGAAAGAGTTCCAGTAATTTAAATGCGGGTTCCCTTGTATATTTAGCTGTATAAAAACCTGTACATGAGAAGGGTAAAATTTCTTGAGACCAGCAAGAAGAACTTCTAAGGAAAAAAAGCTACCAGGGAGTTCTAAAACAAAAAATTCTCAGAGTTGACACAGGGCCAAAATTTCAACATGTTGCCCTATAGCAAGAGCCTCATTGAATATTCCTGGCTATTAAAAATGCCTCCAATTAAAATAAATAAATTTAAATTAAAAAAAAAATGCCTCCAGAAGGCCCACATACAGAAACAGGGGGGAATGTAGTTCTAGAATAAAAGTTACTCTAGACCCTCCTGAAAGAAGCTTGGAAGCCTAGAAAGATCAAATGAATAAGCAATTTAAAATGCCTACTAGGAAAAAATCTAATACACTTTAAAGGAATACCACAAAAATAAAAAACTCAACAGGTAAAATTCACAAATATATGACATTCAATTAGAAATTACTGGATGCACAAAGAAGTAAGAGAATGTGGCCCGTAACCAGAAAAATACCTGTCAACACAACAGACCAGAAATGACAGACATGATAGAATTAACAGGTAAAGACATTTTTTAAAGGGCATTATGAGTATGCGCCATATAAATGAAAATAGGAACACAGTGAAGAGAGAAGTGAAGTATTTTTAAAATATTTAAAAAGTATTTTTGAAAATACCCAAAGAGAACTTCTAGGGATTACATATATATATATCAGTTTAGTTCAATTCAGTCACTAGGTCATGACTCTTTGCGACCCCATGAATCGCAGCATGCCAGGCCTCCCTGTCCATCACCAACTCCTAGAGTTCACTTAAACTCACGTCCACGGAGTAGGTGATGCCATCCAGCCATTTCATCCTCTGTCGTCCCCTTCTCCTCCTGCCCCCAATCCCTCCTAGCATCAGGGTCTTTTCTAATGAGTCAACTCTTTGCATGAGATGGCCAAAGTATTGGAGTTTCAGCTTTAGCATCAGTCCTTCCAATGAACACCCAGGACTGATCTCTTTTAGGATGGACTGGTTTTATATATATATAATACATATATGAAAATTTCATTGAATAAAATTAGCACTCACGGCAGAAAAAAAAAGAAATCAGTGAATTTGAAGAGTAATATAATCTATCCAAAATGAAGTTCAGAGAGTAAAAGATGACTGTGAGACAAAGGAAGAATACTGTCTTAATGTATTACATTATTTTAAAAAAGTGGTATAAAATTATTTGATAGTAGAATGGAATAACAGGCATATTATAAATCCTAGAGCAACTACTAAAATAAGTAAATAAAGAGAAGAACAAAATAAATAAAGGAATAAAACAATAGAGAAAATTAAATGGATTCCAAAAGTATAATTAATTTAAAAAATGGTTATTAGAAAACAAATGGCAAGATGGTAGATTTAAACCCGACCACATTAATACATTAAATGTAAATTATCTAAATTCTCCAATAAAAAGACATGAAAAAAGCAAGAACAAATATACACTGAGTCTCACACTAAAATAAGGAAATAGTTTAAAAATAATAGGATAGAAAATATACCATGCAAACCAAAAATCTTAAGAAACAGCCACATTTATATCAGAGAAGATGGAAGACAAAATAAAAACAGCATCAGAGATAATGAGAGATATTTCGTAATGATCAAGGGATCATTTCACTTGGAAGATGGTATAATTCTAAATGTGTATGTACATAATACCAGAATAAAAACTTATAGACCTGAGTGGGAGAAACAAACAAGTACCCAGAACAGTTGGAGATATCAATACTCCTCCCTCAGTACCTGAAAGGAACAGGTACACTGAAAGTCCAGCAATGACTTGAGCAGCACTCTCAACTGAACTGATGTTCATAGAACATTCCAATCAACAGCAACAAAATAAAAACTTTTATACTGCCCATGAAACATTTACCAGGAGAGCCCACCTGCTGAGCCAGGAGTAAGTCTTAACAAATTAAAATTAAAAAAAGAAACTATACATAGTACATTCTCTTATCACTGCTGCTGCTGCTGCTAAGTCACTTCGGTCGTGTCCGTCTCTGTGCAATCCCATAGACGGCAGCCCACCAGGCTCCCCCATCCCTAGGATTCTCCAGGCAATAACACTGGAGTGGGTTGCCATTTCCTTCTCCAATGCATGAAAGTGAAAAGTGAAAATGAAGTCGCTCAGTCCTGTTTGACTCTTTGCGACCCCATGGACCGCAGTCTACCAGGCTCCCCTACCCATAGAATTTTCAAGGCAAGAGTACTGGAGTGGGGTGCCATGGCCTTCTCCTCTCTTATCACAGTGGAATTAAATAAGAAATGAAAACCAAAAATGGAGAACAAAGTATGAACACGTACAGTATCTGATTTCTGGAGTTAACATCCACATAGTTTGGTTCATTGCAGCAATCTACATAGTTTGGTAAAAGCCTAATGATAACATATAGAAAACTGGAACTGAACAGAAACTCCAAAAATAGACTATAAAATACTTGGTCAATTAATTTTTTAAAGTGCCATGGTAACTCAACGCAGGAAGAAAAAATTTCAACAAATGTTGCTGAAACAACTGGATATTCATACGGAGTAAAAATGAATTTTTCTTCTATGTGACAAGATTTTGTATATGTAAAAAGACTAAATGAAAATACATCATAAACCTGAGAGTAGAATGTAAAACTACAAAGCTTCAAGAAGAAAACAGGGAAAATTTTTTTTATTACTTTAGGATAGGCAAAAATTCAAATGCATGAACCATATAAAAAAAGAAATATGGAAATAGTAAACCATACTTTACTTCACCTCATAAACCATACTCTATCAAAATTAAAAACTTGTTTTAAAAACATCATAGAAAAACTAAGTGGCCAGTAATTACATTAAATGATAAAAACCACAAGATACCAGTTCACACTCACTAAATGGCTAAATTTAGAAATTCTGATATACTGGTAAGGATATAGAGCTGTGATACCTAAATACTGGTGAAGATGTACAGCTGCATTCATGTACCCTCTAATACAATAGCCACATGTAGTCATTTAAATTTCAATTGATAAATGGAATAAAATTTAAAAAAAAATTAATTTCCTGAAATGTACTAGTCATATTTAACCTGCTCAACAACCACATGTGGCTAGTGGTTACAGTACTGGACAGTGCTGATACAAAACGTTTTCATTATTTTAGAAAGTTCTATAGGATAAAATTAATTCAAAATATCTGAAATGTTCAGACATTACTTGCAGGTATGTAAAATTTTACCATCACTTTAAAAAAGCTTGACATCTTCGTTCAAAGGTGAACAAAACTTACCATAAAACCCAACAATTGTCCTCTTAGCTATCTACCCAGCAGGGTTAGTATCATTAGAGACCTAGTGGGGAGCTGGAACTTCCACTCCCACTAAAACATAACAGCAGTCTTCTCCCAAATGTCAGTGGAGGGTAAGTGGTACCCTGCACTTACATTTCTAGCTGGCAATATCTGGTCAGAGTAGTATCAAAAGAGGCCTACTCAACTGAAATAAAATGTTAAGTGTCATGAGATAAATGTCCAAGTTTTAACTGAAAACCACTCAATGAGACTAACATACTGGGAAAGAAAAGAAAAATAGGAAGTCTAAGAAACAGAAGGTCTTAGCAAAGAAATACAAAGAATAAAATTATAAAAAATAGAAGATACAAAGAATAAAATTACAGAACTGAAATTATAATAATTGAAATTAAAAATTCAACAGATGGGCTAAACAAAAGAATGGAGAGGACAGAAGGAAAAAAGTCAGTAACTAAAAGATAAAACAATTGTAAAGTACTTAGCCTCCAATTAAAATAAATTAAAAAAAAGATAAAACAATAGAAGTTACCCTTTCTAAATAACATAAAGGACATAGAATGAATGCAAATGAACAGAGCCTCAGGGAACCATGAAATTATACCAAAAGTTCAAATATTCAAGTCATCACAGTCTTGGAAGTGAGGAGAAAAAGAGCAAGGCTGAAAAAATATTTGAAAAAATTTCCCCAAATAGGCAAAAGACATAAACCTATAGATTCAAGAAGCTGAACAAACTTCAGAGTAAACTCGGAGAAATCCACACCAAGACATATCATAGATAAACTTCTGAAAACTAAACACAAGAAAAAAAAAATCTTAAAAGCAACAAGAGAGAAAAGATCCTTTACCTACAGAGAAAACCCAATTTGACTGTCAGTGGATTTCTCATAAGAAGCCACAGAGGCCAAAAGGAACTGGCACAATCTTTTTCAAGAGCTGAAAGAAAAAGAACTGTTAACCCAGAATTTTTCCTCCAGAAAAATATCATTGAGCAATGAAGAGAAAATCAAGATATTCTTAGGTAAAGGAAAGCTAAGAGAATTTATTGCTAGCTGACTTGCCCTAAAAGAATGGATAAAGAAAGTTCTCTAAACTGAAAGGAAATGAAAAAAGATGACATCTTGGAACATGAAGAAGAAGGCCAAAAGAATAAAACTATGGATACTAGTTATACTATGAATAATAGTTCTTTTATCTTCCAAATTATGTCTGATTGTTTAGGCAAGGATTATAATACTGTCTGATATGGTTCACAATATATTAAAGAAAATATTTAAAACAAGTAGATACAAAATTATGTGCACATGCGTATATATATACCTATAAATAATGTAGCATATATGAAAATATTAAGTCAATTAAATGAGGGAGAATAAAGGGACCGAAGAAACAAATGAAATACAAACAATTAAATGTCAGATTTAGGTCCTAACATATCAATAACTACCTTAATTAGCAACAGACTCAAACTGGGAGCAACTAAAATGTCCTACAATGGATGGTTAAACAAATTGTGGTACATCAATACTGCTGCTGCTGCTAAGTCGCTTTAGTCGTGTCCGACTCTGTACGACTCCAGAGACAGCAGCCCACCAGGCTCCCCTGTCCCTGGGATTCTCCAGGCAAGAACACTGGAGTGGGCTGCCATTTCCTTCTCCGATGCATGAAAGTGAAAAGCGAAAGTGAAGTCACTCAGTCGTGTCCAACTCTTAGTGACCCCATGGACTGCAGCCCACCAGGCTTCTCTGTCCATGGGATTTTCCAAGCAAGAGTACTGGAGTGGGGTGTCATCACCTTCTCCCACATCAATACTATGAAATACTAAATCAGCAATAAAAAGGAATGAACACAGTATAATTTGGGGTATTTCAAGGGCGTTATGCTAAATGAAAATAACCAGTCTCAAAGGTTATATATTATATAATTCCATCAATATGACATTTTTTTACTATTTTTAAAATTTATTTTTAATTGGAGGATAACTGCTTTACAATGTTGTGTTGGTTCTGCCATACAACACCGTGAATTAGACACAGGTATACATATATTTCCTCCCTCTTGAACCTCTCTCCCATCCTTCCCATCCCACCCCTCTAGGTTATCACAGAGGACCAGGTTCAGCTCCCTGTGTTATCCAGCAACTTCCCAATTCATCCCACTCTCTCCTTCCCCCACTGTGTCTACAAGTCTGTTTTCTATGATGGTGTCTCTATTCTTGCCTTGCAAATAGGTTCATCAGTAACATTTTTCTAGATTACATATATATATGTGTGTTAATATATAATTTTTCTCTTTCTGACTTAATTCACTCTGCATAACAATCTCTAGGTTCATCTACCTTAAAAGAACAGATTCAGATTTGTTCCTTTTTGTGGCTGAGTAATATTTCATTGTATATATGTACCACAGTTTCTTTGTATGTTTATCTGTTGACAGACATGTAGGTTACTTCCATGTATATGACATTCTTGAAATGACAAAACCATAGAGATGGATAACACATTAGCGGTTGCAAGGAGTGAAGGGTAGTTGAGAGGAAGATGTGTGTGTGTGTATGTGTGTGTGTGTGTGACTATAAAGGGGCAGAAGGAGGGAAGTTTTTCTGGTGAGATTGCAGTCTTGGTTATATGAATCTACATATGTGATAAAATGCCAAAGAACTATTACTCATTTTATACCAATATCTTGATTTTGATATTATTATTCTACAGTTATATTAGATGTAACTAACAGAAACTGGGTGAATGGTAAAGAGGATATCTCTACATGGTACTATCTTTGCAACTTCCTATGAGTTTGTAATTATTTCAGAGTATAAAGTGAACCAACATTGTGAATATTTTAAGAGTTCACTACCAGGGTTTGTAGGCTTCCCAGATGGCACAGTGGTAAAGAATCCTCCTGTCAAGCAGGAAATGTGGGTTCTATTTCTGGATTGGGAAGACCCCCTGAAGAAGGAAATGGCCACCAACTCCAGTACTCTTACCTGGAAAATTTCATGGACAGAGGAGCCTGACAGGCTACAGCCCATGGGGTCGCAAAGACTTGGACACGACTTAGTAACTAAACAACAGCAGCAGCATCAGGCTTTTTATAATACGTGTAACTAAAAATTTTTCCTTTTCTCTTAAAAAGAAAGCCACAACATCCTTATTTATAATAGCTAAAACCTGGGAAACAACTCAAATGTTCGTTAATAGGTGAATGACTAAACAAATGGTTATGTAATTGTACAATAGAACACTACTTAGCAACTAAAAAAGAATAAATCACTTATATACAAAACATGGATGAATCTTAAAAATATTAAGCTGAGGGAAAGAAGCCACACACAAAAGAGTTCACTGAATAGTTCCATTTGTGCAACACTCTGGAACAGGCAAAACTAAAGTAATGAAGCACACATGGATCAGCAGTTGTCAGGGGCTTAAATGTGTAGAGGCTTTGAACCAAAAGGAGCAGTCTCAAGGATTTTCTGGGATGATGGGTCTACCTGTAACTAGTTTGTAGTAGTAGTTTACATGAATCTGTATATGTGTTAAAGCTCACAGAACTAATTTTTAAAGAGTCAATTTTACTGCACGTAAAAATTTAAAACAATGATAATAAAAACCATCATCTCCCATCACAGCTTTTCAAGTCCCATCTCCAATAACTGATAGATCAGAAAAAGAGTACAGCTGAATCTTGAACAATGTGGGTTTAAACGATATGGGTCCACTTACATGCAGATATCTTTCAATACTAAATTCAGTACTCAATATTTTTCAGTACTACACCATAGTTGGCTGAATCTCTATTTGTGGAGGAACTGGAAATGCAGAGGGAAGACTATACATGATACCTGGATCAACCCCATTATTCAAGGTCAGCTGTATTCAGCTCCTACTACTGCCACTACCTAGCTGGTACTGAGTAATTTATCTTCTAACCCTTGGTTTCTCTTTGAAAAATGAAATAATTAAATGATCTCCAAAGCTTACTCCTATTCTAAAACCTATTCCTATTTCATGCTTCTGTTAAATGTTTTATTTTGGAATTAATAAGAAGCACAGAATATATCCATGCACTCAAGTGGATTCTATTATCCTACTTCAGACAGTGTGGGTTGCGTTTCAATATTCTCTACTATTGGTGTTATTTCCGTGATCTTTTTACAGGCTGTTAATGTCTAACTTCAGAGAAGGAAATGGCAGTCCACTCCAGTATTCTTGCCTGGAGAATCTCATGGACAGAGGAGCCTGGTGGGCTACTGCTCATGGGGTCACAAAGAGTCGGACACGACTGAGTGACTGAGCACAATGTCTAATCTTAGTTATTAGCTTTGACTAGATGACCTTTAGATAGGACTCTCCCCTATTAGTAATAACCAGGCCTCAGACTATATGGACTATATAAGATTTGTGCTCCTTTATCACATTAGCCCTTCTCTATAGTTTGCTTTTAAAGTCTGTGAACCAGCATTCATGGTAGCAAAATGACATCTGCTATTTTTAATTTTATAAGACATATGGTATTGGCATTACTGGAGAAGAGAAAGCAAGCCATTTTAAATGTTTTTACTCAATATAATAATGTGCTTTTTTTTGTTTACCCTGTATGGAAAATCCAGAGTTCCCAAAATCTTTTACCCTTTTTATCTCCTGTAGAAGACCTGCAGACTAGTAAGTCTTGTATTGAAATGCTTTGTTCCCATACAAGAATGAGCAAAGCCAGCAAGGGGACTCACATAATTTTAATTCCAAACTTAGTGTTCATAGAAAACCTTGGTTGCAGTCTCAAATGGCCTTTGGTTTAATTCTTTCTTTTTTGTTTGAGATGGAGTTTTATAAAAGAAATAAGACGAGAGAACAGATGATTATTTATTTCAACAATAGCCAACAAATAATTCTTGAATACTTAGAAAAAGCATACAATCTTCTCATTTTGAGAAATAAGAAAAATAAAACTGGTACACATATATGCGAACAAGTATTCAATTAACTATACTTGCTTGATTGATACTATTTTTCTCTAATAAATCCAAATAACCAGGCAACTACAGATGAACTGATAATACAAATATAGCCCAGCAGGTTCTGTAACTCTCCTTTACCACCTACATTTCTTTTAAAAAAATATGAATCAGTTCATTTACTTCTTTAAGATATATACTAAAATATAAAATAAGTCCTGAGGTGCACATAACTGTTAAACAGCAGTACATTTGGCAAAGGAAAGCTAATTAATATTTCCTTCTAATTCCACTGCAATGTTAATCTTTAAGGAAGATGCAAATTTTGCTTTATTGAATTTCCTCAGTGTTGAGATCACACATGTAAATACACACACACACACAAATCAATATCTCTGTTATTTCCCTCACTGCCATCCTCAGATTTACTAAAGATGACATTGAAAAGGAGTTGAGAGTTCCTCAAATTTCCATACATCTATAAGAACTTATCTCATTCTTAGAAAATACCCTGATACAGAAACTAAACTCCATAGAAGAAAGCAAATCTATATTAATATTGAATCAATATCATTGCAGAACACTTTTTTAGTGCTACCAAATTTCTAAACAAGGCTGAAAAAAAAGTGTTTCAATAATTTCCTTATGGGTGTGCTAAGTCACTTCAGTCATGTCTGATTTTTTGCAACCCCATGGACTACAGCCCGCCAGGCTCCTCTGTCCATGGGATTCTCTAAGCAAGAATACTAGACAAAGTTGCCATGCCCTCCTCCAGGGGATCTTCCTGACCAAGGGATCCAATCCATGTTTCCTGTAGCCCGCCCCCC
>SJYA01002789.1:2553787-2611117 GCA_006410615.1 Neotragus moschatus
CCACTGCAGACAGATTCTTTACCACCAAGCCACTGGAGAGGCCAATTTTCTTATAGAAGTAGTTTAAGAAATTAAAAAGCTTAATGGAGTAAAACCATGTCTTCTCAACCATTCCTGTACTGAGAGAATGTTTTAAAATGAATGAGGCACCAGACTGGAAGCCTGGCTCTTTAACTCTAGTGCCAAACAAAGGAAACTGACAAATCACAGGAAAAAAAAAAGTGAATCAACTTAAAAAAATTCTAAGCCCTCAGCTAAACATAACTTTATTATGACCACTAAATCATAGCTGGCCAATGAGAAGCTAATGTAGTCCTTAAAACTTACTGTAGTCTGGGTGAGCAAGACAGAGTCATATTATAATAGGTACAATTCAATAAAAAACTGTTTATGTCAGATGTTTAAAGTTTCTAGGAGACTAGTTCTAGAGATATCTCAAAACTAAAACTAAATATCAGCTACTCTGAAGTGGTCTTTTCATTTTTTTCCTTTAAAGAACCTTAAAAGCAATGGTTGAAAAATACCCTTGCAATGTTTTGAGGTCAGATACAAAACTGAGAATTTAAGTTTTCCTCAAATGCCATTTCCCTGAAAACCATGGATCTGATGGTATTAGAATGGGAGTTAGCTAAAAGGTGGAGCTCTGTAGGAAAGGGCCATGTAGGAGAAATGTCAGCTTGCAGGACAAGAGAATCTTTAAAATTAAAGACTCCTAAGGAAAAAAAGATTTCAAGAAGAACATTTTCTTTTCTAATTTAAGTAAAATCTTATTTAATGTTGCTTTAAATTTTGTTGTACATCTATTACATCCTTTATTGTTTTCTTCATTTGATAAAACATATGGAGGATTCTTCTTCCATTTATTAGTTCTAGAAAATAGTTTATTAAAAACTTTAATATAGAATAAAAAAGAGATTTTATTAATGACCAAATTTTCATATCCACAGAGAAAGCATCATCACACCACGTAATCTAGAAAATTATCTCCTTTTAAAGGAAGGACAACTGGGGGACTAGAACTGTAAAAGAATAACGACTAATATCCATAAACTAGTTTTAATATAATTTTTCTTCCAATTAAAATATATATATTGTTTACAGAAAGCTACCAAAGTAAAGGAATCTACTGATCTGTACAGCAAGATCATTGGCATGGGGACAGTTAATGCTCCCAAAACTACCAAGTGGAAATAGGAAAGAAAACTGAGCTCACATCACTAAAGGCAGTGAAATAATGAAATAATTTTCAGTAAAATTTAGCTTCCCACATTTATTTGCTCATTTGCTTCATATCCTTTTGAGTTAACTGTCTTAAGTTTTCCTTAGGTAATTTATAGTTTATTTTTTACATTTAAAGTTGCTCAGTTGTGTCTGACTCTTTGTGACCCCATGGGCTATAGTCCATGGAATTCTTCAGGCCAGAGTACTGGAGTGGTTAGCCTATCCCTTCTCCAAGGGATCCTCCCAACCCAGGAATTGAACTGGGATCTCCCACATTGCAGGAGGATTCTTTACCAACTGACCTATCAAGGAAGCCAAAAATCTGACGCTTGTAATTTATTTCCTCCTGCTGCTTAAAAGAGAGATAAAAAATGTCTGACACCTGCCACGTTATTTCCTCCATTTGGAGACCCCTAACCTTCCTACCTGTTACCCTCTCGTTCCCCGCTTTTCTTTTAGCAGAATTAAGTATTTGATTATGAAGTACGGTTTCTCTATAAATTACTTCATTGTGGATAAAGCAATTCAAATAGTACATTACTGTTAAACACAAAAATATTAAAAGTCTATTACACCCACTCCTCATCCAGGAAAAAATGAAAACAAAGATTAAATCAATGCAGATCTGAGGTTCTGCCATTCCCTTCCCTCTTTGTTCCTGCTATTTATACTGCTTGTAGTCATTACTACATTTATACTGGGAAACACTTGTTTTTCCTGCGTGGATTTATTTCATAAACCACTAAATTCTCACTTTTTCCTGCAGTAAGACTTCATTACAAAGATATAATTAATCCCACTACAGCAAGAAAAAAAATAAAACTCTAGGTTTAGTCAATCATTTAGTTTAGGCTCAGCTATGTGACCCTAGATCAATTCAATTGCACTTTTGTACAAAAATGATACAATATTGTGGCGAAGCTTGTATGAGATTAAGGTAGGTAAAACAGTTTTGGATGTTTAAAGTGTCATACAAACGTAAGGGTCTCAGTTTCTATATCTATCATATGGGAGGATTCAGTTCGATGATCTCTAAATATGTCTCATCTCTAAAAATGCATTGATATTTACATACGAAGCACATTAAAAAATCTATTTACTTTTGGGATAATTTCATAGTTGTAAGAGACTTAGGGAACAATTAACTCAACCCTTTCATCTCACAAAACAAGTCTAAAAGTAGACTAAGAGACTGGTAGATAACACAAGTCAGTAGGAAATTTGGGAGCAGGAAGGACACAGATCAGACTCTTACCTCAAAATCCCTTCTATCATGTGATGCCATTCACTGTTTTGTGAATTTAAACTGTCTTCACTGCAGTTTAGACAATTACCTTTACAAACTGGAATGGAAAGCTAAAATGGAAAGCTTATTAAGGAAATGTAAATATTACTTCGGTGAAGACAACTTAACTGTTAACAGTCCAATTAGGAATGTTTACAAATGACACTTTTTTTTTTTGCCAGGAGAAGTATCAATAACTTCAGATGCAGATGACACCACTCTTATGCGAGAAAGCAAAGAGCAACTAAAGAGCCTCTTGAAGAAAGTGAGAGAAGAGTGAAAAACCTGGCTTAAAACAACATTCAAAAAAACGAAGATCATGGCATCTGTTCCCATCATTTCATGGCAGAGATGGGGAAACAATGGAAACAGTGACACGTTATTTTCTTGGGCTCCAAAATCACTGCAGATGGTGAGTGTAGCCATGAAATTAAAAGATGCTTACTTCTTGGAAGAAAAGCTATGACCAACCTAGACAACATGTTAGAAAGCAGAGACATTACTTTGCTGACAAAGGTCTGTATAGTCAAAGCTATAGTTTTTGCAGTAGTCATCTATGGATGTGAGAGCTAGATGATAAAGAAAGTTGAGCATTGAAGAACTGAAGCTTTTAAATAGTGGTGTTGGAGAAGACTCTTGAGAGTCCTTGGACTTTCAAGGAGACACAACCAGTCCATCCTAAAGGAAATCAGTCGTGAATATTCGCTGGGAAGGACTGATGCTGAAGCTGAAGCTCCAATACTTTGGCCACCTGATGAAAGGGCTGACTCATTAGAAAAGATCCTGATGCTGGACAAGATTAAAGGCAGGAGAAGGGGATGAGAGAGGATGAGATGGTTGGATGGCATCACCGACTCGATGAACATGAGTTAGAGCGAGCTCCAGAAACTGGTGATGGACAGGGAAGCCTGGCATGCTGCAGTCCATGGGGTGCAAAGAATCAGACATGACTGAGTGATTGAACTGAACTGAACTGACAAATGACACAAATCACAACAGGAGCTTAGATCAAACTGTCCAGCTATTCACTTGATTTGTGTGACATTCAATTTTAAGTCAATAGGTATGATGTAAACCCTGTCTAACCTTTCACAATAAAGACTTTCAAATCTGCTTATGTTATTTACTAGCTACCTGATTCAGGGCAATTCAGGTCCATACGATGGACCAAGCAGCAGAAGTGTGCCGGGTGCAATGGACCTTGCAGAAGCATGGCCAAGAGGAGCTACCCCACATCCGAGGCCAGGGGCGGTGGCTGGGAGGAGCTACCCCACGTCCAAGGTCAGGAGGGGCGGCTGTGAGGAGATACCCCACGTCCAAGGTAAGAAAAACCCAAGTAAGACAGTAGGTGTTGCAAGAGGCATCAGAGGGCAGACACACAAACCATAATCACAGAAAACTAGTCAATCTAATCACACAGACCACAGCCTTGTCTAACTCAATGAAACTAAGCCATGCCGTGTGGGGTCACNTGGTGATGGACAGGGAGGTCTCGCGTACTGCAATTCATGGGGCCGCAAAGAGTCAGACATGACTGAGCAACTGAACTGAACTGAACTGAAATGATCTAGCTCCTATTAAGACTCTATATCAGTACCTGGCACATACTAAGTGGTGTAGAAATATTATTTTCCTTCTCTAATTTCCTATACTTTAGGGGAATAGAGAATGTTTCCTCTCCTTTTACTTTATCAGAAATGTTTATTAAATTAAATATATGGGGTCCTGGTCCCTCCACTTCAGTTACAAGAAGTTGTACTGCTGCTGCTGCTGCTGCTAAGTCTCTTCAGTTGTGTCTGACTCTGTGCGACCCCATAGATGGCAGCCAACCAGGCTCCCCATCCCTGGGATTCTCTAGCCAAGAATACTGGAGTGGGTTGCCATTTCCTTCTCCATTGTATGAAAGTGAAAAGTGAAAGTGAGGAGCAGTGTGACAAAATGGAAGGCAAATGGGGTTTGCAGTCAACAAATCTGAATTTGAATTCCGGTCTATCTACTAGCTTTTTACCTCAAGCAATTTACTGGACCTCTCAAGCTTCTTATCTGGAAATGTGACTTTTATCTAGCTTTTTATCATTCTGTTGTTCATATTCACAGATATGACAAATACCCAGAAAGGGGCATGTCTTATTGATCTCTGTCTCTTCCACACTTAGGCAGAGTTTACAATTATAAGATCTGCTGTTAGAGTAAAGCAAGAGACTGAAAAGAGAGAGAGAGACTCAAGATTAGAATAAACGTGTTACATTAAGAAAAGAAAAAGTACAAACCCAATTTAACTGGCACCAACTCTAGGTATTATGTCATTGCTTCCTTTTCTTTCCTAGGAATGGGCCTCAAGTATTCTTTTCCTACAGGATGATGCAACCTGGGAAATGTGTGTTAGTGAAGGTCATTTGACTCATACTTTAAAATTGAGCATTTTAAAATTTACCATAAGGCAGTACTTACCACAAGTACAAGTCTATTTAATGGACTTTTTTAAATAGATAAAATATCCAAGAGGTGTTTTACTTTAGAAAATAGTATAGGTTTAAATAGTCTTAAGAAAAACCCCAAGTCTCTCACACTAGATTCTTTACTGTCTGAGCCACTTGCGAAGCCCTGTAAAAAGTAACCTTACCTCAAACATTACTTTCAGTGAATAACAATACTTTGTTAAAGAGGACTGAACTAGTCAGGATAGGACTGCACAAAGCAGTATGCACAGATGCTTCCAGAGCTATATGTCTTAATCTTTTGAGTGAAGGGTGAGTGGTGAGGTATTATACACAACTATGAGAATCTGATGAAAGCTATGAACTGTATGCCCAGAAAAAGGCACACACATGCATCATATTTTACATATAATTTTAGTTGAGTCATGAAACCCAGTAATTATCCTGTAGATGTCTAAAATCTGTTAGTAGATGTTAAGCAACTTCTGTTTTTGAATTTTTCAAAATAATGGACTTAAAGGATTTTACACTGTGAAGCAATTTAGCAGTCATCTAGTGCAAACTGCTAATACTAATAGAGAAACAGTGCTCCAGAAAGATAAAAAGAATTAGGTAAAGCCGTATTGCACTCAGGAACAAAGACATGCCCAACTACCATACTAATCCACATAAGACTGACAAGGCAGAATTTAGTATAAATCAGTGCCTTTGGGTCAGAATAATTATCACAATGGAACCAGAATAGGAGACTTTCTAATGATCTTTTGGCCTAAACACATAATATATCATCATTGATGGTTAAGAAAATGAAATCTGGAGTTACATGACACGTGAAAAAGTTGACAAAGGCACTAAATCTTTCTTATTCTCAAGTTCTTCAAAACAAATTGGAAAAATAATAAAACCTACCCTTGTAGGATTATTTGAAGGATAAAATCCGATAACATGTATTAAATATTTAACACAGTGCCTCGATATATCCCCTGGAAGAGGAAATGACAACCTAATCCGGTTATTCTCGCCTGAAAAATCCCATGGACAGAGGAAAGTGAAAGTGAACTCTCTCAGTCGTGTCTGACTCTTTGCGACCCTGTGGACTGTAGCCCACCAGGCTCCTCCATCCATGGGATTCTCCAGGCAAGAATACTGAAATGGGTTGCCATTTCCTTCTCCAGGGGATCTTCCTGACCCAGGGATCAAACCCAGGTCCCCCGCATTGCAGGCAGATGCTTTAACCTCTGAGCCACCAGGGAAGCCCATGGACAGAGGAGCCTGGCACTATAGTTGGGCTACAGTCCATGGGGTTGCAAAGAGTTGGATATGACTGAGCAGAGCACAGCAGCAGAAGCAAGGTACACAGTAGGTGCTCATGAAATGATATGAATTTTAAAATATTTCTTGTCAAGTCATGGAATTGGGTAAAAGATAAAATAAAATCTCAAAGTAAATGAGATGCTTTCCAGCTAAATAAAATAAATAGCAAACATTTACAAAGTATCTATATTATTCAAGGTTTTACCAACGATACAAAAGGATAAAGCTTTCCTCCTGTGTTCTCTTTTCAAGCAAAGACACCAAGCTTTTTCCTGCTCAGTTCCTGCCTTGGGTTCCTCTTTCCCTTTTCCCTTTCTTGTTTAGCTGCTCAGTCTTTCTGACTCTTTGCG
The DNA here is from genome assembly GCA_006410615.1 of Neotragus moschatus. NCBI lineage: Eukaryota > Metazoa > Chordata > Mammalia > Artiodactyla > Bovidae > Neotragus > Neotragus moschatus. The sequence continues at coordinate 2,560,396 of SJYA01002789.1, forward strand.
ACCCTTTGGCTTGTAGCTTGCCAGGCTCCTCTGTTCATGGGATTTTCCAGGCAAAAATACTGAAGTGGGTTGCCAGTTTCTTCTACATTCCTTTCCCCTTAGGGCTCAGCTTTTTGCCTACTTCACATCTACCCACATTCTCTGTGCTCCAACCAGGACTGAAAGGATCCTCACATGAATATCTCTAATCTTAACCTTTCATCTGAGCATCAGATGCCTATATTCTGCTTTCTATATGCTTCCACTTGAAAGTACTATAGGTACAATACATCAAAAACTTTTCCTAACATCTATTCCTTCTTTAAATTCCCTGCTATGGTTATTAACAGCACCACAGCCACTTAGACACTCAAATCAAAGTCTGACAGCAATCTCACATTTCACCAATTACTTTAAATGTCTGATTCATTTCTACTCTAAACACTTTTCATGTCGATGTCCTCAACTTCACCCCTATTAATGGTATCCAAATCCAAGGCATTGTCTCTCCATACGACTGAATCAGTAATCTGTCTGGTTTACTCTCCTCTATGCATGCACTCCTACCCTACCTCAAAGTCATTTGCCATATTCCCATCAAAATGATCACTCTAAAATGAAAATCCTGCCACACCTGTCAAACTCTTCAAAAGCTATTATTCACAGGATAAGGATAAAGTCCAAGTTCACCCACAAACAAATGCCCACGTATGACACATAAAGCCCTCCATGACTTGGCTCAAGCCTATCTATTCAGCTTCATTTCCTATCTCCCACTTCATCACACTACAGCCATACTGAACTACTTGTCAAACTTCACGCTGTTCTCTTAGCCAATATAAACTTATGCTCCTTCCACGAATAGGAAATTCTTACTTGTTCTTCCAGATTCAGGTCCAGGATCACCTTCTCTGGGAAGCCTCCAGAGTACATTTTCCTACCCCACTACGCTCACACATCATCACAACAAGCACTCGGGAGATTTTTGTTAAACTGAACTGAAACTAAGCAAACTAACAACAAACAGCAAACAATTTATACATACAAAGCCAGCGAGAAGGGCAACTAGATCAATTTCAGTACTTCTTTAGAAAAACGTCTTGATCTGGGGATACGAGGAGAGATTGTTCACAGATTGTTGAAGAAAAGAAATTAAAGTATTTGAGTGAGTAAAACAGAGATGGAAATGGACACGTTAAAGGAGACACATGTAAGAAAAGACTGGAGGATAATAAACAGTTAATATAAACTCATGAATGCAGCCATCAATATAAAATGACTTAGAGACACAACCAATAAATCACCAAAGATTTTTAAACAGTTTTCTCTGAAACTATATGATTTAATTGCCATTTATAGACACTACCCTGTACTTCAATTAGGGAGATATTAAGAAAGATATTTTCACCTTTTAGTTAATCTCTTGCATTTTTATAAGTCTCAGAAGGTATTCCCACTTGGTTACCATGTACTGAAGAACTCTAGATAAAACCCTGAAATTATAACATATCTCTATACAGCGCAATAGTTCACTGAAATTGGAACAAGGTAACAGAGCCTTTCTTTCAGTTAGTTCAAGGGCTAGTCAATCTCCTTAAATAATCATTAATATTGGAACACTAGGTTGCTCCAAATCAGCAGTGGAAAATGAAAATATAGAAAACTCAACCTCAATTCACAGAGTCATTTCACAGAATTACACAATTCAACTGTAAATACCCTGCTTTCTGAATGCAGAATTCAAGAATATCAATCCCAAAACTTAAATACACTAGTTATAATAAAGAAGAACAGATGCATGAGGTAGACTCATATGAAGAATAAAAACTAAGGTTATCACCAAGAATAAGAGAAAGAAATGCTGTTATTTCTGAACTGTACTTCAAGACACAAAATCTACTCCTTGCAGTAAAAACAGGTAAAACTCACCCTAATATGATAACTAGAAAAACCATGCAATAGTCAGAAGAGGATCACATTAGAAGAATGAACAGAACACGTAAACCAGCCACCCTAAACTGAAGCATCTCAAAGTGGACATCTGATTGGTTACTTTATATACTTGACAGTATATCTGTATAAGGTAATAACAACCCCGGGCACATCTTCTATACCAAGAGGAAAGGTGATTAGAAAACAGATTTATGTAAACAAGCACAGAAGTATTTGGGAGCTTAAATTTCAGTTATAGCTCATAACTGAACAAAGCTTGCATGGAGTTCTATGTTTTCTTGTCCTTGACTGTAAATGTGAATTCCCTGCTTTCAGCTTTGCAGACAATTTAAAAAGAGAGACACAAAGGTGAATGTGATTTGCAACATAATGCTGATGTTATCAGAGAAGGCAATGGTACCCCACTCCAGTACTCTTGCCTGGAAAATCCCATGGACGGAGGAGCCTGGTAGGTTGCAGTCCATGGGGTCGCTAAGAGTCCGAGATGACTGAGCGACTTCACTTTCACTTTTCACTTTTCATGCATTGGAGAAGGAAATGGCAACCCACTCCAGTGTTCTTGCCTGGAGAATCCCAGGGACAGCGGAGCCTGGTGGGCTGCAGTCTACGCGGTCACACAGAGTCGGACACGACTGAAGTGACTTAGCAGCAGCAGCTGATGTTATATCAGAAGATATGGATGATTCTCACTCTCACATCATACCTGTCATTTTAAAACACCCCTACTGATATGAATTAACATTCATGAATGAAAGGTTAAAAAATTCTTTTGGGCTGTGATATTTAAGCAAATTGACAGATACGAATGCACAAACACTAGTCTTGGATTATGAAATCCCTGCATACATGACTACCACTGTAGAAATAAATTTCTCTAGGAGAATAAGGACTGAAAATGTGCTGGTTTGCTAAAGAGAAAGTGTCACTATAAAAGAAACTGGCAGCTTACCAATATGATGTTGACAAACATGTTATGCCCAAGTGTGCTGTAGATGATCATTTAGATTCTGTCAGTCAGTGTCACCTATGTTTCTGCAATATTCCATTTTATGAAAAACCTACTGGCTGAGGGAATATGGAATCATCCATCTGCAAAAGCAAACTGTTTTTGTCTGATACGGATTTATTTTTTTAACAGGAAGAGAGAGATATATATTTCTTGGGATCATAATCTCAAGCAGAAATTGGGACTAATATCCGAACTGTACACATGCAAGGATCATTCATAAAAGAGTAGCAGATTTACACACACACAGTGGATTCTTGCTATGTGCAGTAGTTATGTTCTATAAAGTTTTTGCCAACACTGAACTGGTGAATGCTCTACTTTCATCCCTTCTAGGAAACAGGAAACAGGGTTAAGTTTCTACAAGCCTCTGCTTACAACATTTTATCAACCTATCAATATGTAACTTCTTTTAATGTGTACTTGTTTAGAGACACTTTATTTAATATATACTGTTGATTCATTAAAATCAAGCTCACGGCCAAGAGTATAGCTCATAACTGAACAAAGCTTATCTAACACACATATTTTCACCATTAGTAAACATTACAACTTTCTTGTGCTTAAGCACCCTACACAGTACTTCTGCACAGAACCCAGAGGTCAAGTTAATCAGTGAAATCACCCACCAAGAAAGCATTAAAAATGTGAAAAACATGGCACAAAGGAGATGGCAAAGAAGATACTTCTTTATAGTATGAGAGTTGAAACAAGATGGCAAGATGTCAACCTCAGCTGAGAATGTAAACCTCAGGCATTTCCATTTTTTTGTCACTCTGCCTATGACTGCAATATTGATTTGGGAGTTTAAACAAATCTTAGGGAGAGGGTGGGAAGATTTGGGAGAATGGCACTGAAACATGTATACTATCATGTAAGAAAAAAAAAAATCTTAGCAAGTAGATGAATTTGCAAATATGGAATCCATGAATAATGAGGGTCAAATGTGGATATATATCCACATATATGTGTGTGTAAACATACACACATATGAACATATGACAAATGCAATATGGAGCAGAAAAGACAAGTTATAGGACTCTCTGGTTTGAAACTGTCCTAAGGGTCAGGCTTTTACTTCCTTTAGGCCCCCTGGATACCTCCACCTGAACGTTCTATCAGCACTTCAGACTTCAAAGACCAAGCTCATCTTCTGCACTTTGCTTAATCCGGTCGTCTGCTATATTACTTCTCCAATAGTGGCACTATCTTATCTCCTCAAGTCATGATGACTTTGACTCTATTCCACGTCCTACCCAGGGAACAAATCATGTTAATTCTTCCTCTGAAATACCTTCTAAAGTTATCTCCCCTGCCCAAGTCCACTACAATTATCACTAAATGCCTTTCTATCATTTGTTGTATTTAGTTGCTCAGTTGTGTCCGACTCTGTGTGACCCCATGGACTGTAGCCTGCCAAGCTCCTCTGACCGTGGGATTCTCCAAGGAAGAATACTGGAGTGGGTTCCCATACCTTCCTCCAGGGAGTTTTCCCAATCTAGGGATCAAACCTAGGTCTTCCTCATTGCAGATGGATTCTTCACCATCTGAGTCACCAGGGAAGCCCTTTCTATCATTTGGACCATTGGTAAAGTTTACTGTCTCCTCTATTTTCTGCCCCAGAATCACAGGTGATATTACTGTCAGTGTTATTTTTCCAAACCTAATTACACTCTTCATTTCCTGGTACCTGTAAGATGAGCTTGACAATTCTTGGTATGGTATGTATGTTGTTTTATGACTTGGCATCAAGTCATCTTTTTAAACTCATGTACTAACACTCTTCTCTAATAAACTCTATATTCTAGCCACACCAATTTATTTCCCATTATTTGACTGTATGATAAAAGCCCTTTATAAATGCTTTAAATTTTACTAGCAATCTCTTTCTTCCATTTTCTACTTGCCCTTAAGTTTTCTGCTGATGTTACTTCCTATGTGAAGTCTTTTCTGATAAGCCTCTCCCTCCACCTCAGGCCAAGTTAGTCAGTCTTGTCTGTGCTTCCACAGTATTTTCACATACTTTTGTTGCAGAATTCCTTAAGTTCTAATTATTAACAGAGAAAGTGTGAGAATTAACAATGTTAGTCAAATATTGACAACTATTACAGCTGGGTGGTGATGGGAATTCATTGTATTACTGTGTACTGGTAGCATACATGTTAAACATCCATTAAAGGAAAGTTAGAAAAACTTAAAAGACACTTGCTCCTTGGACGGAAAGCTATGACAAACCTAGATAGCATATTAAAAACCAGAGACATTACTGATGACAAAGTTATGGTTTTTCCAGTAGTCATGTAAAGCTGTGAGAGTTGGACCATAAAGAAGGCTGAGTGCCAAAGAATTGATGCTTTCAAACTGTGGGGCTAGAGAAGATTCTTGAGAGTCCCTTGCTCTGCAAAGAGATCAAACCAGTCAATGCTTTTAGGAAATCAATGCTGAATATTCATTGGAAGGATGATTCTGAAGCTGAAGGTCCAATCCTTTGGCCACCTGATGCGAAGAGCTGACTCAGTGGAAAAGATCCTGATGCTGGGAAAGATGGAAGGCAAAAGGAGAAAGGGCAGCAGAGGATGAGATGGTTAGATGGCATCACCAATTCAATGGGCATGAACCTGAGCAAACTCCAGGAGATAGTGAAGGAAAGAGGAGCACGCCACCATCTATGGGATCGCAAAGACTTGGACATGACTTAGGGACTGAACAATTGAAAACCTAACTTATGCGTGACTTAAATAGGGCATTGATTTTTTTCCCCCCACATAAGAAGTCTAGTGATAGGTAGTCAATGGTTGGTACAGAGGCTCAAGATGTTCATCAAAGACCAAGGCTTGGAGATGGCACTTCCTACACTGGAACAGGAGACTTTCGCTTTGGGTTTTTTCCTGCTCCTTGATGCCAATGGCTTGTGAGTAGCATCCATCTAAGCAAGAAACGAGTAGGCTGCCCTTGAAACAACTGTGTCAGAGGCAGCCTGAGTCTGTGAGGGATAGTCCGAGNTCAAAGACCAAGGCTTGGAGATGGCACTTCCTACACTGGAACAGGAGACTTTCGCTTTGGGTTTTTTCCTGCTCCTTGATGCCAATGGCTTGTGAGTAGCATCCATCTAAGCAAGAAACGAGTAGGCTGCCCTTGAAACAACTGTGTCAGAGGCAGCCTGAGTCTGTGAGGGATAGTCCGAGTTTCCTGGACTCTTTTTTTTGGTAAAGAAATTCTGAGGACTGATCAGCTCTTGTAGATCTAAAACCATGGCCTGTGGGCCAATAACTTTTAGGGATGTTGGTTACACAGTTCTTTCCTCACGAGTGGGAATTTGACTGTCTTCAGAAGAAACTGTACCAAGATGGGATGATGGAGAACTATAGTAACTTGGCCTCACTGGGCCATTTCATTTCTAAACCAGACATAATTGTGTTATTGGAGCAAGGAAAAGACCCCTAGGTGGTTGTGGGGGAAGAAACAAGATGGAATACAAATTTGGATTCAAGTTATAAAATAATCAGTGACAGAAAAACATTTGTATCTGAAAAACATTCATCCCTTTTTCTGCATCAGAGAATTCACAGTGGTGAGAAAGCCTATGAAGAACGTGGAAAGGCCTTTTGTTGTATGTGCCTTAAACGTTGCTCAACAGGGAAGAGTTCCTACTGGAACAGACAGCCAGGACTCCAAGATGGCGTCAGCTGTACCACTAAAGGAGAAGAAACTCCTAGATGTCAAAGTAAGGGAGCTGACAAGCTGGATACTAATGTGAGATTTTATCCCTAACCGCATTGCTCAAATATTGCAAAGAGGTTATTACCAGTATTACAACAAGTATCTCAACATGAAGAATGGGAGTGTCTCTGGCCTTTCTATGGTGCTGGCAGACTATGTGCTTTTCAACTGTGGCTGTTCTTACAAGGCTCTTAAACAAGAGCAGCCAAGAGAGTACCACCAAAGAAGACACTCTGCATTCCTGACCATGATACGGGCTGGGCACCCCAAATCATTTCATAGACTAATGGAAAATTAACACCCAATTGACCACCTGACCTGCCTCTTGAGAAACCTATATGCAGGTCAGGAAGCAACAGTTAGAACTGGACATGGAACAACAGACGTGTTCCAAATAGGAAAAGGAGTACGTCAAGACTGTATACTGTCACCCTGCTTATTTAACTTATATACAGAGTACATCATGAGAAATGCNCCTGACGTGCTGCGATTCATGGGGTCGCAAAGAGTTGGACACGACTGAGTGACTGAACTGAACTGAAAAGATAACTGGTTAAAAAAAAAATCTCTCAGCAACTTTCAAATCGAGTAATATGAACTATAATCACCATTCTGTATATTACATCCCCATGAGTTATTTATTTTATAATTGGAAATTTGTAGCTTTTGACTTCCTTTACACATTTTACCCACTGCTTCTGGCTACCATCAATCTCCTCTGTACCTATGGATTTGGTTTCATGTTTTTGTTTTTGATTTTTTTTTTCAGATTTCATATGTAAGTGAGATCATATAGTATTGGTATTTGTCTTTGTCTGACTTCACTTAGTATAATGCCCTGAAGATCCATTCATATTGTTACAAATGACAGGATTGCCTTCTTTCTGTTATTGAATAATATTTAATTGTATACATGCCACTTTAAAAAAAAAATCTCTTTATCTCTTGTCTCCAATACAACAGTCTTGGCTGTTGTGAGTGATGCTGCACTGAAATTGGGATGCAGATATACTTTCAGAATAGTGATTTTGTTTCCTTTGGATAAACACCAAGAAGTGGAACTGCTGGGTTATATGATAGCTTTATTTTTTTTGAGGAATCGCCATACTGTTTTCCATAATAACTACCTAATTGAAATTTCGTCCAGCAGTGCATGGTGGATGCCTTTTCTCCATGTTCTTGCCAACACTTGCTATTTCTTGGTTTTTGGTAATGGCTAACAGGTGTGGGTGATGTTTTACTATGGTTTTGGTTTGCATTTTCCTGAGGATTAGTGATGCTGAGCACCTTTTCTTGTACTTGGACATTCAAATATCTTCTTTGGAAAAAAGTCTAATCAGATCTTCTCCCCATTTTCTGATTGGGTTGTTTGTTTGCTTTTCTATTAAGTTGTATAATAGTTTTAAAGTATATATTGTGGATTATAAACTAAATATACCCCCAATATTGGAGAAGGCAATGGCAACCCACTCCAGTATTCTTGCCTGGAAAATCCCATGGACGGAGGAGCCTGGTAGGCTGCAGTCCATGGGGTCACTAAGAGTCGGACACAACTGAGTGACTTCACTTTCACTTTCCCCTTTCATGCACTGGAGAAGAAAATGGCAACCCACTCCAGTGTTCTTGCCTGGAGAATCCCAAGGATGGCGGAGCCTGGTGGGCTGCTGCCTATGGGGTCGCACAGAGTCGGACATGACTGAAGCGACTTAGCAGCAGCAGCAGCATACCCCAATAAAAAAAAAGACCAAGGCTCTTTTTTTGCTCCATTAATTGCGTTGATTTGTTGCTTCAAAGTTGTTTGCTGTACATGTAGATATTACTTCTGCATTCAAGGCAAGAAAAAGGACAGTGTCAGTCACACCTTTACCTCTTTAATAGGAAAAACAAAGGCTTTTTTCAGTACCCTCAGCATCACATTCGCCATGTGAGAAAATCGCATTCTCCATGGCTGGTAGGCCATCCAACAATGTCTTAATACCCTGATCTCCTTGAGGGTAGAGACTATTTTTGTACTTTAGCAACCAATCCAGTACCTGGCACAGAGATAGGTTCTTTGTATCTAATGAACGAATGAGTCTAATAAAGGAAACAGTGGCAAGTATCGTAACACAAACTCTGCTTTCCTAATTTTCTTTTTTTGTTAAGTAATATAATAAAAGTGTTCTAAAAATAACCAGTGCTATTACAGCAGCTTGACATCTATAATCATGAAATATTTTATAATTATTGCTTTCTCCATAGAGAACCAAACAGAGGATTAACAAGGAGTCAAGAAGAGAACTGAATTTCTGTACAAGCAAAACATTCAATCATGAAGAACCTCAGCTTACCTAAATAATAATGTTTATTTCCCAAGGCTGTTCTGAGGACAAAGTAAATATAAATAGTATGAATGTATACTAAAATATATAAAACACTATAAACATATGCATTATAAAAGTGGTTCTGTTAAGTCATGAGAGGAAACTTACAATTCTTATGTAATATATGCAGCATGATACACCATCCAGCACACAAATAGTATTGACTAAAAATTAAACACAATCAATATGGCTATTGGGCATTAGTCCAAGGGTAGATGAGATACTGGACTTGGCCCTGCTTCTTTCATGACTATAGGGAAGTAAACTAATAACTGTACTTTACATTTATACCTATTAAAGAAAGAAGGTTTTATAAAAATAAAATTGGTGTCTCAATGCAATTCTATAATACACACAAAGCAGGATATGAAAAACAAAATAAACTAGTTAACAAGATCAGATGACATCATATCCCAATGCATCAATTAATAATTACTATCAACAAATGAATAGCACTAAAGTAGGCCAAGGTCCTAAAGTACTTCTAAGTTAAGTCAAGTGAGACATAAAACAGTAGAAGCATTGAATATTAATTTTCCTCTGGCTTTAATAACCCTGATTGAGCTTATAAAGAATACCCCTCAAGGTGACCTTATAGCTCAAACACACAGGCAACATTGGTGGTGAGAACTATGTCTAATAAATTATAACCTCAATGGACTGTTTTCCAGGTTTTTATTAAGCTGTATATTTCCTCATGTAAAAGAACATTACCTTATAATAAGCATTGCACAAACATAACAAAAAAATAAAACAGTGGTCAGTAATGAAGAAGAGAAAAACGACAGTTCTAAGTCAATAAAGTCTCCTTGGAATATTACAGTAAGAACTGTTGCATCTTCACTTTTATTGGATTTGGAGACAACAGCTGCTTTGAAGAAAAATACAATCTTCTGACAAGTTTAATTAACTCTCACTTTTCAAACATTCAAATACCTTAAGCTTATTATTAAAGGCTTACCATTTCCTGATTCATTTAAGCAGAAACTATTCTCTGTGTAGGTTACCATGGAATTATTTAATACTGAAAACTGACTCATCTTAATACAAAAAAAAAACTGCATCAAGACTGTAGGCCACTAAATTCCAGCACAGCACTGCATAAAGCTTCATTAGGTCATAAGCAGAACTGAAAAATTCCAACAGTGGGTCACACTTCTTACTGTACAGTTATGTCTACAGGAGGAATATCTATTTTAATAAAAAAACCAAAATGTTAGAACAGTGAGAATGGGCTTATGTTTAACAGCTACATTCACCCAGTTTCAACAACTTTGATTCTTATTTTTAAACAGGGAGATACACAATGTTTCTCTTCCTGTTTTATCTGCAAAAATACCTTTATCAGCTAAAACTTCAACAGTGAATACTTCTCCAATAAGAATTTTGAAGTACTTGATATAAACAATAAATCATTTGTCGATGTTTGTACAAATAAGAGTTATAAGGGATATATTTAGAATGAGGAACTATTTAAAATATCTAACTTTACAGATGGAGGAGGAAGTATATTAACTTAAAGATTCATTGCTTTTTAAAATACTATTTTCTCTTAAAGAAGAGCATATGATATTTAATAAAAGGTTCAATACAGTGGAAAGATACAATTATGAATGCTAAACACCTATTGATGGACTATCAAAATATATGAAGAAAAAAATGACAAAATCGAAAGGTGAAATAGACAATTACATAATAATAGTTGGAAATTTCAATATCCCACTCATAATAATGGACAGGAGCAACCAGACAGAAGGTAAGTAAGGAAATAGAAGATTTAACACAATAAACCAACTGCATCTCACAAATACCAAATGCTCTAACCAACAATAATAGAAAATACATACATATTCTTCTCAAGCGTATATTGGACATTTTCCAGAACAGACCATACTTTAGGCCACAAATGAAGTTAAAAACCAGCAACAAAGGTAAAACTGGAAAATCCACAAATTTGTGGAAATTAAACACACACTTCAACAACCAATGGATCGAAGAAAAACAATCACATGAAAAATTAGAATACCCTTACAAATGAATGAAAATGAAAGCATAACATATCCAAACTCATGGAAAGCAGGGAAATTTTATAGCTATAAATGCTTACATTTAAAAGCAGAAAAGATCTCAAATTAACAACTTAACTTTATGACTTAACTAAAAAAAAAAAGAACCAAAACTAAATCTAGCAGAAGGAAGGAAATAATAAAGATTAGAGCAGAGATAAATGAAGTAGAGGAAAAAAAAAAAATCAATGAACCCAAAAGCTAGTTATTTAAAAAGATCAACAAAACTGACATTTAGCTAGATGAACAAAGAAAAAAGAGAGAACTCAAATTACTAAAATCAAAAACGGAAGTGGGGACACTGTAGTTAGTCGTCAGTCATGTCCATCTCTTTGGGACCACCTGGACTGTAGCCTACAAGGCTCCCCTGTCCATGGGATATTCCAGGCAAGAACACTGGAGTGGGTTGCCATTTCCTTCTCCAGGGCATCTCCTGTGTCTCCTGCACTGAAAGTGGATTTTTTATCTGCTGAGCCATGGGGTGGGAGGTGGAAGTAGGGACATTAGTACCAATTCTACAGAAATAAAAGGGATTATAAAAAAGTACTGTGAACAAATTAGATAACATAACTGAAATGGACAAATTCCTAGAAACATAAAACCTACCAAGATTGAATCACAAAGAAATAGAAAATATGAGTAGACCTACAGTAAAGAAATTGAATCAGTAATTTAAAATTTCTCTGCAAAGAAAAGCCTTATGCCTGATGGCTTCAGTGGTGAAATCAACCAAACATTTAAATAAGAACTAATACTAGTCCTTTTCAAACTTTTCCTAATAATCAAATTAGAGGAAATACTTCCTATTCATCTATGAAGTCAGCAGTACCATAATACCAAAGCCAGACAAAGGCACTACAAAAAAGAAAATGACAAACCAATCTCTCTTAAAAGAACACTGAAACAAAAATCCTCCACAAAATATCAAACCAAATTCATATTAATCAGATGATACATCTTGACCAAGTTAGATTTATTCCTAGAACACAAGGACCATTCAACATATGACAAATGACTGATGTGGATTATTTACCTGCTGAGACACAGGAGTGGGAGGCTCATTAATAGAATGAAGGGGGGGGAAAAATATGATCTTAACCAATGTAGAAAAAGGAGTTGACAAAATTCAACATTCTTTCTTGATAAAAACATTCAACAAACTAAAAACAGAAGGAAATTAATCTCAACAAAAGCAATATACAAAAAAGCCTCACAGGGAACAACATACTAAATGGTGAAATACTGAAAGTTTTTCCTCTAAGATCAGGAATAAATGAAAGATGTCAGCTTTTGCCACTTCTATTCAACACAGTACTGGAAGTTCTTCTTAGAGTAGGCAAGAGAAAGAAATAAAAGGCAACATATACAAAAAAAAAAAATCAATTGGATTTCTATAAACTAACAATGGACATCTGAAAAGAAAAAAAACCAATTCCATTTACGGTAATATCAAAAGGAATAAAATAGGAATTAATCAAAAAGATGAAACACCTGTACACTGAAAACTACAAAAAAAAATCACTGAATGAAAATAAGCAATAACTCAATAAATGGAAACACGTCTCATCTTAATGGGTTGGAAAAGTTAGTTGTGTTAAGATGTCCATTCTACCCAAAGCAATCTATAGATTCAGTGCAATCTCTATCACTATCTCAAATAATATTTTTGCAGAAATAGAAAAAGTCATCCTAAAATTCATATGAGTTCTCAAGGGACTCTGAAGAGCCAAAACAATCTTGAATAAAGTAGAAGAAAGCTAGAGAACTTATACATCATGGTTTTAGAATTTATGACAATGCGAGTATGCCACTAGCATTAAAAAAGACAAAAACACCAATGGAACACAATAAATATAAACCTTTGTATACATGGTCAAACAATTTTTGACAAGGGTGCCAAGACTATTCAATGAGGAAGCAACAGTCTTTTCAACAAATGATGCTGGTAAAACTGGTATCCATCATGCAAAAGAATGACGTTCAACACTGTATACAAAAATTAACTCAAAATGGACCAAAGATCTAAATGTAAAACCTAAAACTAAAACTTGTAGAAGATAGGGCAGAAGTTTCACAGCACTGGATCTTGCAGCAATATCTAGATATAACAACAAAGGCACAGGCAACCAAAGGAAAAATAAACAAATTGGACTTTGTGAAAATTTTAAAATTTTATGCATCAAAACACTACTCACAGAGTTAAAAGACAACCTTCTGAGTGGGAGAAAGTATCTGCATATGTGCATATCATGTACTTGATAAAGGATTAATCTCCAGAATATACAGAGAACTCTCAAAACTCAACAACAACAACAAAATCAAACAACTCGGTTCAAAAATGGGCTAAGAACTTGAATACATTTTTCCAAAGGTATATAAATGGCCATTACACACACGAGAAATTAACCACCACTGTTTATTTAGGAAATGAAAATCAATCAAAACTACAATGACACACCACCTCACATTCACTAGGATGGTTGCTATTGAAGAAACAAGCAAGAAGTAACAAGTGTTGGTGAGGATGTGGAGCAAATGGAACCCTTGGCACTATTGGTGGGAACTTAAAATGATATGAGCTGCTGTGGAAAACAGTATGGTTCCACAAAAATTAGAATATTATCCAGCAATTCCTCTTCTGGGTACATATCCCAAAAAATTGAAAGCAAGGTCTTGAGAAGATATTTGTATACTCAGTCATAGCAAAACTACTAGTAAAAGAAAAAATGAGAAGGCAATCTAAGCATCCACTGACAGGTGAATGCATAAATAAAATGAGGTATATACATACAATGGAATATCGCTCATCCTTTAAAAGGAAGGGTATTCTGCAACATGTTACAACATGGGTAAATCTTGAAGAGATTCCTCTAAGTAAAATAAGCCAGTCACAAAAAGACAAATACTGTATGATTCCAGTTATACAGAACTGGAAAGCAATGGAAAGATGGTTGCCAGAGGCTGGGTGAGGGAAGGTGAATAGGCAGTTATTATTTACGGGGTAAAGAGTCTCAGCTTTACAAAATGGAAAGAATTACAGAGATGAGTGATGGTGATGGTTCATCAATATTATGAATGTACTTAATACTGTTTGTATACCTAAGATGGTTAAGATGGTACATTTTATGCTAAATGTATTTTAGCACAATAAAAAAATGGAAAAAATTAAAAGGAGGGTGAGGGTGGGGGAAAGGGAAGTGTAAATGACCCATTGAGAAACAAGGAAAATATAAATGTCATCAGAAGAAGAAAACATAAAAAGAAGGAGGAAAGGAAGGAATGCAGGGAGGGAAAGAGAGGAAGAGAGGGAGGAATGGACCCACTCACCCCCCCCCCACACACACACACTTTGAACTTTGGCCTAAAGTACCAAGTACTGCTCACTCAGGTACTGCCGTAGAGAGAATGCGCCAGGAGACCAACCATTGTCATATTCTGACACCAAAGATCAAAATTCTGGCCTAGTCTAAAATGGACAAAATTGGACTTAATCAGAAGTAATCAGCTGTAAAAAATGCAGATTTGAAAGGTCTAGAATATGTTCCACTGTCATTCCCAGTTAGGATATCAAATTGAATTTGGGAGAGTTTAGTATGACTGTGTCTCTTAAAATTCTCAGGATACACACAGAATGTGGATGCTCCTTGGAGTAGCTGACTTGATGGATGTTATGGAGAAGTACTTCTGCCATTCATAGGAAAAAAGCACATATTTCACAGAAGCACTTAAAATCAACATTTTCCACTGCTTCAAATGGTAAGTGAAGTAAAAATTCTAATTTCAAACTCACTCTAAGCTGCAATAAAAAATGTATGCTCTTATAAACTTCTGTTAGCCACATAGCAAAGGAATGTGTTACTAACATCTGTGAATGCTATGTCCCCAAAGCATTTGTCACTTCAGCTAACGTAACAGCTCATTCTCCTTGGAGGAAATCAATCACTCTGTCAATAGTCCCGGTCAAGAAGGTGAAAATATTTCTCACAGGGGATTCGCTTAGTGCAATGTCTAGCAACTCTTTAAAATCTGTAGGCACATGAAATCTGAGGATTGGATGGAAAAAAAGAAATATATTATGTTTTTACCTCAAAAGTCTCAGTGATACTGCTTCACATTTTCCTATATTTCAGCTCCTATTGGAAAAAATTTTCCTATATTTCAGCTCCTACAGGAAATTATTACATGACATTCCTGTCATTTCCTATAACCAAGGTATTTGTTTACCTGGATGGACTGACTGCAGAGAGATTTCAGATCTTACAAGCTCAGATATACCAATCTTTTCATAATATTGACTTTGAGTTGGGCCGGGGAGGATGGCTTGAGGAAAAAGAAAACCGGTTCCAAAGAAGGAATTTTGCTATAAATAGAATTTTCTATTTTCCTGGCAGCCACAGGGATATAACAATGTAAAAAAAAAAAATCCATGAGCCAGAAAGGATTTCTCCTATGACCTAAGAAAGTGAACTAGGTAATATACCATGTCAGTCACTCTCTAGTTTGCCACCAGCAGTTGGCAGCATCATAGACTTAGTAACAGAGGTTTTTAAATGGTAATAGATTTTAAAAGTCGGGCAGTGAGAACTGCAGCTATGCTGCATGCTACATTTTTTTTAAATTGTGGCAAAGAAAATGAAATTGATCTTGCTATTTAACGATTAGATTTTTTCCCTCTGTGTGATTTCAATTCAAGATTAACAGGAGTACCTTTCATTTGTATCACATCCCAAATTCTCTACTGAGTAGAAAATAAGAACTGAATAATATGGGAAAGACATTTCTTTTTTCTCAATGAGAAACTAATGCCAGTCTTTTCCAATCTTTTTAGATTATTAAACATTCATTTCACAGCAACTAGTTATCAAACCTACTATATTCCAGGTACTTCAATCATCCAAAGAACATAAGCACTACAATTTACAATTTTAAGGTACTATTAAACACATGGTCTCCAAGGAGGCAGTTATTTTTATTGTTTTAGGTTTTCAATTTAAAGTTTTTAGGAAAACTCAGCCATTTAAAAATAGTTTAACAACTGTACTGCTGTCAGAGATTCTAGCTATCTAGAAATTATCTAGCTAATTGTAAACTAGACAAATATGGAACAAAGATGTATTGTTGGTTTACTTGTGATTACATATTGAAATTAGCAGCATAAGAGAGAACGAACATTTTCAGCAATTTGGGGGGAATAAAAAGTCACAGTATTTCAGTATTTCCATTTCTTCTCTCCATTAATTTATTCCATCACTACAAATTTCTATTTTATTCAATAGGCTATAATTTGATAAGGATTATTATTTTGATGTTCATTGTGTTCCAAGATCAGCCAGCAAGTGCCACTTGAAGGTGACCTCTGTATCCTTTAGTTACAATCCCTCACTTTATGAGCAATTCCTTACTTTCTGGCACAGGATGATGTGTCCAGCATATCTTGTTATGTTCTTTCTCTACAGTAGCCCTAGAATCAGCCATTTCTTCTAGAAGCCCTAGCACAAACACCTACCTTCCCAGTCCTGTCTCACGACTCCCAGACTGAATTATTTAGGAAGGAAAGAAGGACAGCAATAAGAAAGCCAAAGGACTACTTTCTTTAGATGGGTGACTTGCACTGATTCCCTCTGTAGCTGGATAGGTCTGTTTCCCCAGTAGCCTCATCTGCCTTGAATAGCAAGGCTGACTACATGCTCTGTTTAAGAAATAGAAGAGTCCGGTTAGTAGGCAAATTTCCCCCAGCACATAATTACAACAGTAAGGAAACACGTTCTGGGGGTAGAACACTCTGGGTTCACTGTATTCCCTGGAAAGTTGCCTCTTCCTTTCTCTTTCTTTCTAAATACATTGTTTATTTTAGGGCCGCTTTAGATGTATAGAGAAGTTGTGGAGACAGTGGAGTTCTCATGTGTCCTCAACGCAGTTTCCCTTATTAATACCCTATATTACTAAGGGATACTTGTCAAAATTAGCAAACCAATATGAATATTGTTAACTAAAGTCCGTACTTTATTTGGATAGTCTCAGTTTTCCTGCTATCCATTTCCTGTTCCAGGATCCCATCTAAGACATCATATTACATTTAAGTAGTTATGTCTCCTTAGGCTATTCTTGGTTGTGACAACTTCTCAAACTTTTCTTGCCTTTGATGACTGTATAAGTTTCCTGTGACTGCTATAACAAATTAACACAAACTTAACATCTTAAAAAAAGAGAAATTTGTTCTCTCATAGTTTTACAGGCCATAAGCCCTAAATGGCAGCCCACTCCAATATTCTTGTCTGGAGAATCCCATGGACAGAAGAGCCTGGTGAGGTAGAGTCCATGGGCTTGTAAAAGAGCCGGATACAACTGAGCACTAAACAAATCCTGAAATCAAGGTCTCGGCAGGGCCAAACTCTCTAAAAGCCTTCATGAAAAATCATTCCATGCCTCTTCTACCTTCTTGTGGCTTAAAGCCATCCCTCAGTTTGTGGATGACTCACTTAAAGTCTCTGCCTCTTTATTCTCTGATCTATGTGTGTCTTTTCCTCTGTGTCTTATTAGGACATGTCATTTGATTTATAATCCACCCAGAAAATCTGGGATGATAATCTCAAATTCCTTACTTAAATACATCTGCAAAGACTCACCAAATAAAATCACATTCACGGGTTCTGGAGCTTAGGACACAGACACATCTTTTGAGGAGCATCACCATTCATCCTCCTACAATGAACTCTACAGTTTTGAGAATAACTTGTCAGATATTCTGTGTGACTTGATTTCTCACGGTTAGACTGAGATAAGTATTTGAGAGAGGGAAACCAAAGTGTCACTTGTATGATACCCTATCAGGGGGACATACTATTAACATGATTTATGACTGTTGATGTTAACCATGATCACCTGGCATTACATTTTGTCAGGTCACCCTTTCTGTGATGTGCTCTTTGGAGAAGTTACTGCGAGCAGCTCAACTTAAGCAGTGGGGAGTTACGTTCCACTTCACTGAGGGTGGGAAGACTAAACAAATTATGTAGAATTCTTCTATAGGGGATTGTCTAGTTTTCTTCAAGGTCAACATTAACCATTTGCTTATATTACTATGCAGGCATTGATATTTACTTTACACTTGGGGTGTTAACCTAATACTACTTTATTTTGTTGCTCAAACTGTTACAGCTTTGGTCATTGGAAGATCTTTCAGTCGGCTCTTTTGTCCCTTTGGTATACTCCTGCTATTATGTTTTGTTTTGTTTTTTGCCACTGCAACATGCTCTAGACTCATCCTGTATATTTCCTACCCCAATGGGAGAATCAACCACGTCTCCAAAAAGCCCTGATTGCTCTTAATGGAGAATGGTATTAGAAACCAAAATCTGTGTACTAGGTGTGGTCACTGCTACTGGGGTTTCATTGCTTCTAGGCCCTCTCACTGACAGAGCAATTAGATATAGATCTACCTCTATCTATATATGTATACATATACAAATACCTACAGGCATCCCTCAGAGATATTGTAGGTTCAGTTCCAGATCACTACAGGAAAGCAAATATTGCAATAAAGTCACAAATTTTTTTTGTTGCTCTTTTCCATGCCCTTAAAAGTTATGCTTAGTAGTCTATTAAGTACACAAAAGTATCATATCTAAAAAATAATGTACATACCTTAATTTTAAAAAGTACTTTTACTGCTAAAAAATGCTAACCATCATCTAGGCCTTCAGAGAGTCATCGTCTTTT
This sequence comes from Neotragus moschatus, assembly GCA_006410615.1. Lineage (NCBI taxonomy): Eukaryota > Metazoa > Chordata > Mammalia > Artiodactyla > Bovidae > Neotragus > Neotragus moschatus. The sequence continues at coordinate 2,579,202 of SJYA01002789.1, forward strand.
TTCTGGTCTAAGATTTGAAATACATCAAGAATTACCATAAAGTATTAATAACACAGAGACACAAAATGAGCAAACATTGTTGGAAAGTGGTACCTACAGACTTGCTTTATGCAAGATTGCCACAAACCTTCAATTCGTGAAAAATGCAATATCTGTGAACTGCAATAAAACAAGGTATGCCTGTATAACCATTTCTATATGTAACCATTTGTATCTATGTTAAGTTAAACATGAACTCATATTGTTTCCAGCTCTAATCCATTACCACAGGGATGGTTCTAGACTCTTCTCCTTGCTTACCTGTATACACTATGACAGTGAGAAACCTGACTTCCAACTCATGTATATCAGTTTCAGAATTCTTATTCCATATCCCGCCTTCTGTGTAATAGAACTTTATCAACTAAAGTACAGTGCTTATATATATAGTTCTTTTTGTGTTTTAGTCCTAAATGTTCCACTCATTTCCAAAGTTACATAGTGTAGCACTTTATTCTTCCACTCCCTTCAGTAATATTGTTTCATTTATTTGAAATTTTGTCACATTTTATATTTAATCATGGAATCCTTGAGGTTTTAAGTGAGTTTTAAAATTTTTGTATATGTTAAGGTCCACTCTTTCTGTTGTTGTAAAGTTCTATAGATTTTGGCAAATGCTTAATATCTTACATTCACTCTTAGACTATCATACAAAATAGTTGTAGTGCCCTAAAAAAAGCCCCTGTGCTTCATTTTTCCACAACTGCCTGTTCCTCCAGGCTTCTGGCAAATACTGATGTTTTCACTCACTCTTTTTGTTTTTTTTACTTTTTCCCAGAATGCTATATAACTGAACTCACATGGTACGTGGCATTTTCAGCTTTTATAACTGAGCAATATGCATTTAAGATTTATCTATGCCTTTTCATGGCCTTATATCTTTATTCTTTCTATCACTGAATAACATTCCATTGTATGGGTGTTTATCCATTCACCTCCTGAAGGACATCTTGGTTGCTTCCTGTTTGGGGAGATTATGAATAAAGCTGCTGTAAATGTTTGTGTGCAGGTTTGGTGGACATAAGTTTTCAAATTAGTTGGGTAAATATCTGGGAGTGTGCTTGCTAATTTGGATGGTAAGCCACTCTTAGTTTTGTAAGAAACTGCCAAACTGTTTTCCAAAGTAGCTGTATCATTTTGCATTCCCACTAGCAATGAATGAAGTTCTTAATGCTCCACATCCTTGCCATAATCTGGTTTTGCCAGGGTTTTGGATTTTAACCATTCTAACAGATATATAATGTAATAATATGAAATGATATGATATGATATATAATGAAATTTCAGTATTGTTGCAACTTGCAATTCCCTAATGACATGATGCGGGACATCTTACTATATGCTTTTTGCCACCTGTATATCTTCTTTGATGAAGTATCTATTCAAAATGTTTGCTCATTTTTAAATAAAGTTGATTATTTTCTTACTGTTAAGACTTCTTTATATTTCTGGGTACAAATTCTTTATCAGATGTGTTTCGCAAATACTTTCTCCCCATCACTGGCTTATCTTTTCATTCTCTTCATTCATGTCTTTCACTGAACAGTTTTCTATTTGAAATATGCCCCTTATCTACTTTCTTCTTGCATGAATTGTATTACTAATGTGTTTTAAAACAAACCCAAGGTCATACAGATTTTCTCATATATTTTCTTTAATAACTGTTATAGTTTTTCATTTTGCATTTAGGTCTATGATCCATTCTGAGTTAATTATTGTATGAACTGTAAGGTCTGTCTGAGTTCACTTCTTTTTCATATGGATATCCGATTGTTCCAGCACCATTTCTTGATGAGACTATCCTTTCTCCACTGAATTGTCTTTGCTTTCATGGCAAAAATCAGTTGACTATACTTGTGTGGATTTATTTTTTATTTCCTTTCTGTTGTATTATTCTATATGTCTACTCTTTTGTCCATACCATTGTCTTGATTACTGTAGCCTTACATTAAATCCTAAAATCAGCTAGTGTGTGAGTACTACAACTTTGTTCATTTTCAGTTCTGTGTTGGCTATACTAGCTCTTTTGTTTTCCATTAAAACTTTAGAATTAGTATGTTGATATTTATAAGATAGCTTGGTAGGGTTTTGATTGGGGTCACATATTTATAGATCAACTGTAAAAAAAAAATTGTTATTTAACAATATTATACCTTCCGATCCATGAACACAGAATATTTATCCATTTATTTAGACCTTCTTCAACTTGCTTTTTTAAAAAAAATCAATGGTGTATAGTTTTCTGTCTGTATTTTTTAAATTACACATGAGTATCTCATTTCAGGGGAGTCTATTATAAATGGTATTTTCTGAGATTAAAAAGTTGAGAATGGTCATATAAATCACTTAATCTACTTGGACTTGGGGCTTTCTTATTTGCACATGTGTATAATTCCTGTGCTCATTAATCTAAAGGGTTACTGTAAAGAAGAAATTACAATATATGGGAAAACTGTATGCAAACTAGAAATCACCAAACAAGTATAAGTTCATTAAGTCTGTCATTTTTTTCATAAGGATGAAGATACTAAACTCCAGAGAAATGAAATCACTTTACAAAATTTCATTTGGGGGATGAAACTATTTAGAGTACATGTAGCAGAACTGAAGGATGTTAAATAAACAAAACTGGCTAGAGGGGAAGATTTGTAAAGAGGGTAGGAAAGGTGGTTAGAACCAGATTTGTACCCAATTACATATAAGTGAGGGGCCACTAAAAGATAAAGAAATTGATAATTAATGTAGTTTTTTTGGAAATTAATATGACTGATAGGGCAGTATAAAATGGAAAATGGAAGGACTCAGAACTGTGTAACAGATGAGGTTCTTTTAAGAATTTTAGAACATGAAAGGGACTTAGAAATTTTTATATACACTGTAGGTTATTCTCACCAGTAAACATATATACACCAGTATAATAGATGAATAAAACGCATGACACCATCTGCTTTGTTCTAATTGTAACTGCAGTTAACATGTGCATTGTTGCTCAGTCATTTTCTTTTTCTGGTCCTGAATTGCTCTGGAGTATTTCTAAGAAAAGTGAAGAAGGAATAACTAGTCAGGCAGAGATTAAAGGCGTAAGTGATGGTATCAATAAGACCTCTTAAATACTTCAAAAGTCTAAATCCTCCCTTCGATTTAACTATGGAAATTCTGAGGACATCTTTTATCCTTTTGCTCTTACATCATTTGCATTGTTTTTCAGAAATTAGTTGGCTCTATCTGAACATTCTATCTCCTGGTTAAGGCAACTAGAAGAAAGCTGACAGTAGGCCCTGAATACTTTCTTATGCCATTCAGAACTGAAGTGCACCCGGATTCAGAAAAAGAACAGTTATGATCATTTAAAATCCCAGGAAATGGCTGTGTGATAGAATTTGGCATTTACATTTTGAACTGCTTAATCACTCTCTTTTATAGACTAGCTGAAGGTTATTTTGTCTCTCTGGCATTTTCTTATGTCTTAGCTGACTTCCTCTGTCATCCAAAGCTCAGTTTCAAGGGTGAAATTCATTATGATAATCACAGTCAACCAAAAGCAACCCAATTCCAAACTCTATAACTTCATGCTTTTCCCATCAATTTCACTTCAGTTAAAAGGCCAGTTAAAGGAAGAACGTGTGAATAAATCTGAGTTTACAAGTTCTATTGCCACTATTACCTCGCACAATATGGCTTTTTAGTCAATTCACCACTGTCACACTATATTATATACTATAAAGATGGCATGTACATAACCATCTTCAGAAATTAAACGATATCACTTTAGAAAGATGAACTTTCTGAAGGTTCCACATGCTTTACCTAAATAATTGTCCATATTCCATCATGAATAGTTGCATCACTTCATGTTTCTTCAATTACTTCTCTCCCTAAGCCAATGAAGAAAAACAATAAAAAAAATATATAAACTATTTTAAAGTATTAAACCACTACTAACCTTCATGCATTTTTCAAAAAGACCTTAAGGATGGAAACCATGACTATAAGCCAAGCCAAGTCCCAGGTCTGTTGCTTACAGTACCTGACATTAAGCACATCACAGCTTATTTGGGCCTTGGCTTCTTCGTGTGCAATAAATATGAGGGGACTGGACACGATGACTGGTAAATTTTCTTAAACATCAATAATCTAAACTTTTTAATTTCTATTGCTGATATTTTTACAAAGAATGCAGAGTCCTTTTAAAAACATTACTGAAATAAATGATCTAAAGAGTCACAGTAAACCACAAAGTAAGAGTAGTATAAGCAATTGATAGATATAAACATTTGGATTAATAAAATTTAAGAATCTTAACAAAAGCTTTCCTTTAGATTCGGTATTAACCAGGTTTCCTTTGTCTTGGCTCAAAAACAACAATCTTTCTGTAAAACCCCTCTTGCTTGGAATAGAGATGCAGACATAGAAATGGACTTGTAGACACAGTGGGGGGAGGAGAAGGTGGCATGAATTGAGAGAGTAGCAACTAACATATATATACTACCATGTGTAAAATAGATAGCTTGTGGGAAAGTGAAAGCAAAAGTCAGACTCTTTCCGACCCCATGGACTACAGCCTGCCATCCATCGAATTCTCCAGGCAAGAATACTTTTCTCCAGGGGAACTTCCCAACCCAGGGACTAAACCCAGTCTCGATTCTTTACTGTATGAACCACCAGGGAAGCCCAAGTATACTGAAGTGGGTAGCCTAGCCCATCCCATCTCCATAGGATCTTCCTGACCCAGGAAAAGAACCGGGATCTCCTGCATTGCAGGGGATTCTTTACCAGCTGAGCTACCAGGGAAGCCAGACAGTGGGTAGCTGCTGTATAACACAGGGAGCTTAGCACAGTGCTCTGTGACAATCTAGAGGAGTGAGATGGGAGGGGTGGGAGGGAGGCTGAGAGGGAGGGGACACATGTATACTTATAGCTGATCGATACTGCTGCACAGCAGAAACTAATACAACACTGTAAAGTGCTTATCTTCTAGTTAAAAAAAAATTCATCACCACAGAGCAGGAGCTGGGGGAGGGGAGGGGAGGAGGCAGAACTCTACATAATGTCAGGATTTGTCCTGTTCTTAACATGGTCAGGATCTTGGGTCCACAGTCTGTAGCTCAAAAGTCCACTGAATACATGTGAAAATATAAAAGCTATCTGATCTAGTTAATATTACGTGTAGATTCCAAATCTACTCAAACCAAGAATCAGATAATTTGTTAAATCTGAATTATGACTAAGACCTTTTTTCCTTAGAAGCAAACCAAGTACCAGGTTTTGGATCCCAATTGTGTTTGTTAAGTCAAATCGCATTCTATTAACCCATGAGTATATTTCTGTAAGTATAGTTATGTTGAAATAAAGTTTTAAAAAGGAAAAGAAAAAAAAGTTCACTGTAACCCATGTGGGGAAATAAATTTACTCCAACTCTGTTGGTGGGAGTATAAGTAGACAAATAAACAAACAAAGATGTGCTGCTTGAGGAGGTCTTCTACTAATTACCTCTCCAGGTTCTCACTGCACACAATTTCCCGTCTATCAAGGCATTTTAACAAAACTAGGAGCTCCTTCCTCATGATGGATACTTTGGAGGGGTCCAGCAAACAGGCACAAAACACCGAAGAAAAGAACTTTGCTCTCTTTGATTCCACTTTGAATTTTTGTGTATATAAGGGTGAACTATTTATCCATTTCTAAACTCTGAGGGGGGAAGACTGAGTCTTCTTACTTGGTTACAGCTCTGATAATACTTAGCAAGTGTTAGGAAAATAGTAGCCGCTTAATAAACGTTGAATATGGAACAATAAAAAGTTTAAAGTTTAAGAATTAACACTGCACAGCTTTTAACTTCTTGGGTATACTATTGGGTATTTAGCAGAATTAAAGTTAAAAAGTAACTACATCAATATAAGCTTTCATCTAAAAAACAGTCTGCAGTATTGGACAGTACAGGTATAATCAGACACACCTGTGTGACAATGTCTTTGCACTTCCATGTCCTCATTCTAAAATTGGAACCAACCTAGTTTACAAGATTGCTGTAAAGATTAAAGATAACACACACAAACTATCCATTAGCCCAAGCCCCACAGTAGGTGTCCAACAAATACATGGCAATATGATGTGACTTATTCCTCAACATAATTTCAGGCTTTGGGGATAAAACCTTTTTCTTCCTGTTTCATTTTCAACATACCCCTCATCTGTATTTAAATCCCTTCTTAAAAATTTCAAGTATGTATGCTTTTATCAAATATTAGCTTCATTACAAAGTTCTATTAGAGGAATACCTTTACTACTTTAATAGCAGAGAAGAAAATCAGTTTTGATATTTCACTGCTTTTCTGAGGTCCTAAAACAGTAATAATATTTATGACACTGAAGTTTACGAAGCAGTAAATAGCTTTTGTGGCTTATTAAGCATCTCTGTTTCACTTCACATACCCTGATAACCATAGACATTACCCCTTAATTAAATGCTTGTTTATGTTACACAAGGACCTTTTCTGATCATATACAACTCAACAAATATTAGAATGAGAGAGAAAGAAAAAAGCTGAATTACTGGAGGAGATGCTATTAACACTGAAACTTCTGCTTAAAGTCCAGTCAATAAGATGATATCATATAAAAGTTTTACTGTTTAAAACTCAAAACCAAAAAATCATCCAAAAAAACTATACTTAAGAAAGATATCAATTCGGTTTGAAATGTCTGAGATTAGGGGTACAAGTAAAAACACAAACATCATGTAAGAGGAGGAGAATGTTTCTTTCTTCAGCTAGAAATAAAATAATTAGCTATAAAGTCATTTTATAATTTTCATTGGATATTAATATTTTAGCACTTGAGTGGCAAAAGACCAGAAAGGTGCAAGTTTGTCATTACCAAGGTGAATGTGTATTCTCTCATCTGTGGGGGGTTTTATCCTAGAGAAAGATAAAGGAAAAGTTAAAGAGAAATCCCTGACAAATTATCCTCAGGGCTGTACAGTTCGCAGGAAGTTCAGCTGCTACCCTACTTTTGATGCTCCTAATTCAGGCAGCAACTGGTAAATTCATATCTCTGCACAGACAGGAGGAATGACATGTTAAGGCACAAGTTATAATTCATGATAGAAAGGGAGTTTTTCAGCAAGGGAAACAAATAAACAAACAACTCCCTCCCACACACACCTTTTCAGTTCTAGAAAAACAACAGTCTACATGTCTGGTGTGGCAAAATGTTGGCTACACTGTATTTATGAAACTGAGCAACTGATCACAGATTGAAATGATGATTACATGTACATGTGATGGTATAATACAGCTAAAGAAGTGATCATACCTCAGACAATCACCACCTATACCAGTTTCTATCCCCCAAATACTCTCTGTCTCCACTCCCCATTTAATCCACTGAAAGAAGTTTGCAAAAAGAGTTTTTTCTGATCTGTAAGCTGAACACCAAACTGTATTTTGTAGGTTCTCTCAACTCATTTGCATTTGTGTCTATTTTGCATTTGCCATAAATACCTATCAACGTGTTTTATTTGCAATCACCTTTATTATTTACACTAACGGGAAGTGGAAAGTTAGTCACTCAGTTGTGTCTGATTCTTTGCAACCCCGTGGACTGTAGCCCGCTAGGCTCCTCTGTCCATGGGATTCTCCAGGCAAGAATAATGGAGTGGGTAGCCAGTTCCTTCTCCAAACGTAAGTGGATAGAGTAGTAAATTGTCTAAAACAGTCAAAAATAAAAATGTTATAAATTCAAATAAGATGATAAAAGAATTTTAAAGCCATGATACCAGAGGAAATGGGCTATTCTTCCTGGAGAAAAGCTACGTACAGAGGACAGGATGGCTGCCTTCAGATGTATGAGCCGTCACACCACAAACCCTGCTAAGAAGTGAGCTGGGAACGGTCGCTGGGGCAGGTTTCAGTTCACTGTATAAGAGACAATCTCTTGTATGTGGGTAGGAAAGAACACTCAGAAACCAAATGACACTGAATAGAGAAGTGGTTGGTCTAAAACTAAATGATCCCTAAAGCCTCTTTCAACTCCTGAGTCCGTGATTTTGCAATATATGTTTGAATCATGATCAAATCTGAATGTCTGACAGCAGTTCATGAAATCACACAAAGTTCTAACCGTACTGGGGGTCACAGTAGTGAGAAACAGAATGCAGGCTGGGTCACTCCTTGTAATGTTTCTAGCTTGTTCACAGCACCCGTTTAAGTAGAGCTTATATTACTCTGGACCAAGCAAACAACTGCTAACTTTCTTTATGAGTTTCTTACCAAAACATGAAAAACAGAATAAACCAAAAGTAAAAAACTGGAGAGAAAAATGGGTCAGGCCGTAAAAGAACTGTGAAAGAACCTCAAGTTCCGGCAAGAGCCATATTTAAGAAATTGATAATGAAGTCCAGACACAACACAAGGGAAATGAGTAGTTTGTACAGAAGGAATGAAGGTTTCTAGAAGAGTGGATGCAGAATAAAGAAAGGAACTATAATTACTGTTGAAAATTAAATGCAACTATATGCTCTGCACCTTGCTCAATTCTACAAGTTTGTGCAAAAGGCACAGTAAGTGAAACACATAACAAAGGAATCTGACATAGAGCTGGGTGGAGATATCCTGAGAAAGTACTGAGACTGGAAGGCTGAGATCTAAGTGAAAAATGTTTCAGATAAGAGACTGACATGTGTGACTCTAAGATGGAAGGGAGCAAAGTATATTTAAAGAATGAAAACAAGTGGTTAGAGAAGTAGGTTTGCAGAAACCAGTCTATACAGTACATTACAGGAGACATTAGGGTTTACTTCCTAGCCTAGATCATTATGAAATCAGGGAAGGAGTTTCAAGCACATGGCTATAATGCTGAGATATGGAGACTGAAAAAATCATTGGATACTGGGCAAAGAATGTTATTTTACAAATTACCAAAGTTGATCTGAGAGAACACTGAAATAGGTTATGATGATGGTAGTCTAGAACAAACAAAGCAGTGGTAATGGTGATGAAGAGTAGATGAATTCAAAAGGTATTTCAAGAATAACAGCCAGTAATGTGATAACAGAGGTTGAATACAGGGATTTTTGAGAGGGATGGGAGAGAATTAGAGAAGGTCTCTAAAATATCAGCTCTGAGTCTTAAAGAACTAAAGGCATTAAAGAAAGAAAGTGAAAGTGAAGTCACTCAGTCTTGTGTCTGACTCTTTGCAACCCCACGACTGACTATAGCCTACCAGGCTCCTCAGTCCATGGGATTTTCCAGGCAAGAATACTGGCGTGGGTTGCCATTTCTTTCTCCAGGAGATCTTCCCGACCCAGGGATTGAACTGGGGTCTGCATTAAAGATAATGAGAATTCCCACTTGAACTTATGTTCTGAGATAAAGATAAAGAAAACTAAAGACAGAACTAGTCACACGTGTAGGATGAAGTCAATAGGTGGTGTGTGTCCTTTGCGTTTGGGTCACTGCCGTAAGATGAAAATGGACAGCCAGGCAAAGTCAGATCCCANGATAATGAGAATTCCCACTTGAACTTATGTTCTGAGATAAAGATAAAGAAAACTAAAGACAGAACTAGTCACACGTGTAGGATGAAGTCAATAGGTGGTGTGTGTCCTTTGCGTTTGGGTCACTGCCGTAAGATGAAAATGGACAGCCAGGCAAAGTCAGATCCCAAAGGGCTTTCAAGGGGAAAAAAAATTTCAAATTTAACCTAGAAACTGTACAAATGATTTTACTGAAGACAGAAACAAGATTTTATATGTCTTTTGGAAAGACTCCTTTGCCAGTGGTTTGGGGAGAAATTGTTACTGAACCCAAGTCCATATGTCCAATGCACAGGGAAGCCAAACAATACCAAAACATCAGCATTTGGAGCAGAAAAAAAGTTTACTGCAGAGCCATGGGTGGCTCTTGCCTTAAAAACCTCCGGAACTTCCTGAAAGCGGTCCACAAAGCCATTTTATAGGCAAGGTGATGGAGGGGTGTGGTTAGTTGTTGCAAACTTCTGGTGTCAGAGCCTTTGGTCTTGAGGTCAGGTCATAATGTTCCTGTTAAGCTCCACCCAAACAAATGCTGTTTTCTGTTCTGACAAGAAAGGGCAAGACAGCAAACACCAATCAGGTTAATTCTCAACTTAGAACAATTACCCTTCTTTGTGAATATCCCCAACCAAAGAGGTGGACCTGAAGTAACGACATGCAATGTCCTTGCAACTTACATCTGACTTCTGGCCACCTCCTAGGAGTGGACAACTGATCTAAGCTATACCAATTTTTGAAACTTGAATGGAAAGAGTGAAGCTGGTTGAAGCCGTTATCTTAATGGCAGTGTCCATATGGCAGTTGCTGAGGCCTCCATGGAACTGCCTGTGACCCATGGAGACTACCGCTGCCATTAAGTCACATAGTTGAGGGTAGGGGAGAGGTTTATTGATGCTCCAAGGCCTGGACCCAGCCAGTGAGCAGCCTTGGTGCCCACAGAGCCCTCAGCCTGTCCTGGACCCCTGGGTCACTCACCAGCCCTGAGGAGAAGGCCAAGATCCGGCTCTTACCACATTCTACTGGGAGGATCACCTGGATCCTGGCTGACCCGGTTCCTGGCTGTTAGAACAGGACCTCTAGCCACCCCACTAAGGGTCTCGTGCTAATGGTCACACAAAGGGATGTAGCCTGCCCTGTCCCTGTTACAACTTGGGAGGGCACTGCACGGACCTGGATTGCAGCCAAGCTGAGGTTTGCACTGTCCACTACCATATGTCTGGCGTGTGGGTGGACGGAGGCCAGCATCTCTGGTCCCAGAATGAGGCACTGAATGTTCCCTGTACTAGGGTGAAGGGGCCATGGGTGTGTGTGTGTGTGTGTGTGTGTGTGTGAAATCCTGGATTCTAGTGGGGCAGCCCTAGCTGGCCCACCTGTTCAAATGGGCATGCAGCCAACCCTCAGGGACGGCTTGGGAGGAACTGGCAGGCCAGAAGTGCAGGGAGCTTCATTACCACCTACAGGGCCATTTCCTCTACTCTCTGACATCAGGAGGACAAATGCTGGTGCTTCTTGGCCTCCCTCTCCCTCTCAGTGGTACCCCCATAGCAGCTTTCCTGCCTCTAACTGGACAAAACTCAGCCACTGGGCCACGTCCACCCCTACTGCAAAGTGAACTGGGGACAAGGCAACTAGGTATGACAGGTCACAGTGACCTGTGTGACAGAAATTTATGAGGTTCGGAACTAATAGAGGAGCAAAGGAATTTAAAAACTGGGACAGAAAGTATTTAAAAGGTAAGAACACAGTCTGTGGTTACCCAATGGGGATGGAGAGTCAGAGAAAAGGAAGAGACTAGGACTGTCCTTGTTTCTGTCCTGGAACTAGGTAAACTGTGAAACATTTGCAGATACAAGGAACAGAATTAAGGTTAATTAAAGTGACAATGAGTAACTGTGACCAAGTAAATAACAAATATTACTATATTCCATCTTTTATCATAGTTACTGGTATAATTATCCTATTCTACATACCATTATTAAATTTGGGTTCAGTGGGAACCGGGATAATGTCAACAGAACTCCTCTCTTTTCACCCCATATATGGGGACTTACATGTGGTAGGTCCTCAACAAATATGTCTTGAATAAATAATAATTTTGTCAACCAAGTTGATATGTGAATCGGCTGACTGTGTGCTTAGCTGTAGCAATTACAGGCAAACCACATGACGATGGGGTAAACACATAGGAGTTTATTTTCTTTCAGGTAACAAGTAGTCTGGAGCTGGGCAGACCAGGGATAGTTCAACCCTAAGTCAGCCATGATATCATAGAACAAGGTTCCTTCTCCTTATATTGCATTCCTTAGCATTTGTTTTCATGTTCATGCTCAACACCCAGGCATCGGTTCCATTTTCCTGACAGGAAGAAGGCTGAAGGGCCCAAAGATCTCTCCCTTCAGGTTCTGAGCTTCAGTTTTGCAAAGAAAGTCCTTCCCAGGATGTTTGTACTTACATCTCCCTGTTCAGTGCTGTGTCACATGGCCAACCCTGGCTGAAAGATGTCTAAAGCAGAAGGGAGGGGGAAGAAGGTAGTTGAAAACAGATATTTAATGAGCCAATCTAAATTTGCCATGGTAGAATTCATACTTATTTTATCAAAGGTTTTAAGGGCGAAAAAAGATAAAAAGAAAATCAGAGTCGGGAAAAAAATCATTAAAAGAAAAGTAAGATAACACCCCAAACCTGGTTTCTAACACCAGTCTCCAATAAAGAGAAGCACACCTCCTTGGAAAGATAGCTGATTCTAAGTATGTGACAGAAAATACACAAGAATGCCTGAAACATCTTGCAGTGTCATAAAATAAGGAAGTGCTTAGAAAATAAAACCATGTTAATGAGGCTCTGTCCAAGGGGCACACAAGAGGCAACTGAAAGCCAATTAAATGGTTCAAAACTTGAACAATTTGGGCAATAAAATAAAGTAATATTAGATTAAAACCCAGAGCGTAAAATACATCTCCATGAGTACATACTCATGATTGAATATATAAACAAAGGGAGGAGAAAAGATAACTCTTCTGCGCAGAAGAATTCCAAGTAATTTATGTAGATACTCTTCCCTCAAGGAAGGAAAGCATAACTCTGACTCTAAGAGTAGGCTGTGCACAGAGACTTCCTTGTAAAAAGCAGTGTATGGAAGGAGAGGGGCAAAATAACTTTACTGTGGAGAAACCTGACAAACACTACTTCAGCCAGGTGATCAAGGGTAACATCAACAGGGTTGAATCACATTCATAGTATGTACTTTTGATACGATGTGGCAAGAATGGCACTCTATCTCTGTGGTCTCCTCCCCAAAACCTATACTGCAGTAAGATCATGAGAAAAACCTCAGATAAATCCCAACTGAGGGACATTCTACAGAATACCAGTATACCTCAGAACCATCAAGAACATCAAAAATGAAGTCTGAGAAACTGTCTGCAGCTGATAGTCTAAAGAGAAGTAAAAATTAAACATAATGTGGCACCCTGGATGGGCTCCTGGAACAGAAAAAGTATGTTAGGCAAAAATTAAGAAAACCTTACTAAACACTGGGTAGCGAATAATAATGTATCAATATTGGTTTATTAATTGGAATNAACATCAAAAATGAAGTCTGAGAAACTGTCTGCAGCTGATAGTCTAAAGAGAAGTAAAAATTAAACATAATGTGGCACCCTGGATGGGCTCCTGGAACAGAAAAAGTATGTTAGGCAAAAATTAAGAAAACCTTACTAAACACTGGGTAGCGAATAATAATGTATCAATATTGGTTTATTAATTGGAATGAATGTCCCATACTATTTTAAGATGTTAATAGGGGAAAGTGTGTGTGTGTGTGTGTGTGTGTGTGTGTGTGTTTTGCTGGTGGAGGGTAGGGTACATGGGAACTCTATGCCATTTTCTCAATTTTTCAGTAAAGCTAATGTTTCTCTTAAAAATTTTCTGTTAAAAAAAATGGTACCCGTAATATCACCACAGTATTAACACTTTGAGATATATTTTACCAGTTTTGTTTTCCTCTATGAACATGCGTATTCATACATCCAATAGTTTTATGGCTTTTCTTTTTATTTTAATTAAATGATAAATACACTAATGTCTACTCATACTCCTTCATCAGTCATGTCCTTATCATATATAGGCATCCTTAGATGGCTCAAAAGTTATACTATCTGAGAGATCCTCCTTGGTTCCCAAACCTGGTTAAGTCCCTCTGACAGGCATGGACTTGGCTTTCTATGCTGCTTTTTCCTAGTGCATATTACATTCCTAATCAAATAATCAATTGAGAAATTAATCATTATTAATGTCTGTCTTCCCTCTAAAATGTAAGTTTCATGTATTATTCATCACAATTTCCCCAGCATGGTGCCTTGGGCACAGCAGGCATTCAGTGAAGAGTGACTAAATAAATGAAAGAACAGTAGTACATGTACCCAGCAAAGTAACTATTAAAATCATGTGAACAGATACAGAAAAATGTTCAAGATACCTTAGTAACAAAGAAAGATGCACAACAATGTACGCAGGAAATTTTTATTTTTAATAGTAATAACTAAAGCTTACTTGATGCCCATAAAAAAATAAATAGACAACTGTGGGTGAGAAATTTAAGAATACTTTCAATTTCTAACATATATAACTGTCATGTTTCAATTTTTAATAAGCATGCATATTTTTGTAAGTAGGAAAAAAAAGACAAAATGCATTCATTATGGAGAAGTTGGAAAATAAAGACAAGTTCGTTTTTAAGAATATATACCTCTTGTCAATATCAATATTGACAAGGGAGAAATATCAATAACCTCAGATATGCAGATGACACCACCCTTATGGCAGAAAGTGAAGAGGAACTAAAGAGCCTCTTGATGAAAGTGAAAGAGAAGAGTGAAAAAGTTAAAGCTCAACATTCAGAAAACAAAGATCATGGCATCTGGTCCCATCACTTCATGGNCCTACCAGGCTCCTCTGTCCATGGGATTTTCCAGGCAAGAGTACTTGAGTGGGTTGCCATTGCCTTCTCTGCCAAATGACCCTTGGAAGCCTCCTAATTGTTAACTAATACCCTGGGTAGTCACTGCCAGTTAGTCAGAGTTGATACCTCCTAACAATGTAGTCCATATTCTATAAAATCTTCAATAATGGCAAAACTATAAATTTTAATTCACAATAAAGCTTTGCCAAACCTTGTGCTAGACTGAGAAGACTAACAGCCTAATACATACTAGAGAAGATAGTCTCCAGCTGCAACAGTAATCATAATCACTATGATAATGCTTTGAAATTTAATAGCCACTCTGATCTAATGACCTAATAGTAATGGTACTTTATCACTGCAAATAAATTAGTCTTACCTNCAAACCTTGTGCTAGACTGAGAAGACTAACAGCCTAATACATACTAGAGAAGATAGTCTCCAGCTGCAACAGTAATCATAATCACTATGATAATGCTTTGAAATTTAATAGCCACTCTGATCTAATGACCTAATAGTAATGGTACTTTATCACTGCAAATAAATTAGTCTTACCTTTCAAACTCTTCTTACAGAAAAGGTGAGAAATTCTTCTTGGCCTATAACAGGTGAAATTTTAGTACACACAAAGTAAAGTAAGCAATAGTTTGCCCCAAACTCAGTTAACAAAACAAAAAAAGTATATCCAAGTACCACTTCAGTATAAAGCCCAAGACTCTGAATCTTTTGAGCATTCTAAAAACACTTCAATTTCAAAACGAATATAAAAAAGAAAATCTCAAATAGGAAAATTAAGTTTATACTTAGTAACTAAAACTATTATCTCTGACAATTGAAGAGTTAACATTAATAACTAACTTTGAAAGATTCTAAATTAAAGAAAGCAAAGGGAATCAAAACTGGCTGTCACTGCCATATTGGAAAACTTTGATAAATACCTAGAATTTAGGAGCAGGTTGCGATACTAAAGGAAACGTATATTTCAGCTAATCAGTTCAGTTCAGTTCAGTCACTCAGTCGTGTTCAACTCTTTGCGACCCCATGAATCGCAGTACACCAGGCCTCCCTGTCCATCACAAACTCCTGGAATTCACCCAAACTCATGTGCTTAGAGTTGGTGATGCCATCCAGCCATCTCATCCTCAGTCGTCCCCTTCTTCTCCTGCCCCCAATCTCTCCCAGCATCAGGGTCTTTTCGAGTGAGTCAACTCTTCGCATGAGGTGGCCAAAGTACTGGAGTTTCAGCCTCAGCAACAGTCCTTCCAATGAACAGACTTCAGCTAATAAACAGACCTACAGCACAGAGATAAAAGGTTCTTTGAAGAGTTTTATTGTTTCTTAAGATGTTTTAAAGAATAAGAAAAGGTAAAACCAAACACTTCAGCAAGCTGAGAAATAAAATAAAAATATCAGATGTGTACCTCCTGTAGACCTCTGCTTTCTAATATGGTCCATCATTAAATCCTCTCAAATAGCTGTTCTACTCCATGAGACAATCTGTCCTAACATTCTGGGCCTGCTAACACCAAATTTACAGATGTACCCAATTAGAGCTAAGCAAACTGACTGCCATTTTTAGCAGTATAACTAGAGATAGTGCTTTATTCTTTCTTTCTTCATTTTTTTTTATTTGCAAAATAGGAAGTTGCTCCCAATAGAAAGCATCTTTAAAGGGTCCACTCCAAAACAAGGCCAATATGAGGTTTTATCATGATAACCAAAATGCATCTTTGTAACAAAAATATTGTCATGTTTTATGATATATTTTGATTTTTCTCTTGGTAATTGTCACTGACATTGCTGACCTATGATATAAAAACACGAAAAGCTTAAGAAAGATTCTCCGAGGTAAGAATGGTTGCCTCCTTCAGTCAGCAGTGACTTCTGACTTCTTGATCTTAGTCTCTCCTTATTCCCTACTGTCATCACAACCAAGGGAAATCATTTGGTAATAAACTGATTTACAGTTTTATTCAATAAATAAAAAAAGTTGGTAATAAACTGTCTACTCCTACCATATTGTAATTATTTGTATACGTAATTTTCTCTTCCATTGTCCTCATTTAGAATAAAACACTTTATCTCATACATTTTCTATCCCTAGTGTTGAGCATAATGCTTGCACATAGCAGGCCTTGGGGAAATGTTTACCAAACATTTAATAATCATGGCAAAACCCTCCACTGTTTACTAGAATTTTATTTTCCAGGTTTTTCTAGACTAAATAAAACAGAACAGCAACATCCAACAACTTGTGCTTTGCTGCTGCAGTTCATTATTTTTCACATCCAGGAGACTAGCTAGTTGAGTCTCTTATTTCTTTGTGTCAAAATTTAAGACTTCAGAGGCAGACAATGACCTCCTCGAGGGCAGGAATCACATCTTATTTATGTCTATACTCCTAGTACCTGGCTATGGAATATGAGCTCAATAAATGTTTGCTGAGTACAGGCATTATTAAACTGATCCACAGTGTATTTTCCATACTGGCTAAAAATAATTCCTAATATTTTACCCATAATTCATGTAGAAGAATCTCAAAATATTTGTCCCATTAGAGTTTACAAGGCAATTTGGCACAGAGCAGTGATATATTAAATTGAATTCAGTTCCTAAGTTCTATGTAGAGTAAAATCTGAATATGAAAAAAAAAAAAAAGAGGAAAAAATACCCCAGCAAGAATACATTCGGAAAACCCTTGCCTTAGTGCGACCACAGCAAACAGGTGGAGCTGAGTTGTCATGTGCTTTTATATTGAGAGGATAAATGAGCAGTGACAGGGCCACAGAAGAGCCAGAAGCAGATAAACTCCTTATAAACTCTACATTCTCTGGGCTAATTAAAGCTCTCAAGTGGAAATCCCACCTTTCTATTTTGGAAGTGATTTTAAAAAGATGTTTGTGAGGTCTTTAGATCTATTTTCCTTCAACAATATACAGATGAAATTTTCTTGACTTATAAGTTAAAGGTGATTTTTCTAATTGGGATCTGGAAATCCACCTGCATCTTTCTCACTGCTTTTTAAAAATCTTTCTCCCTTCAGTGACCAAGATTCTTTGATATGAATATAATCAACATAAATGTTAAGTTACTTGAAGCTGAAATCATTATGAAGAATGGATTAAGATTTTAAAATAGGTACAAATAGAAGATAAAAGTATAAATAGGACAGAGAACTGGCTGCTGCTGCTGCTAAGTCACTTCAGTCGTGTCCAACTCTGTGCGACCCCATAGATGGCAGCCTACTAGGCTCCTCTGTCTCTGGGATTCTCCAGGCTTGGATACTGGAGTGGGATGCCATTTCCTTCTCCAATGCATGAAAGTGAAAAGCGAAAGTGAAGCCGCTCAGTCGTGCCCGACTCTTAGCAACCCCATGGACTGGAGCCTACCAGGCTTCTCCATCCATGGGATCTTCCAGGCAAGAGTACTGGAGTAGGGTGCCACTGCCTTCTCCGAGAGAACTAGAGATAACTGTAATTTTTCCAAAATAAACTGTAACTATAGACTGTACCTAACTTCTACAGTTTAGAAATCTAATATTATACAGTTAGAAATTTGTCTATTAAATGTTCTAAATTTTAAGAGAAATATGATCTTAAAATATTCTCCACAGACTATAAGAGATAAAATCTCCCCATTTGCTAAGCCATTTAAGTCGTCTATCTAAGCATCCTTCTCCTGTTCCCCCGCCCTACTCCCACCCAGATTCATCTTTGGATTTTAGAGACTGATACAATGAACTTCATGATTAGTGGCCTATTAACTTTGATAAAGGGACTCTAAAATATTGATAACAAACATTATATTCTCTTGTGATAAAAAACAATATTCTGGGTCTTACTTTTGGTCTTAACAATCTTTCAAACAGATGAGTAAACACAGAACTTTTAAATTAAGAGAAATAAAAGGAAGGACACAAAGTATTTCCAATAAAAACATAAATGCCAGAACCATTTCAAAACAAAGTTATACCCACTTCATTAGAATGAAAATTAATCTATATTTCCTCCTGGTATAAATGAAACACAGGGCTAGAAAGCTTTGTTTTGAGACTCTTTCTCTATTTCAATCTGTATTTTCCATCTGATGACAGCATTGTCTAATAGGGAATTTCCCTCATTATAGAAATTTCCTGGTGGCATTGTAGAAGGAAAAAAATCATTCTTGGCTCCCAATCCAATTGCCTAGTAATGGTAGAAAGACAACTCCCTAAGACAGTAAGATGGTTCTGGAACTGATCTCATTTGCCCCAAAATACAGAATCATTCACAGTCTATATTCTTGATATTATTCTGTTTAGGAAACAGCTTGTCATTTGGGATGTACTTAAAAAATTATCAGTGACAAATGAGTTTCTGATAGAGGCAGACAGAAGATAAACTACTTTATGTACATTATATTATGAAAATTCTCAGAAATTGTTTAGTAAGCAAAATAATCCCAATGGGTGGTACGATTATTTACCTCAAGTAAACATATTTAACAACAAACTATATCCAAGAATGTTTTTCACAATAATAATGATATTCAACTATCATTTAAAGTAAACTTCCAAAATATGCAACAAAAATCCAAATACTTCTGATAGGGCTCACTGTTTTCCACAGAAATTAATAATATCATTAAGGCCAAAAATAAGCAACCAAATTTTAGAAATAAGAACCAAAGATTTTCTACTAAAAAGTATTCCCAAATGATTATCAACACAATGGTGAATAGATTAATCATTTTTTAATAACTATAAAATCAAATATTTGGATGTTAAACTATTCCCTGCACTCATAAGATTACTATTCCAAATTAAGCAAATCAATATTGGGAAAAGGGTACATCTAAATTGAAACCAGTCAGTTAAATAAAGAAAAAACCCAGTGAATCATTATAAATTCCTATGCCAATAAGATAAAAACTCAAACTTGTTTCTAATGTATTCAAAACATGTCTGTATTTCTTTTACACTCACAGTCTTTGTAAATAAGAGGCAGATAATTATTAAACAAGTTCCCTTTTATAACTTATATAAATATGTTTAACAACTGACCAATTTTAAACATAAATGAAACATTATGTGAATAACTACAAAATATACTAAGGCCATACTTGAATATTCCTATTTAACAAGAAAAAATTAAATATCAATTATGATTGAATTGTTTTATGTTAATCCTGAAAAACTAAACCACTATACCAACTTTAATAAAATACACTAGATATTCTTTTTGATATAATCAGAATCATTAAAAAGAATATATTTTAAGTGGGAAAAACAAAATGTTACTACAAAAGTCAAAGGTTAAAATGATGAAATTAAGGAAGATATTTATACTCTGAAGATTTCAGAATTAATTGACACACCTATGAACAATTAATCATCAACAAAAGAGGCATATACAGTGGGGCAAAAACAAAGACAATCTCTAGCAAGTGTAACTGGGAAAGTTGAACAAGCACATGTAAACCAGTGAAGCTAGGACACATCCTCGCACCATGCACAAAAACAGAGTCAAAATGCTTAAAGACATAAATATAAGACCATACGTAACTCCTATATGAAAACATAGGTAGGTCTTCCCTGGTGGCACAGTGGTTAAGAGTCTGCCTGCCAACACAGGGGATGTGGGTTTGATCCCTGCTCCGGGAAGATTCCAGTGCTGCAGACCCACTAAGCCTGAGTACCGCAAGAACCGAGCCCATGCTCAGCAATAAGAGAAGCCACGTGATGAGAAGCCCATANCGGGGATTTCTTTGGAAGGAATGATGCTAAAGCTGAAACTCCAGTACTGTGGTCTCCTCATGCGAATACCTATTACCACACTAGGCACAAAGCTAGCAATATATGACAACAAATCTATATTATAGTTTTACTGATGAGGAAACTAACTATTCAGTGGAAGAGCTGGGATTCATGGGGGTCTGAATGATGGCAGACTATTTTCTTTCCACAGTACCATACAAAATTCATAGAAAAGTAATTAAGAAATTCAGAAAGCATAAACTAAGGAAGATAGGGTGTTTTTGAAGCAAAGGAATTATTCTCCCTTAAACATTTAGGGAACAAGAAGAATACCAATTTTAGATCATTGGAAAACTTAACCAAAAACCAACATGCCCATTAGACGAAAAAAAAGTCAGACATAGCAAAATGTTTACCATCAAGTTGTTAACAGGTATACAAAGATCTAAGAGGTATAGACAGTTTTTCAGACTACAAAAGCAGTAGCTAATAGATTAAATTTCTTCATATCTAAAATGTAAGATATTTCTCTTTCTATAAAGAAGAAAAAAAAACATACTCATTTTTTATTAATGTATAGCCAATGGGCCATGAAGTAATTTTGCTATTTTTAAAACAAGTGCCATTACATATTTGTAATTTACTAGTGATTTCAAACCAAAATACAAAGCAAAAGAAACTTTTATCATGGACACTGTGCTCCTTGCATCATCTGCAGAGATACTTGCTCCTCGGATCAAAAAGCCAAAATCTCCATTTTCCAGGTAATATAAGAGGACTAAACATTGCCAATCAGAGCAAGGGATAAAAAAAACAACAAAGCAAGAAATACTATTTTCCTGCAATACAAAACTCAAGTTATGCTTCCAGGTAATAAGAGTTTTATTGATTTATCATTTAAGAACTCAGCCATGCAACTAGAGACTGTCATACTAAGAGAAGTCAGAAAGGGAAAGACACATACCATATGATATTATTTATACATGGAATTTAAAATATGACATGAATGAACCCATCTACGAAACAGAAACAGATTCATGGACATAGAGAACAGACCAGGGGTTTCCAAGGGGAAGGTGAGTGAGTGAGGGGTAGAGTAGGAGGTTAAGGCTAGCAGATGTAAGCTGTTACATATAGAATTGATAAACAACAAGGACCTACTGTACGGCACAGAGAACTATACTCAATATCCTGTGATAAACCATATGGAATCATAATGGAAAAGAATATAAGAGAATATATATTTATATATATAAACAGAATCACTGTAAATTCTGGTATATAGCAGAAATTAACACAACACTGTAAATCAACTATACTTCAATTAAAAAAAAAAACTCAGTTATAACCAAGACTGAATTCAGTCTTTTTTTTCTCTCTGCCAATCAGCATGTTCTAGATCAGTACAACTCTTACCTAGAGTAAATTGGTTTTCAAGTGTTCTAATATTTGATATAATCAAGCAAATCAGAAAGATAAGTCAGAGGAGAAATCTCACAGTACATTCTAACGATTTGCACAAATAATTTTCAGGAAATCAGCAACACAACTCACGAACTCATTAGCTAGGATGGCCTAGATGTGACCATCCTGTTGATCAACACTGCAGTTTTTTGTCACTGGGTTATTCTTCATCAGTGATGATGTAAAAACAGCAGAACATATAAGTAAAAATGTACCCCAGCCACACCAAAGTTATACAAAATGTAATAAAGCAGTCTTCTAAGAGTTCACTTCACAAAGGAAAACAAAGATGACAGGGGAAATGCTGACTACAGTCTGCCCAGGCTTGAAAAAAGTTGTAATTTCCTTCCTCAATCAATTTCACTAGTCTAACATCCTGGTTCTAATTTAAGGGCTGGGCCTGCTCACTGTCTGAATCACCAGACAGAAGGGAACGGCAAACACTAAAAGGAAAAAAATACAACTCAAATTTTTAAATGTGTGTAATACTTTTAAATGTGTGTAATCAGGGAAAAAAACACAGTAAAAACAAAAGTTACTTTAAACTTTTTTTCCCTGATTTTAAAAGTAATAGTGGGGCTTCCCTGGTGTGTGTGTATATGTATGTATGCTCAGTTGTGTTCGACTTTTTGCAGCCCTGTGGGCCCACCAGGCTCCTCTGTTCATGGGATTCTCCAGGCAAGAATACTGGAGTGGGTTGCCATTTCCTCCTCCAGGGGATCTCCCTGACCCAGGGACTGAACCCAAGTCTTTTCTGTCTCCTGCACTGGCAGGTGGATTCTCGAAGAATTCACCTGCCAGTGCAGGAGACACAGGTTTGATCCCCGATCTGGGAAGATCTCACATGCTGTGGAGCAACTAAGCCAATGCTCTAGAGCCCAGGAGCCGCAGCTACTGAAGCCCACTTGCCTAGAGCCCTTGTTACACAGCAAGAGAAGCCACCGCTGTGAGAAGCCTGGAAACCACGACGAGAGAATAGCCCCCACTCTCTGCAACTAAAGAAAAGTGTGCGCAGCAACTAAGACCCAGCACAATAAAAAAGTAAATAAATAAAAGTTACAGAAAATTTGAAAAGCACAGTTGTGTATAAAGAAAAAGTCATCAGTAGCTCCATCAGAGATAATTAAATATATATTAGTATATCAACACATACACAGTTATTTTTTCAAAAAGGTGTTTGTGGGTGTACATTACAAATCCAGAATCAAACCTCTTCTCATCATTGGTCCAAACTACTATCATCTGTTGTCTGGGTTATTACAATAGCCTCTTAACTCCATTTCCCCAGGACTGTTCCTCTCCAGTCTATTCTACACAAAACAGCCAAAATGATTTTAAAAGTCAATCAAAATTCATTTCTCTGCTCAAAATCCTATAATGACTTCTCGTCTTAGAATCATAAAGGCCAAAGTTCTTATAATGACCTATAAGATGACTCTAATGGCCCTCCATTTTCACCCCCAATCTCTACTTCTCTTACCTTATTTCCTACACACTTTATCCCTTGGTCTATCTGACTCAGGGCTTCCCTTGTGGCTCAGCTGGTGAAGAATCCGCCTGCAATGTGGGAGACCTGGGTTCGATCCCTGGGTTGGGAAGATCCCCTGAAGAAGGGAACGACTACCCACTCCAGTATTCTGGCCTGGAGAATTCCACAACTGAGTGACTTTCACTTTATCTGACTCA
This sequence comes from Neotragus moschatus, assembly GCA_006410615.1. Lineage (NCBI taxonomy): Eukaryota > Metazoa > Chordata > Mammalia > Artiodactyla > Bovidae > Neotragus > Neotragus moschatus. The sequence continues at coordinate 2,602,617 of SJYA01002789.1, forward strand.
GCTACTGACCTCTAAGCTCTTGCTGGAACACATACATATATCTGCCTGTAGTCTTTGGACCTGCAGTTCCCTTCATCAAGAATATTTCCCTCCCAACCCCCTGCCCCAGATAAAACATTGCTTTCTCTCTCCTGAGCTTTCTTCAGGTCTCTATTTAAATGTCACTTCTCAGAGGGGCTTCCCTGGTGGCTCGGTGGTAATTTATAAAAATTATAAATTTATACACAGAAAACACTATGTATTTTCTAAAGATATAGAAATATCTAAAGATGTATGCTAACTACCTTAGAGTGGGTACTTATGAAAGGAGGCAAAATGAGTAGAGACAGGGAAATAAGTGGGATAAAGACAACAAAATAACCAATCAAGATACAGGTCTAGCCCTTGGGATGCCAGCATGAGGGGCATTATTCTTCTCCTAAACATCGGGAAAGAGATAGGGGAGTAAAGGAAATTCAAATAAACTCAACTGGGCCAGTATAATCATAAGAATTCCATGTAAACAAAAACTGTTCTAAGTATGATTATACAAAATTAACATCATTTATTTTAAAAGGAGCCAAGAATATTTCACATATTTTAGAAAAAATTCAGTAAATATTGATTTTTTAAAAAAAATCAAGAAAGTATAAACATTAGGATTATAGTCAATAATCTAAAGTAGCTATATGACCAAACTGAGAATTTGATGATTTGTCTGAAATTACTAGGTCTATAACATCCCAAGATTATTCTGAGTACAATACTGACCATAAAAGACCCTGAAGATAACATTCCAAATACTATAAATCCAGCACAGGGAATCTCCACAAACTCAATTTTTAATTTACACATTTGTCATGGAAATCATGTTACAAAATATTTACCATAGACCAAATCCTGTGAATGAAATAACATCTAAAACCATGGCATCACATAAACTTTAGAAAATACAGTAGGAAAAAGTCACTTCTCAGTACCTCTTTATTGGTATGCTGCTAAGTCACTTGAGTCTGACTCTGTGTGACTCCATAGACAGCAGCCCACCAGGCTCCCCCGTCCCTGGGATTCTCCAGGCAAGAACACTGGAGTGGGTTGCCATTTCCTTCTCCAATGCATGAAAGTGAAAAGTGAAAGTGAAGTTGCTCAGTCATTTCCGACTCTTCGTGACCCATGGACTGCAGCCTACCAGGCCCCTCCATCCATGGGATTTTCCAGGCAAGAGTACTGGAGTGGGATGCCATTGCCTTTATTGGCATGGCACCCATATAAACACAGTCTTAAGTAGAAGGGGTAGGGAGAAAAAATCTGAAGCACACTTCATCTTTGAAACAAACAAAGAGAAGGAAACTATTTTAGCATTCCATGCAATGGAGTTGAGCAAGAACTTTTGAAAAATCACTTCCCTTAGCATATTGGTCTATTCTTATTAAATTACAACTGAATCTGCCAATGATGCTTTATAATATAATAGATTCTTCAGAATGTCAATAAAAAACCAATCTGGATTGGAAGTGCAGTTATATAGCTTTCTGGAACCTATAATAAATGATCTTGAGAAAGAGGGATATCATCATTTTTCAAATGTACAAAACAGTATAAGTTCAAGCTTTTTTCTGCTACTGAACTCAAACTACACACCAAAGGATGCAAAATGAGCAACAATAACCAAATCAACAGTGACAGGTTAGCATGCACAATTAACACAGCAGACAATGGGAATAGCCTTCTCTAAAGACTGCAGTCCTGTGTAATGCAGATTTAATTTAGGTCACAGAAAATTCTACAAAGATCTGACAGCTTCTGCTTTGATTAGATGAAACTTGTGGCATACATCAGCATAAATAATTAGGTTCAACCGTACATTCACCAAACAAAATAAAGTAACTTTCCTCAAGCTGGGGGAGGAAGCTATAGCTTTACCTCTTGTGGCTCAGACAGTAAAGCATCTGCCTACAATGCAGGAGACCCGGGTTCGATCCCTGGGTCGGGAAGTTCCCCTGGAGAAGGAAATGGCAGCCCACTCCAGTACTCATGCCTGGAAAATCCCATGGACGGAGGAGCCCGGTAGGCTACAGTCCATGGGGTCACAGAGTCAGACATGACTAAAAGACTTCACTTCTGATTTATCCTAGAAACAGTGTTCTCTTTTAGAACTGATGATTATAGTTGTGTTGTTTGGTTGCTAAGTCATATCCAATTCTTTTGCTGCATCATGGACTATATCTCATCAGGCTTCTCTGTCCATGGGATCTCCCAAGCAAGAAAACTGAAGTGGGATGCCATTCCTTCTCCAGGGTATCTTTCTGAGCCAGGAATCAAACCCCCACCTCCTGCAATGACAGGGGGATTCTTTTCCACTGAGACCAGGGAAGCCCATAGTAAACACACAATATAAACAGAGTCCCCAAAGGGACTTTCACTGCAGGGTGTCCTGATTTTATCTGAGGTCAGGGAACTAAGATCTTACATTCTTCATTAAAAAACAAACAAAAAAAGAGTCCCCAGAAATAAATCTATAAAAGGTAGGATCTCCAATTAGCAGTTCACTTTAAATAATTAAGTCTTTCTGGCTTCTGTTGAGTATCTTTAACAGGGTAGCTGTGGAACATGATATCAATGATCTAATGTCATTTGTGTTTGAATTCTAAGAGCCTCACACACCCCCCCCAAAAAAAAAGCTTTTTAGATTCAAGTCAGTAAACGTCTTAAGGGTTGAAAAATGAAATGCACAGGTCAGTACTGTCTATTTATACTAATAGAGGAAACCAATATAAAATTATAACTGTTAACAAATTATTTAACATTAAATGACTGTTTAATTAAAGAAATATTCTTTCCTATAGTAGAAATAAAATCCCATAAATTTTGCAAACACAATGCTGAGTTTTGAAATAAACAAGTTGATGAAGTAGGTGTAATATATATAGTGTTGTTAATGTGAAATTTAAAAACTTGTAAAAATCCCATAAAATATGATACACAAATACTTAGTAAACTATACATGCTTAGATTTGAAAAATACCAAGTTCATAAAACTGATTACTTCTGAGACAGGGAGAGGGATGAGACTGGGAGGGATTCACAGGAGTCTCAATTACCATGATTCGGTAATCTGTATATTTATCGGCTAAAATGTTAACAGCTTATTTGGCAGGCAATATTTTATTTGCCATGGGTCTACGATAATGGTAGACCAATGACATTATGAATTTGTCAAAACCCATGAAGGTGTACAACATAAAGAGTGAATCCTAATGCAAACTTTGGGCTTTAGTTTATAATAATCTATCAACATTGGTTCATTAACTGTAACAAATGTACTACTCACTATTCTGTTTCAACCTTAAATTAGCGTACTGTAATTCTATTTCAGCACTAACCACTCAGAGTTAGTCTGGTATCCACAAACCAAAGGGCATTATCCCAAATATGACTGCACTTACTTTAGATGCCAGCCACTCTTCAGGGATCTCCAGGCTATCTGCATTTCTAATCAACTTGCCACATACTCAGAGATTCCTATGGCTGCCTCAGTTTGATAACTTGCTAAGACAACTGACATAACGCAGGAAAGCATTATACTTATTATTTTAGTTTTATTATAAATAATACACACAGGGAAAGCTCTGAGATGGCCCTGAATGAAGGGCTTCCAAGCCCTCTCCCTATAAGTCAGGGTGCATCATCCGCCTAACACATCACTGTCTTCACCAATCAACATTCTCCACTGAGCTTTGGTGTCACTTCAGTTGCTCAGTTATGTCTCACTCTTTGCAACCCCATGGACTACAGCACACCAGGCTTCCCTGTCTTTCACCAACTCCCAGAGCTTGCTCAAACTCATGTCCATTGAGTCAGTGATGGCATCCAACCATCTCATCCTCTGTCATTCCCTCCTCCACCTGCCTTCAATCTTTCCCAGCATTAGGGTCTTTTCCACTGAGTCGATTCTTCCTATCAGGTGGCCAAAGTATTGGAGTTTCAGTTTCAACATCAGTCCTTCCAATGAATATTCAGGACTGATTTCCTTTAGAGTTGACTGGATTGATCTCCTTGGAGTCAGAGACTCTCAAGACTCTTTTCCAACACCACAGTTTAAAAGCATCAATTCTTCAGCGCTCAGCTTTCTTTATGGTCCAACTCTCACATCCTTACATGACTACTGGAAAAACCATAGCTTTTAACTAGATGGACCTTTGTCAGCAAAGTAATGTCTCTGCTTTTTAATATTCTGTCTAGGTTGGGCATAGCTTTTCTTCCAAGGAGCAAACATTTTTTAATTTAATGGCTGCAGTCATCATCTGCAGTGATTTTGGAGTCCCCCCAAAATAAAGTCTGTCACTGTTTCCACTGTTTCCCCATCTATTTGCTATGAAGTGATAGGACTGGATGCCATGGATCTTCGTTTTTTGAATGTTGAGTTTTAAGCCAGCTTTTTCACTCTCCTCTTTAACTTTCATTAAGAGGTTCTTTAGTTCCTCTTTGCTTTCTGCCATAAGAATGGTTATCATCTGCATATCTGAGGTTATTGATGTTTCTCCTGGCAAACTTGATTCCAGCTTGTGCTTCATCCAGCCCAACGTTTCTCATGATGTACTCCACATATAAGTTAAATAAGCAAGATGACAACATACAGCCTTAACATACTCTTTTCCCAATTTGGAACCAGTCCATTGTTCCATGTCCAGTTCTAACTGTTGCTTCTTGACCTGCATCCAGATTTCTCAGGAGGCAGGTAAGGTGGTCTGATATTCCCATCTCTTGAAGACTTTTCCAAAGTTTGTTGTGATCCACAAAGTCAAAGGCTTTCGCGTAGTCAATAAAGCAGAAGTAGATATTTTTCTGGAACTCTCTTGCTTTTTCTATGATCCAATGGATGCTGGCAATTTGATCTCTGGTTCTTCTGCCTCTTCTAAATCTAGCTTAACATCTGGAAGTTGGCTTGGAGAATTTTGAGCATTACTTTGCTAGTGTGTGAGATGAGTGCAATTTTGTGGTAGTTTGAACATTCTTTGACATTCTTTCTTTTGGATTGGAATGAAAACTGATCTTTTCCAGTCCTGTGGCCACTGCTGACTTTTCCAAATTTGCTGGCATATTGAGTGCAGCACTTTCACAGCATCATCTTTTAGGATTTGAAATAGTTCAAGGGGAATTCCATCACCTCCACTAACTTTGTTTCTAGTGATGCTTCCTAAGGCCCATTTGACTTTGTATTCCAGGATGTCTGGCTCTAGTTGAGTGATCACATCATGATGGTTATCCGAGTCATGAAGATCTTTTCTGTACAGTTCCTCTGTGTATTCTTGCCNGGGGAATTCCATCACCTCCACTAACTTTGTTTCTAGTGATGCTTCCTAAGGCCCATTTGACTTTGTATTCCAGGATGTCTGGCTCTAGTTGAGTGATCACATCATGATGGTTATCCGAGTCATGAAGATCTTTTCTGTACAGTTCCTCTGTGTATTCTTGCCACCTCTTCTTAACATCTTCTTCTGTTAGGTCCATACCATTTCTGTCCTTTATAGTGTCCATCTTGGTGTCAGATTGGCCCAAAGTTCCAACCCTCTAATTATATGGTTTATGTTTCTGGTGAGCAGGCCCCACCCTAAAGTCAACAAAAGGTACACCATGAACTGGCATATCAACATAACAAAAGCACATCTTATTGACTTAAAAACTAAGATAATACCCTCACTATAGGAGAATCTTATCTTATTTTTTAATAAAATATGAAAGCAGAGTTTAATGACACATACTTTCAGCTTCATAAGAGGCCAGTGGTATAACAGGAATGAAAGAAAGGGAGTATTATTAGAGGACAACTTTCAAGGGGAGTACACTTCACAACTAGCTCAGATTGGAAATCATATCAAATAAGAGTTATCAAAAAGAAACCAATGTCACATTTGCCAACATTGAGGCTTAGGTCAATATAAAGCCCAGAACTGGCATATTGTTAATATAAAACCCATGTAAATCCATTTTTAAATGGATACATTGGTTACAACACATAACAATGGTTAAGGTCTATAATGATCAAATGGAATCCATACTGAATGAATTAAGAGTACAAGAGTGAACTGGAAAGGAAACCAAGCTGTAGTCTTTATAAAACCTGCTCCTTTCCACAGAGTTAAATGAAGGAGCAATGACTCAAAAACTATGCCACAAACCAAAGCATTGAGGGTTAAAAATTATATTTTATAGAATTGTCTCTTTCTTCACCAACATCAATAAATAAGTTACTAAATCTACCTTTTTGGCATAATAAAGTCATTTCAACAGAACTAAAAGTGCTACAGTTTCAATGTCAACTCTTCTGAAAATAAACGTTGCTGCCATGCCTCAGAATCCAAATTGCACCAGCAGGTCATTACTCTGTTCTATTCTGTTGACACATTTTAACTCATTTTATAAAGCAAGAATTTATTTCTGCTCTAAAATCCTGGGGGAAAAAATTGTTTATGGGAAGGCAATTTCATTTTGCTAGGTTGACAGTGACAGTCCCTTGGGGGAGAGGCCAACTCAAGCAGGACTGAAGCAGCTGTTAGGAGCCAATTTTCCTACCTGTTAATTGCTTTTGTGACTAGTCTGCACCAGCTCAGACACCCACCTGACAAGCAGTAGATAAATCGAAATAGTCATATCTCAGAGTTTGAAAATTAGAAGGCTTTCTCCTTTCTGAAAGAATTTAACTAGGGAACAGAACAGCAATGGAAGAGAAAAATATCAAATGTACAGAAACATTAATTGCAAAAAAACACTAATGGCAAAAATAATTAGCACCTTCCTGATTACCAAAAAAAAAAAAAGAGGAAACTGTTTTTTAAAAAATTTTATAAATAGCCAATAGAAAAAGCATTCATTTGGTCATTCAAAAAATATTTACTGGAATAACTACTATGGCAGACACTGTTCTAGGTGCTAGATACAGCATTTAACAAAACAGAATATCTATGTCCCCATCAGAGGAGATACACAAGAAATAAATATCAACTAGTCATTAGGTACTAAGAAGAAAATAAAGCCATTTAATGTGTAGGAGAAATGCTAATTTTCAGTGAGTTGTTAAGGAAAACCTCTTTGAAGAAGGAACATTTAAGCTGAGACTTAAATGACAAGAAAGATAAACCCACACAAGTCTGGAGGAAAACCATTCCCCACAGTGGGATAACCGCAGAAGTCCCTGAAGCTAGACTGACTTTATAGAACAGAAAAGAAGGCTGATGTGACTAGAGTTTCATGAATAGGGTTAAGAATGGCAGCAGATAAGGTCATCTCAAAATGCCATAGTCATTTCAAAGTCATCAGTTGGGAAGATAAAAATAAAACTGTGACCAATAAGCTATTCATAGGAATTCTCTTCTGGATTAGTAATGAACACCCAGAAACTTTCAATACAAAAAGAAGAGAAACAAGAGTTAAGGAATGTCCCAAGGGCAAAGGTTTCTCAATCAGAAAGGATCAACATCAGAGTCCCACCTGAATCAGTGTTTCAGTCACCGACTTCACTTTCACTTTTCACTTTCCTTCTTTGGAGAAGGAAATGGCAACCCACTCCAGTGTTCTTGCCTGGAGAATCCCAGGGACAGGGGAGCCTGGTGGGCTGCTGTCTGTGGGGTCGCACAGAGTTGGACACCACTGAAGCGACTTAGCAGCAGCAGCAGCAGCAGCTCCAAGTAAGACCAATATCTAGTGCNATTACACAAAAAAATCTGGATGTCATGAAGGAGGCAATAGTTCAGGCAGAGGAAGTGGCTATTGAGATTAATAGGAAGCTGGAGAAACAGGAGAAGAAACGCTTGAAGAAGGAAAAAAAAAGGCTGGCTGCAGTTGTCCTGGCCTGAAGGAGTGGAAGGAAACAAGTGAAAGACCCAAAAAGAAGAAAAAAGCGAAAGCCCTAGGAGGCTCCTCAGGAGAATGGAATGGAAAACCCATCTGTCTCCTATACAAAAAAAGATCTTCATGACCCAGATAGCCAGACATCTTGGAATGTGAAGTTAAGTAGGCCTTAGGAAGTATCACAATGAACAAAGCTAGTGGAGGTGATGGAATTCCAGTTGAGCTCTTTCAAAGCCTCAAAGATGATGCTGTGAAAGTGCTGCACTCAATATGCCAGCAAATTTGGAAAACTCAGCAGTGGCCACAGGACTGGAAAAGGTCAGTTTTCATTCCAATCCCAAAGAAAGGCAATACCAAAGAATGTTCAAAGTACCACACAACTGCACTCATCTCACACACTAGCAAAGTAATGCTCAAAATTCTCCAAGCTAGGCTTCAATAGTACGTGAACCAAGAACTTCCAGATGTGCAAGCTGGTTTTAGAAAAGGCAAAGGAACCAGAGATCAAATTTCCAACATCTGCTGGATCATGAAAAAGCAAGAGAGTTCCAGAAAAACATCTATTTCTGCTTTATTGACTGTGTGAAAGCCTTTGACTGTGTGGATCACAATAAACTGTGGAAAATTCTGAAAGAGATGGGAGTACCAGACCACCTGACCTGCCTCTTGAGAAA
>SJYA01002789.1:2611611-2635170 GCA_006410615.1 Neotragus moschatus
AAAGAGGAGAGTGAAAAAGTTGGCTTAAAACTCAATATTCAGAAAACTAAGATCATGGCATCTTGTCCTATCACTTCATGGGAAATAGATGGGGAAACAGTGCAAACAGTGGCTGACTTTATTTTTCTGGGCTCCAAAATCACTGCAGATGGTGACTGCAGCCATGAAATTAAAAGATGCTTACTCCTTGGAAGAAAAGTTATGACCAACCTAGACAGCATATTAAAAAGCAGAGACATTATTTTTTCAACAAATGTCCGTCTAGTCAAGGCTATGCCTTTTCCAGTAGTCATGTGTGGATGTGAAAGTTGGACTATAAAGAAGGCTGAGTGAGAAGAATTGATGCTTTTGAACTGTGGTGCTGGAGAAGACTCTTAAGAGTCCTTTGAACTGCAGGGAGATCCAACCAGTCCATCCTAAGGGAGATCAGTCCTGGGTGTTCATTGGAAGGACAGGTCTGTAGCTGAAACTCTGATACTTTGGCCACCTGATATGTAGAGCTGACTCATTTGAAAAGACCCTGATGCTGGGAAAGATTGAGAGCAGAAGAAGGGGACGACAGAGGGTGAGATGGTTGGATGGCATCATTTGGGTGGACTCTGGGTGTTGGTGATGGACAGGGAGGTCTGGCGTGCTGAGGTTCATGGGGTTGCAAAGAGTCAGACACAACTGAGCGACTGAACTGAACTGAACTACCCCAGTTTTACAGATGAGGAAACTGAGTCTCAAAGAGTTTAAAGTACTTGCATAGGTCAATTAATATAGTAGTAGTAAATAGTATAGATTGGATCAACTATTATGTCTCTTAGTCTGTACTCAAAATTTTCAGAATCATAGTAATGATTCCAAAGAACACAAAACATTAACATTAGTATAGTTTAATTTATTAGGCAGGATGGTGTGGACATGGGACTAAAGTGTACAATTCTATATACCTTTTTTAAATGTCTTTAACATGTTATGATATTTTAAACTTAGTGATCCTAAGAACTTTAGATAATTGAGTTCTATCTTTCTCTAAACTTATAAAGTCATGTTATCATGCCACTAAAGTGTATTAACTTCACTTTAAAATTTTATCATGTATTATATTATTCAGATACCAAAATGCTCTTATATAATGTATCATGGGCTACCATGTATGCTTTATTTGTAACCATGTTTACAAATTTGTCTGAAGTAATTTAGCAGTACCTAAGTAAGTGTTAGTCACTCAGTTGTGCCCGACTCTTTACAGCCCCATGGACTGCAGTGCACCAGGCTGCTTTGTCCATGAGATTTTCCAGGCAAGGATACTGGAGTGGGTTGCCATTTCCTTCTCCAAGGGATCTTCCCAATCCCAGAATTGAACCCCTGTCTCCTGCACTGCAGGCAGAATCTTTACTGACTGAGCTATAAGAGAAACTAAGGTCCATATAAATGACAAGAAGTACAATATGAAAATCACATGTTAGAATCCAAGAAACTTGAAATCTAATAGACTATATTAGGTGTAGACTGTAGAAAAACTAGTAAACAAAGAGAGGGTGCAGTGTCAATAATTAAGAAGAAGATGTGAACATNCCCAGAATTGAACCCCTGTCTCCTGCACTGCAGGCAGAATCTTTACTGACTGAGCTATAAGAGAAACTAAGGTCCATATAAATGACAAGAAGTACAATATGAAAATCACATGTTAGAATCCAAGAAACTTGAAATCTAATAGACTATATTAGGTGTAGACTGTAGAAAAACTAGTAAACAAAGAGAGGGTGCAGTGTCAATAATTAAGAAGAAGATGTGAACATTTAATTCCTTTGGTAGAAGTGATAAGTATGTTAGCTTCATTGACATAACCCATAAGAATCATAATCTGTAAGGTTTGATCTTATTTATTTATGCACCAAGGAATCTTTCTCACTCATTAGGACTTTTTTCCATTGTAGATAGGAAGAGAGCATACTTATGCAAAGGTGTAAATTATTGATGCACTTGAAAAATAAAATTCTCATTAAAAATAAACTGTCACATTATGGGACAAGATAGAGTAGACACACTTCTCCCTATTCTTCCCACTAAGAACATCTAAAAACCCTACACATGATAGGTGAAGAGAATAAATCAGACCAGCTAGGAACCTCAGGACATGAAGTACAACACAGCAGTGAATTCCTGGATTTTTTTTTCCCCCTCGTATATCCAAGACTGTGTGCAACAGAATCTAGCAACCCAGAAAAGCCAATGTACATTTTCAAGAAAAGCCTTCTTTCTGTAGCAAAAGAACCAGGATAAGATAACACACCTCAGTGTAATATGATAGGAAATTTTAGGCAATTATTGCCTTGCTCCAGCCAATCTTCACGGAAAAGAATGCGGCCTTACTTCACCCCTTGGTCCAAAATAACGGCTGAGTGGAGAGCATAGACTTCCATTTTCACCTGGTTGTAACAAGGCACATCTTTTCCTGAATCAGAGTGGTTTTAGATGAAGCCAAGTGGGGAGCTGAAATTTATCCTTCCTGGTGGTTCAGACGGTAAAGAATCTGCCTGCAATGCAAGAGACACAGGTTTGATCCCTCAGTTGGGAAGATCCCCTGGAGAAGGGAATGGCTAACTATTCAAGTATTTTTTCTTGGAGAATCCCATGGACAGAGGAGCCTGGTGGGCTGCAGTCCATAGGATTGCAAAGAGTCAGACATGACTGAGTGACCAGCACTTTAACTTTTCCCTTTTCAGTGATAAGGAATCATTCCCCTGTGGTTTCAGCAGAGGCCACATAGGGAACAGTAACAAGGTGCCCTTTACAACATCCAGATAGGGTTGTCTCAGTGTTGGCCTAGTGGGGAGCCTGAACTCCTGCTCATCTTCCAACAGTAGTGAGGAGCCACTCCTTTTCTGAGTATCAAGGGAAGCTGACTGAAGAACCCAGACTTCCACAAACACCTGGAAATGATAAGGCAGTATTTCCCCTTCTCCCAGGGCAGGTCTGGTGGCTCAGATATTAAAGAATCTGCCTGCAATGGCAGCATATCCCCTTACCCCACTAGTATGGTGTCAGAGGAGATCTGTTGAAATGAATGATTTAAATAAGATCCAGAGCCTCATAACATGATATAAAAATGTCCAAGATACAACACAAGTCACTCATCACGTCAAGAACCAGGAAAATCTCAACTTGAATGAGAAAAGACAAATCAACACATGCCAACACCGAGTTGACATAGATATTAGCATTACATGACAAATATTTTAAAGCAGCCATCATATAAATGTTTCAATGTGCATTACAAACACACTTGAAACAAAAAAGTAGAAAATCTCAGCAAATAAAGTATCAGCAAAGAAATAAAAGACATGAATAGAATAGAAATAGAATAGAATAGCTCAAATAGAAATTTTAAAACTGAAAATACAAAAACCAGAATAAAATCACTGGATGGTCTCAAAACCAGAATAGAGAAGACAAGAAACTGAATAAGTGAAGTTGAATATAGAACAATAAAAATTGACTAATATTCACAGACTGGAAAAAAAGAGAACAGACCTTTGGGTACTTGTTGTTCAGTCGCTCAGTCATGTCCAGCCCTTCACAACCCCTGCAGCACACCAGGCTTCCCTGTCCTTCACTGCCTCTTGGAGCTTGCTCAAACTCATGTCCATTGAGTTGGTGACGCCTTTCAACCATCTCGTCCTCTGTTGCCCCCTTCTTCTCCTGCCTTCAATCTTTCCCAGCACCAGGGTCTATTATAAAATATAATGCTCCTGTCATCAGAGACTCACAAGAAGCGAGAAAGATAATGCAATTGTGAGTGTATCTGAAGAAATAATGGAATAAAAATTTCCAAATTTGGAGGAAAAAATTCTTGAAAGCAGCAAGAAGTGATGCAGGATATATAAGGAAGAAAAATTTAAATTTTAATATTTATTTATTTTTAATTGATGATTGGTTTACAATATTCCTTTGATTTCTGTCATACATCAACATGAATTTAGGTATACGTATGTTCCCTCCCTCTTGAATCTCCCTTCCACCTCTTGCCCATTCCCATCCCTCTAGGTTATTACAGAGCCCCAGTTTGAGTTTCCTGATTTGCACAGCAAATTCCCATTGGCTATCTATTTACATGTTAGTGTATATGCTTCCATGCTACCCCTCTCCATTTATCTCACCCTCTCCCTCTTTTCCCCCACTTTTGTCCATAAGTCTGTTCTCCATTTCTGCATCTCCACTGCTGCTCTGCAAATAGATTTGTCAGTACCATCCTCCTAGATTCCATATATATGCATTAGTATACAATATTTGTTTTTCTCTTACTAACTTCACTCTGTATAATAGGCTCTAGGTTCATCCACCTCATTAGAACTGACTCGAATGGATTCCTTTTTATGGCTGAATAGTATTCCATTGTATATATGTACCACAGCTTTTTCATCCAGTCATCTGTTGATGGACATCTAGGTTGCTTCCATGTCTTGGCTATTGTAAATAGTGCTGCAATAAACATTGGAGTACATGTGTCTTTTCAGTTTTTGTTTCTTCAGGGTATATGCCTAGAAGTGGTATTTCTGGGTCATATGGCGATTCTCCACTGTTTCCCCATCTATTTCCCATGAAATGATAGGACTGGATGCCATGATTTTCATTTTCTGAATGTCAAGCTTTAAGCCAACTTTTTCACTCTCCTCTTTCACTTTCATCAGGAGGCTTTTTAGTTCCTCTTCACTTNTCTTTTAATTTCATGGCTGCAGTCACCATCTGCAGTGATTTTGGAGCCCCCCAAAATAAAGTCTGACACTGTTTCCACTGTTTGCCCATCTATCTCCCATGAAGTGCTGGGATCAGATGCCACGATCTTTGTTTTCTGAATGTTGAGCTTTAAGCCAACTTTTTCACTCTCCTCTTTCACTTTCATCAGGAGGCTTTTTAGTTCCTCTTCACTTTCTGCCATAAGGGTGGTGTCATCTGCATATCTGAGGTTATTGATATTTCTCCCGGCAATCTTGATTCCAGCTTGTGCTTCTTCCAGCCCAGCGTTTCTCATGATGTACTCTGCATAGAAGTTAAATAAGCAGAGTGACAGTATACAGCCTTGACATACTCCTTTTCCTATTTGGAATCAGTCTGTTGTTCCATGTCCAGTTCTAACTGTTGCTTCCTGACCTGCATATAGGTTTCTCAAGAGGCAGGTCAGGTGGTCTGGTATTCCCATCTCTTTCAGAATTCTCCACAGTTTCTTGTGATCCACACAGTCAAAGTTTACTTAACTACTAAAGGTGGCATATGTTTTATAGAGCACTTTCACAAACCAGATCTAATCCTAATCATAAATTAGGATTTTAAAAGCAAAAACATTTCATAAGTAATTAAATCAACTGTTTTCCTTCTACAGAAAGCACAGATATAAGTTTACAAGCATCATAATATTAAACAATGCTATGTCTTAAAAATAAAATACATGTATTAAAATAGAACTCATCTTATTTGAAGGACAAACTATTTTCCAGCACTGAAGGATTCCCAGATAACACTGCACTGTTTTTTAACGCCAACAAGACTTTTTGTAATGGTGCTATAATGTAAAAATGCCCAAATTATGCTTACTGCTATTGAATAGGCACATCTCTCTATAAAAGCATTTCGGTAAGGCTCTATTCAGTTTGAGAAACAAGAATAGAAAAATAATGGAGATCAAAAGCTTGCCTTAGATGATGTATGTGGCATAGTATCTTCACTAAGCGACATGCTAGTAAAAAAAAAAAAGAACACTGGCATCAGAGACTGGAATCCCACCTCTAACACTAAACTGAACCTTAGTTTTCCTTATCAGTAAAATGAGAATATCACCTACTTTCACAAGATTGAGAAGAAGATTAAATAAAATGTAACAGGAATCCAGTCTTACAGGGTAATCACAATATCCATTAAATGAATACGGGCAAGCACATGTGAAAAAAGAGAGAGAGAAAGAAAGATTATTATAAATTATAGGTTGTAAGTGATGAATACCATGTAAATAGTACTCCTCCGAAATATACTGGCCAAACTCTTGTATTTTACTTATAAACAGAAGCTCAGGGAGTTTGAATGACCACCCGAAGTTAAAAAGCAGGCAGAAAAGGGGCTAAAATCTTACTTAACTACTAAAGGTGGCATATGTTTTATACGGCACTTTCACAAACCAGATCTAATTGATCTTCACTATGAGGTAGTTAATCTGCCTCATGAGAAAATCCAAAGCACCAAAGTCAGCCAGTGAGTTAGTGACGATGGAACCATGTGTAAAACCTGGGACACTGAATACGCTTCTCTTAAAACAGAGACTGAGTCTTTCTTACTCATAACTTGACTAACAGAAAAAACTGTCTTAGCAAGCAATCACACTGTCGTATTCAGTTAATAATTATGTTTAAAGTCATACTACAAAGACATAAATGTTTCCATTCTCTACTTAACAGAATCAGCCTCTTAACATTAAAATACTCAAATCAAAGACAAATTTTTTGACATATTTCCCAAACTAAAACCTCAGTAGATATTGGTCTAGTGCATAGTACCAAGAATTATTTTTATTCTGTTTGTTCATAGATTATTTAAACAGGACAGACGGGTTAGTGAGCTGCTGAATATTTTATCATAATCAAGCAGTATGTTGTTTCTATCATTAATGACTCCAATACTCACATTCTTAAAAATTACTTAAGTAATCCTATAAATTGTCCTTTAATTTATGTAAGATTTTGTAGTTAACCCTTAGGTCAATCAACTCTTGTACTTAAAGATGATTCACATCTGCAAAATAATCATGTTACAAATACTGCATTATTATGCAGCTGAAGGGACAGACAGGCTGGGAAACTATTAAAAGGGCTCAATGGAGACGAGCCAATTGAAAATACAGCATCTAAGTAACAGTCATATTTACACGTTTCTGAACGTTGTTAAAAATATATAAATTTGCTTGATATTCCAAATTCTTGCTTTTAAAAGGATCAAGCTTTGAAGGAAGATTTCTAGGTTTAAAAGAGGACATGGCACAGCAATGGAGGAGGTCAGAGCTCAGTCTTCATGACAGTTTTCAGATTGCTTGTGCAAATAAGAACATGTTAGCTGAGCTCCAAACATATTTCTTCTCAAAACCACTTTCAAAGATGTGAAAATAAAGGACTATGTGCATCAAAGTAATTTCTGAGTTTTGCAACTAATAACTGGCAATACTGCTTTTTGGGTGAGAGAAGAGAACTATTAAATTAATATACAAATGAGCAGCAATCACTCACACTATTTTCCCATGAATGAGAGAAGAATACATAATTTGGGTGGGGATCAAGCACTTGAAATAGTTATGGCCAGAGACTACCATCAAATTAACTGCTTAGCTCAATTCATAACATTTCACTTGGACCCATCAAGGACTGTCATCCAAAAGGCACAGTCTGAATGTAGAAGAGTAAGCCTTCTGATAAATTGAGATTGTGCTTACACCCTAAGGTATGTTGCTTGTCTGTCTTCTGAGCATTTTAAAAACTACATTTGATAATAACACAGTTTTGAATCCCTTTTATCTAGTGCGAATTTTATAGTATACTTTTTAGGTAGACAAACCATTAAGTAAATGTGTTAGAGATTCAATTGAAAAAAACAAGGCCCCAGCTTGTTGAAAAGCAACAGTACAGATAATACTGATTCCCATAGCTTTCTTAGCTACAGATATAGCTAGGAATAGTGATCACATGATTCAGAAAGATCATGCTGAAGCATCTTATGGATTAACACAGATAAATTCTGTACAGTCCATTTTGTTCTGCCTTAAAATTATCTAAAATCGATCATTTGAAATTGACTGTTATGCAGTGATCAATTACTGAAATATTCCATTTCTCAATCACCTTCATTATGCAATTTACTGCAAACATAGTCCTCTAGAGCAATTTACAATGTGTTCTACTAATTACAGTCTTCATTCAGCACACATTTATTAAGCACTTATGGTGTACTACACACTATTAGTATAGGAAATAGCATACTGAATCAAATTAGCTTCTGCCTTTAGAAGCAGAGGGCATGGCTTACAGAAAAGCAATTATTACATAAGGCAACAAGTACTATAAAAGTAATGTGTACAAATCACAACAGAAATATAGAAGGGGAAGGACTGAATTCTTCCTTGGAAACTAAAGAAAGGCTTGTCGGACTATATTTTAACAGAGACTTATAGGATGAGTAGGGACTTCCCAGGTGGGGCTAGTGGTAAAGAACCCACCTACCAATGCAGGAGACGTAAGAGATGTGGGTTTGATCCTTGGGTTGGGAAGATCCCCTGGAGGAGAGCATGGCAACCCACTCCAATATTCTTGCCTGGAGAATCCCATAGACAGAAGAGCCTGGTGGGCTATAGTCCTTAGGGTCGCAAAGAGCCAGACACAACTGAAGTGACTTAGCATAGGAGTTTGGTAAATATACTAGA
Organism: Neotragus moschatus; assembly: GCA_006410615.1. Lineage (NCBI taxonomy): Eukaryota > Metazoa > Chordata > Mammalia > Artiodactyla > Bovidae > Neotragus > Neotragus moschatus. Next base: position 2,620,055 of record SJYA01002789.1, read on the forward strand.
GATTGTTCATGAGGAAAGGGGAGTAGGACAGACCTATAGCATATGCAAAGTTGCATAAGTAGAAAAGAGGACTTGTCTGTCAGGGCAACAGAGCTCACTAACAGTAAAAGTAAGCAACGACCAGAACAGGGCACAAAGGGTCTTCAACAATGTTGAAGCCATGTTAGTTCAGCATCTCAATAAAAGTGTGAAGCACTAAAAAGTTTCAAGCAGGGGTGTGATAATGATTTTGGTTTTAAAGAAATCCTCTAGCCATACAACAAAAAGGAAGGAATAAACTTGGAGGCAATCAAGTCTAGTAGATGTATTAAAAGATCATTAAACTTACTACTGGGCTCCAAACAGGTTTCTGCTCAAAACCACTTTCAAAACCACTACTGCCTTTAGAACAAGGCAATAGGATTTGGCCCTCGTATGGCCACACACATCTCTCTCCATGTAATAAGCAGAGAAAAGGGCCAAAAGGAAGTTCTCCTTACTGGGTCTCAGCCTAACAGACTACTTTTCAACTGACCTGGAATCCCAGAACTCTAGCCCAAATGGCAGAATCCATTTCCAGGACAGGTCCTCATGTAGGTACGTGCAACCCTAAACTAAGCGCTAAGTTGCTTCAGTCATGTCTGATTCTTTGTGCCCCTATGGACTGCAGCCCACCAGGCTCCTCTGTCCATGGGAATCTCCAGGTAAGAATACTGGAGAGGGTTGCTGTGCCCTCCTCCAGGGGATCTTCCCAAAAGAGGGATTGAACCAGTATCTCTTATGTCTCTTACACTGGGTTCTTCATCACTAGAGCCACCTGGGAAGCCCACCCTAAGTCTGAAAGGTAGCCAAAGGGCAATTGCTACGGGAAGATGGGGGCTGTAGAGAAAGCTTAGATTTTATCACAATTTTGGTAAATACACATGTATGTATATTGATATGTATTTATGTATATATATCATATTTATAATATTAAACATAAATAAACATTTAAGAAATATTTTATATGGTAAAGTATATAATGTATACAATATTTAACAATATTGTATATATTATATGTAATATGGCAAATTTGCAATTTCATACCATACCTGTGTATCAATGGATATTTGTACCTAGAAACCTAAGTTTTTTTTATGATATATATCCTGACCTGAAATTTTAAATTTTTTAATGTTTTAGAGAAGATCTGAAGTAATTCTTTGACAGAAAAAAATATGTCCCCCTTAAGATATACATACTAAAGTCAGGATCAACTTACTAGAAAAGTCAAAGCAATGTGAAGATAGATAAGTCAACCACATATTGGATAAGAAGCTAGTGAAAAAAAAAGAAAAATCATTTAGTGAAGGATCAATGTGTGGCTAAAGGCAGATAGTTTTTATCCACAAATGAGCTACCGTGTTGCACAGCTTTTCTTATTGAACAGAGATGCATTGTCCTCACATTAAATAAAGAACTCTGAGCAATACACTGTAGCAAGCATCTGTTGGCTAATGACAAAGAAAACGATAGACCTTTTGAGGCCAATTTCCATCCAGCTGTAAGCATGGAAGCAGCAAACACACATACTTCTTTTCAATACCAACCCCACTGGACAGCTACATGTAAAAGAATGAAATCAGAACACCTCCTAACACCATACACAAAAATAAATTCAAAATGGATTAAAGACCTAAATATAAGGTCAGGAACTATAAAGCTCTTAGAGGAAAACATAGGCAGAACACTCTTTGACATAAATTGCAGCAAGATCCTCTTTGACCACCTCCTAGAGTAATGGAAATAAAAGCAAAGTAAACAAGTGGGACCTGATTGAACCNACAAAAATAAATTCAAAATGGATTAAAGACCTAAATATAAGGTCAGGAACTATAAAGCTCTTAGAGGAAAACATAGGCAGAACACTCTTTGACATAAATTGCAGCAAGATCCTCTTTGACCCACCTCCTAGAGTAATGGAAATAAAAACAAAAACAAATAAATGGGACCTAATTAAACTTAAAAGCTTTTCCACAGCAAAGGAAACTATAAACAAGATGAAAAGACAGCCCTAGAATGGGAGAAAATAATTTGCAAATGAAGCAACTGACAAAGGATTAATATCTAAAATATACAAGGTGCAGCTCAATATCAGAAAAACAAATGACCCAATCAAAAAGTGAGCAGAAGACCTAAACAGACATTTCTCCAAAGACATAGAGATGCCCAACAGACACATGAAAAGATGCTTAACATCACTCTTTATCAGAGAAATGCAAATCAAAACTCACACTGGTCAGAATGGCCATCATCAAAAAATCTACAAACAATACATGCTAAAAAGGATGTGAGGAAAAGGGAACCCTCTTGTACTGCTGGTGGGAATGTAAATTGATACAGCCACTGTGGAGAATAGTAAGGATATTCCTTAAAATAAATAGGAATAAAACTATCACATGACCCAGCAATTCCAGAGTATACTGGGTATATACCCTAAGAAAACCAGAACTGAAAAACACACAGGTACCCCAATGTTCACTGCAGCACTATTTACAATAGCTAGGACACAGAAGCAACCTAGATGTCCACTGACAGATGAACAGATTAAATGGAATATTACCTGGCCATTAAATGGAATTGAGTCAGTTCTAATGAGGTGGATGAACCTAAAACCTGTTGCACAGAGTGAAATAAATCAGAAAGAGATAAACCAAATTTCATATATTAACACATATATATGGAATCTAGAAAAACAGTACTGATGAACCATTTTCAGGGCAGGAATACAGATGCAGACATAGAAAATGGACTTGTGGGCACAGCAGGGGAAGGAGAGGATGGGATGAATTCAGAGTAGCACTGAAACATATATATTCCCATATATAAAATAGAAAGCTAGCAGGAAATTGCTATATAACACAGGGAGCTCAGCCTGTGCTCTGTGACAATGGGTAGAATAGGGGTGAGAGGGAAGTTTAAGAGAGAGCGGAAACATGTATACTTATAGCTGATTCATGCTGATGTTTGGCAGAAGGCAACACAACATTGCAAAGCAATTATCCTTCAATTAAAAATAAATGTGCATAATTTAAAAATAAACAAATTTTTAAAAATCAGCCCCAAATAACTATGAAAAGGAAGCTTCTCAGCTTTCATGTCATTTTGTGTCAAAGGCACTCCAAATATTAATTATATATACTAAACAAGACACTTAAAGTTAACTCTAAAAAAGCAGATATCAAAATATTAACTGCATTTTATTCTCATTCTACCTTTCTCTGTATCCATATCCATAGTAAAGAGAATTGGCCTATGGAAAACACTAAAGAAGACTGTAAACTAGGCAAAGTTTGTCTTCTGAAGCTATCACTTGCATTATAAGTTACTTTTTTTCTGTCTCTTTTTCACTTTTTCTATTTTACTTTTTCTTCCTCTCTAACATTTTTCATATTTTCCAGGATCTCTGTTGTAACCGTCTTTCTAAGGTGTGCTTTGGCCTCCCTTGCTCCGGGGTTAAATTTATTTTACCTATATTTTTCTCAGTGTCAGATGACCTGATAAAGAACAACACCTGCAAATATCCACAACTCCTTTCCTTTTGCCTCTCCTTCTGTCCAAGACTAATGCTTTCATGTAACCCCTAGACCACACCCTTTCTTGCCTTCTCAGAAACCTTTTAAATTTTGTAGTATTCAATTTTTTCTCTTCACTTTCTTAGTGTCTTTCCCTCATTAAGATGTGTATAAGAGACAGTCCTAACACCATACACAAAAATAAATTCAAAATGGATTAAAGACCTAAATATAAGGTCAGGAACTATAAAGCTCTTAGAGGAAAACATAGGCAGAACACTCTTTGACATAAATTGCAGCAAGATCCTCTTTGACCCNTCTTCACTTTCTTAGTGTCTTTCCCTCATTACAAAAACACATTTTTTCATATGCCTAAAAAACAATAAAACCTTTAGCTTAAAAGGTAAATAAAGCTACTATATGGAACTTATCCTATCCTGTCCTCCCTTTAGTCTTTGCCCTCAAGCAAATTCACTCCCTGGTCCACAGCAACATGTCTTCTGCTGACACCATTATATTAATCTCAGGGTTCTTAACCTAGGGCTGTAGGGTCTGTGGACAGAATTCAAAAGACTCAAGAACTTGGGGGGCAAAATAAATCACTTCTTTATTTTCTACAACCTCTAAAATTACTAATATATACTGTATTTACAAATTTACTATTACTATGATCCTTCCACTATAAAATCCCATGGATGGAGAAGCTGTCCATACTGTAGGCTACAGTCCATGGGGTCCCAAGAGTTGGACACAACTGAGTGACTTCACTTCACTTCACTTCCACTATATCTTGTGTAGTATGTTAAACAAGCACATATTACTCTACATAATTCATTTGGTAATGGTTGCTACTATTCTTTAGTTGCTAAGCTGTGTCCATCTCTTTTGTGACCCCGTGGCCTGTAGCCTGCCAGGTCATCTGTCCATGAGATTTCCCAGGCCAAGAATACTGGAATGATTAGCCATCTGCTTCTCCAAGGATCTTCCCAATCCAGAGGTCAAACCCACATCTCCTGCGCTGGCAGATGGGTTCATTACCATTAAGCACCAGGGAAGCTCTTGGTAATAATATGTTCATATAATTTCTTTCTTTTGTAATCCTACATATTCTATCCATATGTGGCAAACTATTTCCCGAATATACTACAAAAGTATCTCCCATTTCACATGCTTTTCTATGATGTAAACATGCCACTTCCCTATAAAGAGGTAGAGCCTGGGACTTCCCTGGCTGTGCAGTGATTAAGACTCCTGGCTTCCACTGCACAGGGCACAGATTCAATCCCTGGTTGGGGAACTAAGATTCCTCATGCTGTGCAGTGGAGCAAAAAATAAATAAATAAATAAATAAATTTTTTTTAATAAAATGAAGATGTAGAGCCTAATTCCCTTTTCCTTAAATCCAAGGTGGCACTTAATTTTTTTTTGCAACCAACAGACTGTGGTGGATATGACATTGAGAGGCCTGTAAGGCTAGGGAAGGAAAAATAATGCAGGTTCTGGGTTATGCTTCAGATGGTTGGTTAAACAGTGATAATCACCAGAACAGAATTTGGTACTTGTGACTAGACTGTTGACATACAAAAACACAAAGCATGTGATACTGGCTTTGAGACTTGGTGGTAGACACAACTTAGCAGGGCCCTAAGAATCTCATTAGCTAAAGCTTGATAAGCCTTGAGGAGGCTGTTGGAGAAGCCTTAAAGGAGAGTGAATAAAGTACTCTCAGAAGCCAGAGAAAAGGAGACCCTTGTTACAAAGCAGCAGAAAATTTAGCATAACTGTTGCCTGCGCTAAGTTAAAAAGCAGAAAATGTTGGTAAGGAACTGTTCTTCTAGCTAAGGTAATTTCCAAGCAGAAAGTTCAAAGTGTCAACTGGTTTCTTTTATATGTACACACAGTAGAAGGTACAGTTAGAAAGATGAGCTAAAGAAAGTATTCTGTTTTCAGGCAGAATTTAAGGAAATATAAAGGTCCCAGCAAATTGCTGGATTCAAAAGTAAAATTATTTTCATCTACAGTCTCACCCAACAGAGAATGTTCAAAGTAAGAAAAGGTCTGAAGACAAAGATCAAACAGAGGTTGCTGGGAGGAAAATATGGTCTCCAGGAAGAGAGGAAGCCAAGGATGTTACTGAAAAATCCTTTGTTAACACCTGGGTTCTCCTTGATCTCCTTCCCAGTGCCTTTTTCTGTACTTGTCCACTAAAACTAGATAGGCCCAAGGGTTTTGTCCTCAATATCTTCAACTACTTCTGAAAATTTATTAACCCCCAAATCTCTCTCTTTCTCAAGCCCCCACCTCTCTCCAAGAACTAGACAGATCTATACATCTCTACTTGAATATCACAGAGAAACCTCAAACTAAACTATTTCAGCATCTCATCCATCCCTACCCAAGTTCTTCCTACACCTGGACATGCACTGGGAATAAGGAGTACTGCTGCTGCTGCTAAGTCGCTTCAGTCGTGTCCGACTCTGTGCGACTCCATATACGGCAGCCCACCTGGCTCCCCCGTCCCTGGGATTCTCCAGGCAAGAACAATGGAGTAGGCTGCCATTTCCTTCTCCAATGTAGTAAACTGCCCAACGCAGGAGTCGTGCCTGACCCTGCCTCTTTCCTCCCTCAAGCAACAGCTGATAATATCGGTTTTCAAGTTCTACAGATTCTACCTGCTAAACTTCCCTGAAGTCCACCCCTTTTCAGTTACATCCTGTCTGGACTACCTTTCAAACAGTATCTCCATATCAATATATCTTCCAGACTATGCTCAAAATCATCTCCTTAAAATAAAATATTAGTCAGGTTAATCTCCTGCCTAAGATTCTTCAAAGACCCCTATGAAAACCTTTGGACATAGCTTACAAGTAAGTATCTTTTGGTCCTGTTCTCCCCTACAAAATGCCTCACATACCATTTATTTCAATGATGCAAAATAAGGACCCATCACGATTATGAGTACATACTTCTCCCCATACAATGCAACTCCTATTATGAATTCTAAGTACTTTGCTATGTGTTAACTGAATTCAATAATTATAGAGCACCTACTTCATGGCAAATCTGGCAGGACGTATGCCAGGGCTAAGCATAGAAAAACAAATAAGAAACAGGTCCTGACTCTCCCCTGGAAGCACAGAGAAAGAAGGAAAATAAGTACAACACAGGAATTTGTAATGGAAGATACCATGATGTAATCATTTGGAGTGAGCAGAGAGATAGAGCAGGCAGTAAGAAAAACAACAGGATAAATATAGCATATTCTCTTGGAGCAACAAATCCCTTTGATGTAAGTAACTTAAAACATTTTAATATTAATATACTCATTATAAGCAGAATACAAATTACATGAGAGATACAATTAAATACTTTAAAATTCATGGGCCATTTTGGGTAAGAATGACTATCCAGAGTTAGAATTTAAAGCAATATTACTTAGCAGAAGGATAGCCACGTTAAGTAAGAGACCACCTTAGAACTGAGCAACTCACACCACCTAAAGGACATTTTGGCTCTGCCGATCCAAAAAGCCAACTCTGGCTGGGCAAAAATGCCGTGAAACACAACTGGATGGTCAAAAAGATTCTGTTACAATCAGCCTATACCTCTATACAGCCTCTTTAGAGGGCTTCAGATATGGCGAGAAGGTTTGCAGACAACTGACGAATCCTGATTGAAAGCAGGAGAAGGGGACAACAGAAGATGAGATGGTTGGATGGCATCACCGACTCGATGGACATGAGTTTGAGCAAGCTCCAGGAGTTGGTGACTGACAGGGAGGCTTGGTGTGCTGCAGTCCATGGGGTCACGAAGAGTCAGACATGACTGAGCGACTGAACTGAACTGAGGAATCCTGAACCTACTAACCTACTTGGTCAGATTAAAGTTATCTGTAATTATGCAAAGGAAGCCTAAGAAGACCAAAAAAAGTTTATACTGGCTCCAATTCCTGCTGAGATGCTGAGTCAGCAAAATCGCTGACTCAAAATCTCTTTCAGGAGATCAGCCCTTAGGGAAGTTACACAGGAAAAAATGGAGAAACCTATTAAAAGCACCTGGGATGACAAGGACTCATTTTTGAACTGTTACGTGTGGAATGATGGTTTTGGCCTGAGGCAAGAAACAGCCCACCAAAACCATGGGATAACAAAACAGAAGAACTACTAAAGTTCAACTTTTGCTTTCCTTGGGTCTCAATACCTTTGTGCACACAACCTGGTCCCATCTGTGGGACAAGCACTGGTCTCTGGTCTTCAGAAAAATAGAAGCTGAGAAAAATAGTTGGATACACACTAATCTGCCCTGGATGTTTCTTCACATCACCCTCTCCTCCTACATAAATCTCTTCCTCAAGAGAAAAATGTAAAGGAGACCCAAAGTTATACTATATGGTGTTAGGAGTGACTGACTCCAACCCCAGAGTGCCTGGGACTTTCTAACTCCTGCTCTGATATCATCAGGATGTAAACCCAATGCTCTCCTACATAAGTACTGTCTGACAGTGTAAAATATCAAGTACCAAAGAGTAAATGTAAAACAAGATGTTTTGGTCTGTTCGAGGTACCACTACAAAATAACGTAGACATGATGACTTCAACAGAAATACTTTCTAACAGTTCTGGAGTAACTAGAGTGCCAGCAGGGTCAGGCTCTGGTGAGATCTCTCTTTATGGTTTGCAGATAGCAGCAAGTCTTACAAAAGCACTAACATCACTGGAGCAAGGACCCACCTACATGACATCATCTAACTTTACTATCTTCCAAAGGTCCCATCTCCACATAACACATTGGGGGTCAGGGCTTCAGCATACAGATTTGGAGCAGGGGGAATGATATATTCAGTACATAACATCCATTTTTTAAGGGGGATTTTTGATCCTAACATAATACCATATGAAAAATCAATGGCAAAAATTTAAGCATCAAAAGCAACTTTACAAAACTCAGTGGAAAAGATGACTATTGTTTGACATCAGTAAGGAAAGATTTCACCATATTAGAAACCACTGTTCATCAAAAAAATACCTTCAAGAAAGTAAAAATACAACTTATAAACTAGCATAAAGTATTCACAATACACACAACTTATAATGCACTATTATCAACAATACATAAAGCAGTAGCATACACATACAAACACATTTGGAACATCGCCAAAGAAATGAGCAAGAGACAATAAAGAGGCATTTCATGGCAGAACACAAACATATAACCAAGATATGTACAAAGAACTGTTCATCACAAAGGATTATAGATTTTCAAAGCAAGGCCCTGTGTCATGAGAAACAGTGAAAACCTTTGAAATGGACCCAAACAAACAATTAAAAAAAAAAAAAAAACCCTAGTGAGTGCTCTCTGGAACTCACACATTCATTACCTCCATCTTTCACTGCCTTTGAGAAATTTTTCAATTTGATAAAATGTAGAAAATTGATGATAATGTGAACTATTCTGTGTACAACAGAGAAAATTAGTTATGTCCAGTGGATTACAATTGATAACTGCCCAGGAGATACACCAATTTTTGCACCTATTTGAAGTTTTTATTTCAGCATTCCTTTACTACATATAAATAAGTAGTTATTCAAATTTCCCTTTGAACTGATTTAAACATCTTACCAGTTTCCTCATTAGTGAGTTAAATAAAATATTTGACAAGTGTTCATTTTATATCTGTATGAGAGTCACAATTATACCTCCTTTTAAAAATCCTTTGTGACCTCAATTAAAATTCAACATCAACCACTATGATTTAAAAAAAAGAAAAAACCTTTCAGCACATGAGGAACAGAAAGGGCTATTCAATCCAAGGATAATGTCATTATGAATGACTGACAATTTTCTCCTTAAAGCCAAGGATGTCTACTCTCATCTCAAATGATGAGAGTAATAACTTTTAATTCAACTATTAAAAGTTGTATGGGAGGTTCCAGTGTGTAAAATAAGGCAAGGGAAAACTGACAGAATGAGGGGAAGAAGTAAAACTGTCTTTGATTATATACCTAACACAAGTACATAGTAAAGCCTGGAAAATCTTAAGAAAAAAAGCTATGTAACAAAGGCCAATATACAAAATTAAATTCTATTTCTTTATGCTAGTGATGAATAATTTGAAACAAAACATTTAAAATGTCACTACAATAACAAAAAATCAAAATAAAAGACTTATACACTAAAAACTAAAAAAAATACATAGCTCTTGAGAAATTAAAGATTTAATTTTAAAGTGTTAAGATGTCTACTCACATCAGTTTGATCTGTGGAATAAATAGTGTGAAGTAAAACCTATAATTTTTTTTCAGAAAATGAAAAGCTGATCTTAAAACCTAAATTTCAGTGGATTTTAATATTTAAAGGAAAAATAAAGACGTTAGAAGAGCTAAAACAAATTTTTAAGAAAAAGAAAATTAGAGAACTTACTCTACTTGAGTTCAAAACTTAAAAATCTACTCTAATCAAAATAGCACGTTATCAACAAAAAGGAAAAAAATGTATCAATGGAACAGACATATACATGTATAGTCAATCGATTTTTGATGACAACAAAGTCATCAAAGCAATTCAATGAGTAAAAAGTCTCTTTAACAAATGGTACTGGGAACACTGGTAATTCATATGCAAAACAATGAAGGTAAACCCTTAAGTAATACTAAATACAAAAGTTAACCTAAAATGGATCAAACATCAAATTGTAAGACCTGAAAGATATGCCTAAAAGTAAGATGATTCTCTTAGGCGAAAACATAGAGCAAAAGCTTCACAACATCGGACTTGGCAATGATTTCTTGAATATGACACCAAAGGCACAGGTAATGAAAGATAAAACAGACAAACTGGACTCATGAAAAGTTTTAAATTTTGTACATACAAAGACACTATTCATTGAATAAAAAGATAAGCCACAGAATGGAAGAAAATATTTGCAAATCACATATATGATGAGAGAATAATATTCAAAATATACAGAGAATTCCTAAAACTCAACAACAAAAAAACAAATAACCCTACTCAAAAATGGGCAAAGGATTTAAATCGACATTACCTCAAGAAGCTTTATAAATGGTCAATAAGCACAGGAAAAGATGTTCAGTATCACTAATCATTCAGTTCAGTTCAGTCGCTTAGTTCAGTTCAGTTCAGTTCAGTTCAGTTCAGTCGCTCAGTCGTGCCTGACTCTTTGCGACCTTATGAGTTGCAGCACGCCAAGCCTCCCTGTCCATCACCAACTCCCCGAGTTCACTCAGACTCACGTGCATTGAGTCAGTGATGTGATCCAGCCATCTCATCCTGTCATCCCCTTTTCCTCCTGCTTCTAATCCCTCTCAGCATCAGAGTCTTTTCCAATGAGTCAACTCTTCGCATGAGGTGGACAAAGTACTGGAGTTTCAGCTTTAGCATCATTCCTTTCAAAGAACACCCAGGGCTGATCTCCTTTAGAATGGACTGGTTGGATCTCCTTGCAGTGCAAGGGACTCTCAAGAGTNGAGTTCACCCAAACCCATGTCCATTGAGGCAGTGATGCCATCCAACCATCTCATCCTCTGTCATCCCCTTCTCCTCCTGCCTTCAATATTTACCAGCATCAGGATCTTCTCAAATGAGTCAGCTTTTCACATCAGCTGGCCAAAGTATTGGAGTTTCAGCTTCAACATCAGTCCCACCAATGAACATCCAGGACTGATCTCCTTTAGGATGGACTTGTTGGATCTCCTTGGAGTCCAAGGGGCTCTCAAGAATCTTTTCTAACACCACAGTTCAAAAGCATCAATTCTTCGGCACTCAGATTTCTTTATTGTCCAACTCTCACATTCATACATGACCACTGGAAAAACCATAGCCTTGACTAGACGGACCTTTGTTGACAAAGTACTGCCTCTGCTTTTAAATATGTTGTCTAAGTTGGTCATAACTTTTCTTTCAAGGAGTAAGCGTCTTTTAATTTCATGGCTGCAATCACCATCTTCAGTGATTTTGGAGCCCAGAAAAATAAAGATGATCAAAATCATGAAAATGGAGAAAATGCAAAAATCAACTAACAAAGACCTAGAAGAATTAAAGAATAAGCATACAGAGACAAACAAATTACTGAATTTAAAAATACTCTAGAAAGAATCAATAGCAGAATATCTGAAGCAGAAGAATGGATCAGTGAGCTGGGAGGTAAAAAGGTAGAAATAAATACTGAAGAGCAGAATAAAGTAAAAAGAATGAAAAGAACTGAGGATAGTCTCAGAGACCTCTGGCACAATATCAAATGCACCAACATTCGAATTATAAGGGTCCCAGAAGGAGAAGAGAAAAAGAAACGTTATGAGAACATTTATCAAGAGATTATAGTTGAAAATTTCCCCAACATGGAAAAGGAAGTAGTCAATTAAGTCCAAGAGATGCAAAGAGTCCATACAAGCTAAGCACAAAGAGAAACACACCAAGACACATACTAGTCAAACTAACAAAGATTAAACAGACAGAATATTAAGAGCAAGAAGGGAAAAACAACAAGGGAAACCCCAAACGTTTAATAGCTCCTCTTTCAGTAGAAACTCTGAAGTTCAGAAAGGAATGGCAGAATATATTTAAAGTGGAGAAAAGGAAAAAGAATCTACAACCAAGATTACTCTACCTGGCAAGGACCTCATTAAAATTAATGGCGACATCAAAAGCTTTCAGACAAGCAAAAGTTATGCAAATTCAGTACCATAAAACCAGCTTTACAACAAATGTTAAGGACTTATATAGTCAGGAAATACAAGAGAAGAAAAAGGTCTACAAAAACAAACCCCAAACAATTAAGAAAATAGCAATAAGAGCATATATATCCATAGTTACTTTAAATGTAAATGGTTAAATGTTACAACCAAAACACACAGACTTGCTGAATGTATACAAATCAAGACCTATATATATATATATGTTGTCTAGAAGAAATCCACTTCAGACCTAAACACACATATAAAATGAAAGTGAAAGGATGGAAAAATATATTCCATGCAAATGGAAAGCAAAAGAAAGCTGAGGTAGCAAACCTTATCTCAGACAATGTAGACGTTAAAATAAAGAATATTGCCAGAGTAAGAAAGGACACTATATATGATCAAGGGATCAATCCAAGAGGAAAACATTACAATTGCAAATATCTCTGCACACAACATAGTAGCACCTCAATATATAAGACTAACAGACATAAAAGGAGAAATGGACAGTAACATAATAATAGTAGAAGATTTTAATGCTCCACTTATACCAATGGACAGATAATCAAAGCAGAAAATTAATAAAGAAACATATCTTAAATGATATATTAGATGAGATGGATCTCACTGATATCTTCATGACATTCCATCCAAATGCAGAAGAATACACCTTCTTCTCAAGTGCACATGGAATATTCTCCAGAATAGATGATATCTTGGGTCACAAATCAAATCTCAGTAAATTTAAGAAGGTTGAAATCATATTAAGCATCTTTTCTGATCACAATGCTATGAAACTAGACATTAATTACAAGAAAAAAACTGTAAAAAGTACAAACAAATGTAGATTAAACAATACATTTCTAAATAACCAACAGGTTACTGAAGAAATCAAAAGGGAAATAAAAAAATTCCTCAAAACAAATGACAATAACACAACAACACAAAACTTACCTGTGGGATGTAGCAAAAGCAGTTCCAAGAGGGAAGTTTATAACAATACAATCCTACCTCAAGAAACAAGAAAAACATCAAGTAGACAACCTAAATTTATGTCTAAAACAACTGAAAAAGAACGAAAAACTCCCAAAATTAGCAGGAGGAAATAAATCATAAAGATCTGAGAAGAAATAACTAAAAAAGAAATGAAAGAAACAATAGTTAAGATTAATAAAACTAAAAAGCATTTCTTTGAGAAGATAAATAAAATCAACAAGCATTTAGCCAAACTCATCAAGAAAAAAAAGAGAAGAATCAAATCAACAAAATTAGGAATGAAAAAGGAGAGGTTACAAGAGACAATGCAAAAACACAAAGAATTATAAGAGACTATTATGAACAACTCTATAACAATAAAATAGATAACATGAAAGAAATGGACAGATTCTAAGAAAAGTTCAAACTTCCAAGACCAAACCAGGAAGAAATAGAAATTATGAACAACCCAATGACAAGCACTGAAATCGAAGTTGTGATCAAAAATCTCCCCCAAAACAAAAGCCCAGGACCAGATGGCTTCACAGATGAATACTGTCAAACAACTAAAGAGCTAATGCCTATCCTTCTAAAACTCTTTCAAAAAATTGCAGAGGAAGGAACACTTCCAAACTCATTATATAAGGCCAATATCACTGATGAACATAGATACAAACATCCTCAACAACTTTTTAGTAACCAGAATTAAACAACGCATTAAAGAAGCTCATGCAACATGTTCAAGTTGGTTTTTTTCAGGGACGCAAGGATTCTTCAATATATGCAAATCAATCAACACAGAATATTAGTAAATTGAAAGATAAAAACTATATGATAATATCAATAGATGCAGAAAAAGCCTTTGACAAAATATATCACTTGTTTATGATTAAAACCCTTCAAAAACACACATAGAAGGAACCTACATCAACAAAGTAAAGGTCATATATGATAATCTCACAGCAAATATTATTCTCAATGGTGAAAAACTGAAAGCATTTCCCCTAAGATCAGGAACAAGACAAGGGTGTCCATTTTCACCACTATTATTCAACATAGTTTCAGAAGTCCTGGCTACAACAATCAGAGAAGAAAAATAAATAAAAGGAACCCAGATTGGAAGAGAAGAAGTAAAATTCTCACTGTTGGCAGATGACATGATACTATATATAGAAAACCCTTAAGTTACCATCAGAAAACTACTAGAGCTAATCAGTGAATTCAGCAAAGTCTTAGGATACAAAATCAATACACAGAAATCCTGTATAACAACGAAAAATCAGAAAGAGAAATTAAAAAATCAATCCCATTCACCATTACAATAGAAAGAATAAAATAGGAATAAACTTATCTTACAAGACAAAAGAACTGTATACAGAAAAATATAAGACACTGATGAAAGAAAATAAACATGACATAAACAGAGGAAAAGATATTCCATGTTCCTGGGTAGGAAGAATCAATATTGTGAAAATGATTATACTACCAAATGCAATCTACAGATTCAATGTTCAGTTCAGTTCAGGCGCTCAGTCATGTCTGACTCTTTGTGACACCAGGCCTCCATGTCCATCACCAACTCCTGGGGTCTACCCAAACCCATGTCCATTAATGCCATCCAACCAGCTCATCCTCTGTTGTCCCTTCTCTTCCTGCCCTCAATCTTTCCCAGCATCGGGGTCTTTTCAAATGAGTCAGCTCTTTTTATTTATTTATTTTTTTCATCTCAGGTGTACACGAGTTCCAAATCTTGAACACCGCCACCCCACCTCCCACTCCACATCAACTCTCTGGATCATCCCCGTGCACCAGTCCCAAGCATCCTGTATCCTGTACTGAATATAGACTGATAATTCGTTTCCCACATGACAGCACACGTTTCAGTGCCATTCTCCCAAACCTTCCCCCCCCCCCC
>SJYA01002789.1:2635355-2710879 GCA_006410615.1 Neotragus moschatus
TGTATTGGTGCTTTTCTTTCTGGCTTACTTCACTCTGTATAATTGGCTCCAGTTTCATCCATCTCATTAGAACTGATTCAAATGTATTCTTTTTAATGGCTGAGTAATACTCCATTGTGTATATGTACCACAGCTTTCTTATCCATTCATCTGTTGATGGACATCTAGATGGTTTCCATGTCCTGGCTATTATAAACAGTGCTGCTATGAACACTGGGGTACATGTGTCTCTTTCAATTCTGGTTTCCTCAGTGTGTATGCCCAGCAGCGGGATTGCTGGGTCATATGGCAGTTCTACTTGCGATTTTTTAAGGAATCTCCACACTGTTTTCCATAGTGGCTGTACTAGTTTGCATTCCCACCAACAGTGTAAGAGTGTTCCCTTTTCTCCACACCCTCTCCAGCATTTATTGCTTGCAGTCAATCTTTCCCAGCATCGGGGTCTTTTCAAATGAGTCAGCTCTTCACATAAGGTGGCCAAAGTATTGGAGTTTCTGCTTCAGCATCAGTCCTTCCAATGAATATTCAGGACTGATTTCCTTTAGGATGGATCCCTGTCATACGACCAATGGCATTTTTCACAGAAGTAAAACAAAAAATTTCGTAATTCATGTGGAAACACAAAAGGTCCTGAATAGCCAAAGCAGTCTTGAGATGGAAGAATGGAGCTAGAGGAATCAACCTTCCTGTCTTCAGATTATACTACAAATCTACAGTCATCAAAATAGTATGATACTGTCACAAAAACAGAAATATAGACAAATGGAACAGGATAGAAAGCCCAGAAATAAACCCATGCACCTATGGGTACTGGGTACCTTATATTTTACAAAGGAGGCAAGAATATACAATGGGACAAAGACAGCCTCTTCAATAAATGGTGCTGGGAAAACTGAGCAGCTACATGTAAAAGAAAGTAGAACACTTCCTATCACCATACACAAAGATAAGCTTAAAATGGATTAAAGACCTAAAACAATAAAATTCTGTTCTAAAAGAAACTATAAAATTCTTAAAGGAAAACAAGCAGAACACTCTCTGACATAAATCACAGCAAGATCCTCTATGACTCATCTCATAGAATACTGGAAATTAAAAACAAAATAGACCTAATTAAACTTAAAAGCTTTTGCATAATGAAGGAAACTCTAAAGAAGGTGAAAAAAGAGCTCTCAAAATGGGAGAAAATAATAGCAAATGAAACAGCTGACAAAGAATATATTTTCAAAGTATACAAGCAACTCATGCAGTTCAATACCAGAAAAACAACTAATCCAATCAAAAAGTGGGCAGAAGACCTAAACAGACATTTCTCCAAAGAAGATGTACAGATGGCTAATAAACACATGAAAAGTTGCTCAGTATTGCTCATCATTAGAGAAATGCAAATTAAGACTGAAATGATGTATCATCTTACATCAGCCAGAATTATCATCATCAAAAAGTCTACAAACAACAAATTCTGGAGAGCATGTGGAGAAAAGGGAACTCTCCTATGCTGTTGGTAGAACTGCAAACTGATAAAGCCACTGTGGAGAACAGTGTGGAGATTCCTTAAAAAAAAAAACTAGGAATAAAACCACCATATGACCCAGCAATCCCACTAGTAAGCATATACCCTGAGGAAACCAAAATTGAAAAAGAGACATGTACTGCAATGTTCATTGCAACACTATTTACAATAGCTGGAACACAGAAGCAAACTGGNATGCTGTTGGTAGAACTGCAAACTGATAAAGCCACTGTGGAGAACAGTGTGGAGATTCCTTAAAAAAAAAAACTAGGAATAAAACTGCCACATGACACAGCAATTCCACTATTAAGTACATATCCTGAGGATATCATAATTGAAAAAGACACATGTACCCCAAAGTTCATTGAAGCAATATTTACAATAGCTAGGACATGGAAGCAAGCTAGATATCCAACATCAGATGAATGAATAAGGAAGCTGGAAGTTGTGGTATATATATACACAATGGAATACTTTATATAGCTATAAAAATGAATGAATTTTTGTCAGCTCTAATAAAGTAGATGAAGCTAGAGCCTATTAAACAGAGTGAAGTAAGTCAGATAGTGAAAGATAAATATCAAATATTAATGTATTATACGGAGTACAGAAAGACAGTATTGAGGATCCTATTTGCTGGTCAGCAAAGGAGGTAGGCAGTGAAATAAATAATAGAATTTTGGACACAGTAGGGGAAAGGAAGGATGGGATGCTTTGAAATAATAGCACTGAAACATATACATTACTACATATAAAATAGACAGTGAGAGTTTGATATATGATGCAGGGAATCCAAAGCCAGTGCTCTGTGACAACCTAGAGGAATGGGATAAAGGAGATGGAAGTGGGGCTCAAGAAGGAGGGGATATATGTATATCTATGGCCGATTGGGTTAAAGTTCAACATTCAGAAAACGAAGATCATGGCATCTGGTCCCATCACTTCGTGGGAAATAGACGGGGAAACATTGGAAACAGTGTCAGACTATTTTGGGGGGCTCCAAAATCACTGCAGATGGTGATTGCAGCCATGAAATTGAAAGACGTTTATTCCTTGGAAGAAAATTTATGACCAACCTAGATAGCATATTCAAAAGCAGAGACATTACTTTACCAACAAGGGTCCATCTAGTCAAGGCTATGGTTTTTCCAGTGATCATGTATGGATGTGAGAGTTGGACTGTGAAGAAAGCTGGTGTGCCAAATAATTGATGCTT
This sequence comes from Neotragus moschatus, assembly GCA_006410615.1. NCBI lineage: Eukaryota > Metazoa > Chordata > Mammalia > Artiodactyla > Bovidae > Neotragus > Neotragus moschatus. The sequence continues at coordinate 2,638,085 of SJYA01002789.1, forward strand.
TTGAACTATGGTGTTGGCGAAGACTCTTGAGTGTCCCTTTGACTGGGAGGAGATCCAACGAGTCCATACTGAAGGAGATCAGCCCTGGGATTTCTTTGGAAGGAATGATGCTAAAGCTGAGTACTTTGGGCACCTCATGTGAAGAGTTGACTCATTGGAAAAGACTCTGATGCTGGGAGGGATTGGAGGCAGGAGGAGAAGGGGATGACAGAGGATGAGATGGCTGGATGGCATCACTGACTTGATGGACGTGAGTCTGAATGAACTCTGGGATTTGGTCATGGACAGGGCGTCCTGGCATGCTATGGTTCATGGGGTTGCAAAGAGTCGGACACGACTGAGCGATTGAACTGAACTGACCTGAATTGACCTGATGGCCAATTCAGTTGATGTATGGCAAAAATCACAGTATTGTTAAGCAAATATCTTCTAAATTAATTTTTAATTAAAAATGATGAGGCAAACTTTTTCTTACAGTAGAATTCCAGTGAATAAATGTATATGGGATGACAGAAATAGGAAATTACCAACTTACAAACATAGTAATGATCATCACAGGCAATAATTATCAAGGGATTTGAAAGTATGTTGAGAAGCATGACATTTATATAATCTTAAAACATTTCCTGACAAGATGTTTATTAACTGCAAAGGTGAAAACAATAACTTTTTAGTGAAGAATGCTTACAGAGAGCACCTCACCCAAATGACCAAAGTTAGCAGCAGCAGCAATGAAACCTATCAGTATCACATTCCTCCTCATAGGATGAACTGAGACAGACATAACTTCCCTGTGGTATTTTTGTCAAAGATGTATAGCTTAAATTAATTCATGAAGAAACATCAAACACACTCATTTTGAGGAACAGTCTACAAAATAACTGGCCAGTGTTCTTCAAAAGTGTTAAGATTGTAAGAGAAATGACCACAAACTGAGGAATGGCCGCAAATCAGAAGATACTAAGGAAGAGTGCCAGCTAAAATGAAATGTGTGATCCTGGGCTGGATGCCAAATTGGACTTTGGAACTGAAAAAAACAATAGGGAGACAACCGAAAAAGTTTGACCAGTGCATCTCAGAAGAGCTGATAGCATTGTAGTAATATTAATTTCCTAGTTTTGATGTCTATACAATGGCTTATCAGATAGTATCTGGGGAAGGTGGATGAAGTCTATGTATCTATCTACTATTTATGTAATTGGTGGAGTGGGAGGAGTCAGTGAGAAAGTGAAAGTTTCTCAGTCGTATCCACCTGTTTGCAATTCCATGGATTGTATAGTCCAGGTCAGAATACTGGAGTGGCTAGCCTTTCCCTTCTCCACGGGATCTTTCCAACCCAGGGATCGAACCCATGTCTCCTGCATTGCAAGCGAATTTTTTACCAGCTGAGCCACAAGATCAGTGAGAAGGAAGTCTTCAATTATTTCAAATGAAAGGGAAAACATAAAAACAAAATTTTCCACCATAAAAAAAAGGAAAGTGTGAGAGTGTTGTACATTCAAGTACAATACTTTTTTGCTAAAATAAATCTACATCTCAATGTCATTTTATGTCACATGAGAAGATAACATTATAGTCTCTAGGAGTATATAAAGTGAGCACTGGATTTAATTTTTTCCAAAATTGCAATTGGTTAAGCCATTCTTTAATTCATAAGTGGTAAACCATGGTTTTACAAAGGGACTGTCAATTCCTGGATTTCTGGAGTTGAAAGTTCATGGTCTTTTGAGTCAGATACATTTATATTTAAATCTTAACCACACTGCTATCTTGTATAATTTGGAGAAAATACTCTCTCTCCATTCATGCATTGTCTTATCTATAAAACAGGAGTAATAGTACCAGTTTCAGGAAATTTTTATGATAATTAAGTAAAATATTCAAAAAGATTCTTTATTCAGACCTCTTTTCTCCCCCATATTGTACATACTGATACACAAAATTAAGTTCTTTGTGGCTTTGAGAGCATATCCAGGGATTTGAAAATAAAAACACTGCATTATCTATGATGAAGATGACAAAACTGGTTTTTAGAATGAAAAGGTTAATTGTGAAGTAATCAGCTTCCAATTACAATAAATAAATTTATATTTAAAAAAAAAAAAACCTACATGGTTGAAGGTGGTTGTTGTTAGCTCTCCTGGCTAAACTTTGTTTCTGCACATTTTCTCTGAAGTCTGAATCTTCCTGGACCATGAAGGACCTAGAGCTAGTGGAAACGGTTGAGTGTGCTGACTTTTCAAGCCACTTGGAGACGCTAAAGCCAAAATGCAGATATTGACTGAAGTTTGTGCATCCACATTTCAGAAAAGGGATCTAGGCTGAGAAACTAAACTTGGAAATCATCCACCTATGGTGACAACTGCACCTGCATGATGGGTAAGTGCCCAGGAGGAGTGCACAGAGAGGACAATGTATCTTAAGATTTTCTGTGGTGTGATCATTCACCTAGAGCCAGACATCCTGGAATGTGAAGTCAAGTGGGCTTTAGGAAGCATCACTATGAACAAAGCTAGTGGAGGCAATGGAATTCCAGCTAAGCTGTTTCAAATCCTAAAAGATGATGCTCTGAAAGTGCTGCACTGCCGGGGTCCAGCCCCGGCAGGTCCAGGAAATTCGAAGCATGGACGGCGTCGGCGTCTTAGAAGTGTTTATTTATTAATAGAAAATTAGATTAGGAAGAAATAGTGTAGTAGGAAAATTAAGTGGAGAAAAGAGGCTGAATAACTTGGTTTACGTGGAAAGCCAATAAAACCTCGAGACAAGAGGTTTGCACCATCTACGTAGGCCACCGGCATCCTCTTGAATATCGGGGGGTGCCCCACCTTGGGCACCCCCTCGAGTGGAACTTAAAAGCCAGGACAAGTAAGTAGACATGGCGAGCCTCCATGCCCCAGATGGGAATTCAGCCAGAAATTAGAGTAAAGGGAGAGAGAGAAAGAGACACGGGGAAACCAGTCCTCCCAATGACTGGCTCCGGCCCCTATTGTCCTTCAAGGCCTTTTATACCTTTTCTGATTGTATATAGAGATCAAGGGGTAATACAAATTTATGCAGTGTTAGCAGCCCAAACTCTTATCAAAAACCAGGTTTTTCTCTCTGCATACCTAGCTGTATACACAAGTCTTAGGTGATTTNTGGCCTCGGACACGGTGTGGCTCCTCTCAGCTGTTCCCACGCCATCCCAGCCTGGCACTCTCCGCCGCTGCCCCTGACCTCGGAAGTGGAGTGGTTCCTTCTCAGCTGTTCCTGCGCTGCCACAGCCCAGGACTTTCAGCCGCTGTCTCTGTCCTCCAACGTGGGGTAGCTCCTCTTGGCCGTGCTGAGTGGGAAGTGGGGTGGCTCCTCTCAGCTGTTCCTGCGCCGTCACAGCCTGGCACTCTCGGCGCTGCCCCTGACCTCGGAAGTGGGGTGGCTCCTCTCAGCCGTTCCTGCGCCGTCACAGCTGGGGACTCTCGGCCACTGTCTCTTGGACGCGGGGTGCTCCTTCCGGCTGCCGCCATGACCTCGGACACGAGGTGGCGCCTCTCGGCCGCCTGCGCTTAGTGAGCCGGCTCCGCGGCCGCCCACGCTTAGTGAGCCAGCTCCACGGCCGCCTGCGCTTAATCAACCAGCTACTCTTGACACTTGGAAGCTCAGTACTACCTCAACCCTCAACCCCATCTCTCCCTCTGTCTTTCTCTCTTAAGTCAGCTAAATCCCTGACACATATAACAGAATATTATTCAGCCATAAAAAGAAAAGAAGTACTGGTTCATGATGAATAAACCATGGATGAACCTTGAAAACTTTATGCTAGACGAAAGAAGTAAGTCACAAAAGACTATACATTGTACAATTTCATTTATACGAAATGTCCAGAATAGACAGCTCTACAAAGAGAAAGTAGATCAGCAGTTGCCTGGGACTGAGTACAGGGAGGAATAAGAAGTGACTGCTAATGAGTACTGATTTCTCTTTGGAGTAATGAACATATTCTAAAATTATACTGAGACGATAGTTACATAACTGTAAATTTAATTAAACACCAAATTTAAATAAACAAGTGAATTTTATGATATGTAAATTATTTCTCAGTAAAGCTGTATTTTTTAAATGTTAGTTCCCAACATTCTCAGAGAACCAGTGAAATGAAAAATGGATAAAAGCAGAATATACTGCTTTGTAAAAGAGTTTGTAAAATATCCTTTAAACAATGTAAAGGTACTGAAGGACTCTGAGTCATAGACTAACATGATAACATTTATCTTTTAGAAAAGGCACCCTTATAAGTGTGACAAGAATGGCTTAGGGCGGAGCTGGATTCAAGGTGGAAAGACCAGATGACAGACTTATAATGGTATATTTAAAAAAATCAAAAGATGAAGATTTGAGCCAAGACACATAAGAAAAGGAAAAGGGCTATGATACTATTGTTGGAGTAGAACACCAGCCACAGAAATCAAACACTAACATACTAAAGGATATATCCTTATTTTATAAGCCCCCCCAAACAGTGGGAACTAAAGAAAATAATCAGCTCCAAGAGAACAGAGTGGTAGAAAACTCTTAATAACAGAACTATTAAACTAGTTACCAGATATTATAATCTATGACTTAACTAAAGGTTTGCCTTTAAGAATATCAGATTATAATGCCAGTATCTTTCTCAAGTGTGTGTCAGAGAACAGCTGTGTGAACTCCATCTTTGCGTATGAAAAAAAGTAAAAATTCACTCAAAACTATTTTAATCACTAGAACCAGCTCCATTCATTTCAATCAAATGTCCTATAAATTAAAAGTAAGCATGCTATATATATATAGCTTTATAATAAATAGTATTTGCTTCCTATTACAACTCAGGAAAAGACATTAAATTTTTAAAGCCTTAAATTTTTCAGAAACAATTACTTCTCATTATAAATACATTTTAAAAGACAAATATATTCATAAAATATCTCACCTTGGGTTTTCAGAAAAATCCACAGAAAAATATTTATAAGTTCCAGTTTAGGAAGACACCTGAATTGAAAAAAAAGGAAAACGATATGGTCAATATGACTAAATCTGAGTAGGGAAATTAATTTTTTCAAGAGGAGAAATCTAACTTTACTGTTCAAAGTTTATGTTCAAGTTGTTCTTTAGAAACCTATAGACTGTCAAGGACATTCATTCTGCTAAACTTTCTATTATCTATAATTATTTAACATTTTGACAACTCTTGAAGTTAAAAAAAAAGAGTATCAAAACATATATTAAGAAGGGGTATGGGGAATCAATTCAAGAGGAATATTTTTTTTTTACCTGCTCAAGTTTTCAAAAGAAAAGGCATTTTCTAAAAGTCTGCACTCCCTATAAAATCACCATTATGACCTCCTATCCTCACAAAAATGACAGTATTCAAAATATCTGAAAATAAAAAAGTAAACCAACAGCATGTGTTTATAAAACTTAAGTAAAAGGGAAAAGTATATGAAACAAATGGCTAATAAACTATGAAAAATCATCTATATTGGCCAAGGAAATCAAATTGAGATATCATCTTTCATCAATAAAATTAGGGTTGTTTTAAAAATAAGATGTTAGTTATTACTGCTGTTCCAATTATCCTCCTTCTGAGACTCACAGTAGAACTGCACTTCACTGCTCTGTTTCATTTCTGTTTGGGCTATGTGACTTGCTTTAGCCAGCCATAAAATGTACATAGATGTATGAGATACTATCAAGTATAAGTTTCAGGAAAGAAAGTGAAGTTGCTCGGTCGTGTCTGACTCCTTGCGACCCCATGGACACCAGGCTCCTCCGTCCATGGGATTTTCTAGGCAAGAGTACTGGAATGGGTTGCCATTTCCTTCTCCAGGGAACTCCTCGACCCAGGGATTGAACCCAGGTCTCCCACATTGTAGACAGACCCTTTAATGTCTAAGCAACCAGGGAAGTCCACAAGTTTCAGGAACCAGTATACAACTGGAAGGCCTATCCAAGTAACCAGATGGAGCTCTGATTAGGATAGTTCACTAAATGACTCCAAAGAAAGAGAGAGAAGATACAGTTGATATGTGTTAGACATGTAGCATGAGCAAAAAATAAACTTTGTTGCATTAAACCACTGAGATTTGGAGGACTGTTACTGTAGCATCAGTTCAGTTCAGTTCAGTTGCTCAGTCATGTCTGACTCTTTGCGACTCCATGAATCACAGCACGACAGGCCTCCCTGTCCATCACCAACTCCCAGAGTTCACTCAGACTCATGTCCATCGAGTCAGTGATGCCATCCAGCCATCTCATCCTCTGTTGTCCCCTTCTCCTCCTGCCCCCAAATCCCTCCCAGCATCAGAGTCTTTTCCAATGAGTCAACTCTTCGCATGAGGTGGCCAAAGTACTGCAGTTTCAGCTTTAGCATCATTCCTTCCAAAGAACACCCAGGGCTGATCTCCTTTAGGATGGACTGGTTGGATCTCCTTGCAGTCCAAGGGACTCTCAAGAGTCCTCTCCAACACCACAGTTCAAAAGCACCAATTCTTTGGCGCTCATGAAGAATTTCTTCACATCCATACATGACCACTGAAAAAACCATAGCCTTGACTAGATGGACCTTTGTTGGCAAAGTAATGTCTCTGCTTTTGAATATGCTATCTAGGTTGGTCATAACTTTCCTTCCAAGGAGTCAGTGTCTTTTAATTTCATGGGCTGCATAATCTACCACTATACTGACAGCCACTAATGATAACATAATACAATTACATAATTATAATAATACAATGATGCAATATAATGGACATCTTTGCACACTGTTTGTGGCAGTGTAAATAGGTAAAATCTTCCCTGGAAAGCAATTCTGCAATGCACAAGAGTCTTAAAAAGCTAAAACCATTTGATCTAGTAACATTTTCTTTTAGAATTCTGTCCTAAATAATAAAAAATCCAAACAAATATTTATATCATAGCACATTGATGACTATAAAGTGGAAACAAACTAAATGTTCAAATGATTGTTTAATAAGTTAGAATAAGCAATCATTAAAATTATGTATCATAAATGCTTAATGACTAGTAGAGGAAACTGTGAATTTTATTATCTGTTCAATTTTTCTGTATATGCAAGTCTAGAACAGACACAACTAATCCATAGAGACAGAAAGCAGGCCAGTTGTTACAGTAGCAACACTGTTGAAAGAACTACAAAGCTGTTTAAGAGAAACATTGATGGCAATGTTCTATGTTTTGATTGTTGTGGTGACTCTAGGGATATATACATTAGTTAATAGTCATCAAACTATACTGCACATTAATCATAGCTTACTAAAGTTGATTTTTAAAATAAAATTAAAAAATGCTTAATGACAGGAAAATGTTCATGTACTGAGTAATTTGAATTATGTATAATGCATATATGTGCACAGAAAAAGACTAGAAATACCCACTCCAGTGTTCTTGCTGTGGAGAATCCCAGGGACGGGGGAGCCTGGTGGGCTGCCATCTATAGGGTCATACAGAGTCGGACACGACTGAAGCAACTTAGCAGTAGCACCATGATGTCAGTAGTACTTTACATAAAGATTATAGGTAATTCAAGTTTTTCCATATGTTTTGTACTTTCAAAATGCTCTAAGTATGTACTTTTAAGTTTATGTTAATGACATTTTATGGAGAACCAAAATCTGAAATGTAGAATCAGTCTGAAAGTGAAAGTGAAGTTGCTCAGTCATGTCCGACTCTTTGCGACCCCATGGACTGTAGCCCACCAGGCTCCTCAATCCATGGAATTTTCCAGGCAAGATTACTGGAGTGGGTTGCCATTTCCTCTCCAGAGGATCTTCCCAACTCAGGGATCGAATCCGGGTCTCCCGCACAGCAGGCAGATGCTTTACCGTCTGAGCCACCAGGGAGATCCCTCAGAATCAGTCTGAGGTTTTATTAATTCATTCATTCAGTATTGATTGCATGCTTCCATGTACAAACAGCAGTCTGTGTGGCTGGAGTTATGCTTCTGAACCTGGGTGCTGTTTTCCCAAGGTTCAGTTAGATGTGCCAATGAAAGTACAAGCATCAACAATCTGCAAGCCACATCTGTTTATCACCTTTACACCAGCAAATGATAGTTCAGTTCAATTCAGTTCAGTCGCTCAGGCATGTCCAACTCTTTGCGACCCCATGAATCACAGCACGCCAGGCCTCCCTGTCCATCACCAAATCCCAGAGTTCACTCAGACTCACGCCCATCAAGTCAGTGATGCTATCCAGCCATCTCATCCTCAGTCGTCCCCTTCTCTTCCTGCCCCCAGTCCCCCTAAGCATCAGAGTCTTTTCCAATGAGTCAGCTCTTCACATGAGGTGGCCAAAGTACTGGAGTTTCAGCTTTAGCATCATTCCTTCCAAAGATCATGGAAGAATTTCTAAGAATTGTATGCATTAATGATTATTTATTTATCTAGTCTTTCTGAAAATAAGGTAAAACTTTCATAATACTTAATATTGACATGTATTGCTTTGAATTTATGTACTTTAAATTATGTTTATGAATATTATAATGATTATATGCATTGATAAATATTCATTAAGTTTTTTATTATTTAATCAATTTATTTAAACAATTAAAAGCTTTTACAAATATAAAAATCACTACAGTGTTTATAACATTAATAGTAGGAAAATATAAATGAAACACAGAAAGAGATAAATGTGGCAATGAGGATAGCATTAAACAAAAAGAACCAGGAGTATTAGGTTAATCAAATAGAAACATGCAATGATAAAACCTATAAGCTATATCAATAGGGAAGGATATAATAGAAAATATTTGTCACAGGACATGGCAATTCAAGCTAGTGGGGACAGGAGTTAAATACGAAAAATTGTACTACCTTCCCACATCAGAAAGATCTAAGATCCCTACTCTATTACAGGGAATCCATATGATGCAAAAAAACGGGGGCAAACATAAAAGAGAGTCTGATTCAAAAATGATTTTAAACCAATGGGCACAGGGATTAAATCATTATGTTTAGTTATAACTGTATAATATAGTGCTTTCTCAAGTTTGATGTTTGGACTTATTATACATTATATCCAAAAAATACTAAACTGTTCATAGTTTAAAATAAAACACAAATACTACATTATTTATACTAATAATCATTAAGAAGTGTTAGAGCAATGTGTGTTTATCAAGACACAGCTATTAAATATCAGAATAAAATAGTCTTAGACATCAAAGATATAACATAAATATCTGGGCATTAATCAAAAAATGAGGAAAATATTTGAGACATCAGGGAGCTTTCAAGGCACTTAGAAATAAAGGACATAATCTGAAACACAAAATTATCAAGATGCAAGAAAATGAATAAACCATTTTTGATGAGTACTGGCTTCCTGATCTTTAGAAAATATAACTGTGTATATGTGTGTGTGTGTGTGTGTGTTAGTTGCTCAGTCATGTAAGACTCTATGCAATCCCATGGACTATAGCCCACAAGGCTCCTCTGTCCATGGAATTCTCCAGGTAAGAATACTGGAGTGGGTTGCCATTCCCTCCTCTTGGGGATATTCTTGACCCAAGGATAGAACCCGAGTCTCTTGCATTGGAGGCAGACTCTACTGTTTGAGCCACTAGGGAAGCCCCAAATTTTAAGTATTCAATAAAAATACAGGTAAATGGAAAAATCCTATCACCAAGCTGGTCTTGGTTTCTAAATTTTAGAAACCTTAAGTAATAATTACCCCAGTTAACAAAATCAAGGACTAAACTATGGCCTGGCAGCCAAATCCAATCCATTCCTATTTTTGTCTGGCCTTTGACAATGATTTTTACATTTTTAAGTCAGTTAAAAAAAAAAAAAAAGGAATATGCAATGGAGACAGTATGTAGCCATAAAACTCAAATATAAATTCTGTGATTTAAGATTGAATCTGTCATTTTCATAACATTAAGCACACCAAAAGAACTGAAAGTTTTTACTTTTTAATTATTTTAGCTTCCTTTCTATGAGTAATTTTATTCCATGGATAGCAAATTTTGAATAGCTCACTCCATACCTAGGGCCCAGTAGATGCTATCTATATACTTTTGAATTGATAATGGAATATAATATATATTTCACTGAAAATACTCATTCTAATTATTCAGAGTAATAGAAAGCAGAGAGAAAATAAATAACATTGACTGAAAATGCTACAAAATGAAGCCATAAATAAACTATTACTTCAAAATCTTCCTTGAAGTAAATAATCTATTAATATCTACCAGTTATCTCAAACCTTTATTGTAGCCTTTGTTATAACACTACACACACGCATCATCAAGACAGTCATTTTTGCTAAATATACCTTAAGAGAGAAAAATCACATAATTTGATACCTAGAAAAATGCCAGTAGTCACCTCTATATTCTTCACAATTCCTAGCACATAGTGGTGCTTTCAAATCATTCATTGAGTTGAACAGTCATAGAGCAAATGTTTATTCTGCTGTCCAAATAAGTTCATTATATTTCATAGGTATGAGTCATCGGCTCTGACAATAAAAGCAGAACTTACACCACTACAAATCCTTGACATATTTCAAGAGCTCTCAGAAACATGAAGAGATATCCATGGATATATTCCCTAAATTATACAAGTATAAGAAGATATACCCGTTCACTGTTGTAGATTTGCTATATTTAGATGGCTCTTGAATTGAATTATTCAAGCATATACCAATACAGCACTGAAGGGGTCCACATACTTGCTCCTGACAGTCTGGAAACAAAAGCTCCTATTCAGATAAAAGATGACAGGCAACAGGAATCTGACAGGCCAGTAATTTACTTCCTTTTCTGTACATTGGAATTTGTAGGCCTCCACAGTCATTAAGCAAAATTAGTTTCATGATGTCAGCCAAAAAGCCTCATGGGCAATAGTTTTATGTCATTAAAAAACCCACCATCCTCAATCTGTCTGAATTTGTGTTTGCTCATTAGAAGCCTCTCAGTGAATCAGCAGAGAAGTTTTTTCATTGCAGTCTTGCTCTATCAATGCTTGCTGTAGCCCCGAACTGTAACAAATTTCTGTTCTCTCTTCTTTCCCTACACCTAAAATAATTTAGATATAGTTGAAGAAGCTAAATATCAAACAGTCTAGCAGTTCTTTACCAATAATGGAGCAATTTCACAGATACAAATGTGGTACAAAAATATTTAACAAACTTAAGAATCAAGGGTCAGATAGAGACATCTTTATCTTCCATCTCTCCTACCCATTAATGTCTGAATCTGCCACTCTCTTGCACATTCTGTCTTTGTAAGCGCTATTTTCCCCTCAGCTTGGTTAGACTCTCTTCCATGAGTCTGACTTTGGCAAATTTCTAGTCACCATAGAAGTCTTCACTACTTTTCCCCCAAAAGACTCAAGCAATCCTTCCCCTATGTACTGTCTACATATTTTCATTATCTACTTCTCAAATTGGGTATTAACTCTCAGCCTGTAGCCAGAGACTGAACACACCTTGGCAGGGCTAATACTTAGCTGGTCTCACCACTATAGCCTTAAGGGTTGTGTTGAAATACTTCTGTAATATGGTCTGGCAAACAGTCACTGCCCTAAAGGTCACCAACTCTAAGGTAACTGCTGATGGCCCAGTCTCTCTACTATCATCACCACCACCACCACTCCAACTCAGCAACAAAAGCAGCAAAGCCTGATACAGTGTAAAGAATGAAGGGGTCCTTCAAAACCCTGAGTCTAGTGCTATGGCCATCTAGATTGGTTGATGCTTGTGTTGTAGTGACTAATAAATACTTTTATCACTCTTGCTTCCTTGTACAAAGCCTTGTATCCAAAGCATACAACAGACCTTTAACAAACTGTTAATTCTTTATTAAAATAATGAATTAACTAATAACCAGCTCTACTAAATGAACCAAGACCAATGGGTATGTCATCAAACTTATGCAGACAGCAATCAGATTGACAAGAAAAACTCAGGTCCTTAAGTATAAGATAGGAAAAGTTGTCAAGTCTGCCTATTTTCTATGCTTGTTTTCAGTCACTGATAAAAATAAACACTTAATTTGACAATGTGGGCAAAAATCTTCAATGTAATACTTCATAGTGCATCTGATTCAGGGTTGTGTTTTTTTTTTTTTTTCATTACTAAACAAAGTTCTTATAAAATGATACTCTCTATAAAAATACGACAGTGATCACCAAATTCAAATCAGTATCTTGAACAGGAAGACAGGTACCACTAAGGAAGAACAGAAGTAATTAATTCAAATGGAGAGGAAAAGGCAAGATTATAAGAAGTCAGTTAATTATGAATCACATATCTAATTACAGACTTTGCCAGGGGCTTCAGATACTTCCAATTAGTTTTACTTGGTATATTAATTAAAAATAGAACATCAGGAGAGAATTTTCTAATCACAGGAATTCACTGAGCATGTAAAATCAAATTTTAAGTTATCTTTCTAATTTAATAATTAAATATTCAATAATATATGATAATTATTTTGAAAGTCATCAATAAAATACACATCACATTAAAGTCAAGTTACTCAGAACACTATTAAGGTAGTAACAGAATCTTTAAAAAATCCATAAGGGAGATGTATAGTTGAAAGAAGGATAAATATGTAACTTTAATAAGAAATTTGAACTTTAAATACTGATACCCCAATCATTTTAGGCCACTTACTTTCTAGTAGTAAAATCATCTTTCAGTAATACTATAGGGAGTTTCAGAGAGCTATACAATTTAAGTATTAAACATAATAATGGAGAGAAGAATAATAACCACATTTTCTAAAAGAGAAGCTTAATTATTTAATTTCTACATTGTCCCATTAATCTAATGTCAATTTTTAGTAAAACAATGCTGTTCTACATACACAAATGCAAATGAAAAATTCTAGAAGGTAACAAAATCTTAAACAAGAAGCATCATGTAATATTTAGAACAAATCAAGGAAGACCAGCCTGACATTCAATTATTAAATTAGAAACAAAGAAAGAGAAAACAAATACTAATTTTAATTTAATAAAAGCTTTTGAAGTCTTACTAATTCTAATTTGAAACAACTATGTAAATTATCTTGGATATTAGCACAACCATATGAACTCAAACAGCAAATGTACACAATGAACAGGTTAAGTAATAGTAACTGTAGTTACCACTTACAGAGTAACTATAAATAATATATGAGACAGAATACATAGATAGTTAATTCTCACAACCACTTTGCAAGGCAGATGATATCATCCCTACTTTACTAATGATGAATCTCTGCTAGAAATAATCTTGTCAAGGTCAGCTAGTAAGTAGCAGAGTAAAGATTCAAATCACTATTACACAGGCCCTGTGCTGGCTGCTATACTCCACTGCCTGACCAGATGAACTCAATGAATTAAAGTAAATCAACTTAGCACTTTAGTCCCATGGTATATTAGCTCCCCTAAATGGATGAAGTCAAGACTATGGACCACTATCCCAATAGATGCGACCATCAAAATACCTAAGGAAAATAATATAACTGTGTAATTATATTTCCAACCCTGATTTAGGAAATCAACAGTGTTTCCAGTCAGCTTAAGGGTTGTCACAAAATTCTGTTTTCATTGAACTCACTTTGATATAAATAAATATATTAATAAAAAGGAATTTTTTAAAAACTTACAAACACTTAAATGCAGACATAGCAGAATGCTGAAGGGAGAAAAATCAAGTGAGACACTATAATTTTTACACCTTTAGAATCTTCTGTCAAGAAATTCTAGGACTTCCCTGGTGGTCCAGTGGTTAAGAATCTACCTGCCAATGAGGGAGACACAGGTTTGACCCCTGGTCTGGCAAGATTCCACATGCCATGGAACAACCGAGCCCATGCACCACAGCTTCTGAGCTTGGACTCCTGTGCTGCAACTACTGAAGCCTGCACACCCTAGAGACTGTGCTCTGCAGCAAGAGAAGCCCCCTCAATGAGAAGCCCTCACACCACAACTAGAGAGTAGCCTCTGCTCGCAGCAACTAGAAAAAGTCCTCCAGCACAGCCAAAAATAAAATAAATATTTCAAAAGGCAGCTATTTTGCATATCTCTCTTCCCAAAAAATGACCCTAAATAAATTGATATGTATAGTTACTACATACCTAACAAATGCACATAACACATGTCTAATGAACAGTAAATGGTTTTGCTAAATGAAGATTAAAAAGTGAAAATGGGGAAGAAAAAGAAAACTAAGGGAAAAGAGCTGACTTGCCTCCCAAGTTCGTTCTCACATACACAGTTCAGTCGCTTCAGTCGTATCCAACTCTTTGCGATCCCATGGACTGCAGCTCTCCAGGCTTCCCTGTCCATCACCAACTCCCAGAGCTAGCTCAAACTCACGTCCATCAAGTAAGTGATGCCATCCAACCATTTCATCCTCTGTTATCCCCTTCTCCTTCTGCCTTCAATCCTTCCCAGCATTGGGGTCTTTTTCAATGAGTCAGCTCTTAGCATCAGGTGGCCAAAGCACTGGAGCTTCAGCTTCAGCATCAGTTCTTCCAGTGAATATACAGGACTGATTTCCTTTAAGATAGACTGGTTTGATCTCCTTGCAGGTACATAAACAGTACCTGCTGGTAAAGTTCTTTATTAAAAAACAAACCACCTCAAAATACAACTTCCCTGAGAGAAATCTCCTCATACTGTGCCCTAAGAAGTATCACATATCTCCTTACATCCAAATGCCACCTTCCCTTATCCTGAACAGAGGGACTTTCAATCTCTCTACATTCCAGAGCATACTCTTGAGGATCAACTTTTCTGTTTCTACTGGTTTTGTGAATCGAATATACTGTTTAACCAGCAAAATGAAAAATGTTAAGAATTGTTTTGATATAGAAGAGCCCTGGTGCAACAAGGATACCTTATAGTACAATGCAATATGAATTTTCTGAAAAGCATAGGGATCCTTCACAGGGATGAAGCCATCTGAAAAGTACTTTTCAAAAATCTTTATTACACAAGTTACTTTCCTACCTTTTCATTTTAAAGAAATCACACCTTTAACAAAAGCTGTATTAATTACTACTCCTTTATCTTGTTTGTGAATACCTAATCTCCCACATCTTATTTATCACTCGCTGATTCAAAAATCATCTTAGAGCCCAATTTCTTTACTTAACCTAATAAAACTTGCTGAGCTTGCACACAGAAAGACTGCACGTGATATATTTTTCCTAGCACACCAATGCCTATACTTGGACACGCTGAGACCAAGGGTGACCTCCTCTCCCCACTACACCAGACAGCTAGCCTATAACTTGAATATGCTACTATTTTACATATGAGTTTGAGAAGAAAATTTGCTTACCTGTCTTATTTCCTAAAACTATAAACTTCTAAGGATTGTACTGATTTCTTATAACAACACTATACATACATCTCAGAAAAATCAAGCAAAAATTTGTAGATCCTATCACACTTTCAAAAAGATCAGCCACGTAACAGTTTTAAGCAGTATCTCATTTCTTTAGCAAACTACAAAAGGTGATTTCCCTTTTTTTGATATGCACAGACAGTACAAATTATAATCAAAGGCTAAATGAAATGGTTCTAAATGAAATTCTTGCTTCTTCCATAGAGTACAAAATCCAGGAATCTTGCTATTTCAAGCTATTATTTACCTTACAAACCACATTTAATTAGAGTTTAGTATATAGGGCTTAATTATAGTATGTTATTTGTTACATTTTAAAGTTATTAGAAAATAACAAAATCTTTCCTTCTGCTGACATTCTAAACTACATTTTTAACTCCACTGTGCATAAAAATTTGTAAAAATAACCTTTTATGTCTTAGTGATTTTTGGATTGCTAATACCTATTTGTTGAAATAAATCCTTTTAAAAATTGCACTGCCAATTCTTCTTGGCCTTAGAAAAGAGACATGTCAAAAACTCAACTAGAAAGCAAATAAATCAAGAAACATTTGAAATGTTGTTAAACGATCCTGAAGACCAAATCTGGGTCAAACTACAAAAAGATCCTGGATCTCTGCTACCAAGGAGAATTCTCTTAATTCATTCGCATACCAGTCATAGAAAAGAGGTCATCAACATGTCCTTAGCCAAGTAAAACATATTTGCTGAGATGGACTGTGTGCAAGTCGAAGGATTTTGCTTTTCCCCCTTCATCTTTCCTTGATCTTCAAGAAACTGTAGGCCAGCTGAGACTGTCTTTTCTTGATCTGTTTCTAAAGGGATATAACTGCTTAACCAGGCCTTTCCCAAAAGTACTGCAGCCCTCTCCAGTGCGTTACAAGTTATATTAGCAATGAATTAACTGTGTTCAGTTAGAAAACAGGAAAAAAGAAAAAGGCAGCCTGTAATACTGTTGAGAATCTGAAGTAATACACACATTTCCCCCAAAGAAATAAAAGTAGCTGAGTATCCACGTATTTCAAATGGAACCTCAAAGATCTAGGGGCATCCACAGTAAGGCCTTCTCACAAGTAGCAAAAATCTATCAGTCCTTCTGACAGTTCCTGGTGTTAGCATTCTCCATGGACTTCAAAGTCATAAGAGAGTAAGAGTCATACCTGAAGAGAGCAATGAAGAATAAAATGTAAAAGAGTTCAAGTATTAAGATAAGGAGAAATTAAAGAAACTATCTAGAAATACATATATATCCCAAGATGTACATAACTTGATAAAAACAGCAGTTATCAAACACCTTCACATAGACAATTCTGTATCCTCTGGGAAGAATGGCAGATAAGAGAAGTTATTTCCCAACAGCACATTAGGCCACAGTTCCCCACATCAAACACATCCAGATAAAGGGGTAACCTGTAAATATTCTGGACTATATGTATAGAATGGAAACTGTTCACTCCCAACCCAAGGGCCGACTCAACTCTAGACACACCAGCAGGGACCTCTGAGAGGGCTGGTTCAGTCTAGAACCTTCATAAAAGATTTAATTGGCTTTGAAACAGGGTATTAGAAGCTCTTAGAAAAGGGAAAGGTTTCCATTTACCTTAGCCCACACCCAGGAGACCTCAAAACAGTATGTTGGTCACAACAACGGGGCCTGTTTTAACCAACCATATGAAGATCTGTGCAAAATGCTAGTTTTCAATCCTCAGTTAGAACTACCACCCATCTAAAAACAAAACAAACAAAAAAAACCACCACCATTGTAGAGGACTTTTCTTCCTCTACAATGACTCAATGAATTTCTTTGAGTGTGTATTTTATTTATGAGTTTGCTTGTTTAGGCTGTGCTAGGTGGCATGTGGGATCTTCCATCTTTCTGCAGCATGCGGGATATCTAGTTGCATCATGCGAACTCTTGTAGCACGTGGGATCTAGTTCCCTGACCAGGGATTGAACTCAGGCCCCCTGCATTAGGAGTATGGAGTCTTAGCCACTGTATCACCAGGGAAGCCCCTCAGTGAATTTCTTTATTCTATCTCCTTGCCTGACAAGTGAATAAACTCAGCTTTTATTTTGTTTGGTTTTGTTTTTAGCCCCAGTGGCCTTTGCTTTATTTTTTGACATCCTGATTTTTCAAGGGTAGGCCTTCCCTTTCCTCCAGCAAAGGCAAATCAGAACTGGCCTGGGAGTTAGTGCTGGTCAACGGCAGGGTCTGCCCTAGCCATCAGAAATACAGGCTGGGAAGCTCATCAACCATCTGACTGATGGTTGCATCACGCCACTGGTGTACCTGAATTCTGCCAGTCAATTAGAATTACCACTTTAGCAACACAGTAATCCTGTGAGTACTAAGTGATACTGCTGATAAGAGTTTAGGAGTTAGGACATAATTGATTTTTAAAGACAAATTTCCTTTATATCCTTGTTCTGTTTGTCATGTGTTGATACACAGTACAGATGTCAAAGAGATAAGAGAAAATTATTTTCTTTATAATTTTATGCATTTGGCTGTGCTGGGTCTTTGCTGCTACACAGATTTTTCTCTAATTATGGGGGCTACTCTCTAGTTGCAGTGCCTGAGCTTCTCACTGCAGTGGCTTCCTTGTGTGCAGCCTTCAGTATTTGCAGCTCCCAGGCTTGAAGCAGAGGCTCAGCAGTTGTGGCACATGAGCTAAGCTGTCTAGTGGCATGCGGGATTTTCCTGGACTAGGAATTAAGTTCAAGTCTCCCACATTGGCAGGCAGATTGTTTATCACGGAGTCACCAGGGATGCCCCTCAACTATTATTAAGTAACAGTTCTTTTTCTGTCAAAGACAGGCATTCCCCCTACTATTACAAATGGTAAATGGATAGGTGTATTGCTGGAAACCCTGGGACACTATGTTCACCAACCTAAGACTATCTACCTCCAAACATACAAAACTTCTTTGAGGGTCTTCTGTGTTAGGTGATTTTAGATTGAAGGACATTTGTCAAATAAAAAAAAAAGTTTTATTTGAACAATACAAATTAAAAATACGATTTGTTTTATTAGGTCAGACTCCATTCCTCAGCACATCCCAAGCTTTCCTCTCCCCATTCACAGAGACTATTACAGAGATTCTACAGAACTCGAACAGACCAAAAAAAAAAAGTTGTGTAGATTTTTAAATTAAGGGAATGACATGATGAAAAATCATGTTTTAAGGAGATTAGGGAAGGAGAAGATAAGTTGGGAGACTCAGAATGACATATACTTACTACTATATATAAAATAGATGATTAATAAAGACCTACTGTGTAGCATGGGGAATGCTACTGAATACTCTGTAATGACCTATATGAGGAAGGAATCTAAAGAGTGGATATATGTACATGTACTAATATAACTGGTTCACTTTGCTGTATACCTGAAACTAATATAACACTGTAAATCAAATATACTCTAATCAAAGGTTTTTAAAAATGAAGATTAATAACACAGCAAAACAATCTGGGACTGCAGTTGGGAGATAATGGGAACAAGCTGACCAACTCAACATGAGTTGCTAACTGGTCCACACAGAAAGAGACAATGGGTGATAGAATAGTAAAGAAGAACTGAACCTGACATTACCAAAAAACTTCATCTTTCTATTACAAATTTAGTTCATCCTGGGAATAAGGCAGATGCAAGTTATTATTTTCTTCATTTGTCTGATAAAAGAAGGGAAACTTTAAGAGTTCACTTGTGAGGTCCTAAGATCTTCATTTTCTAACAAGGTCACAGATTGCCTGAAATTCAACCACCAGGAAATCATCCTTTCCAATTACAACATCCTACGGCCCTGGCATTTTCTGCCAAAATGCCCTAGATGGAATAACTTCAGAATCAACTCATTTAACCATTCTTGATGGCAATTAGCTTGTTTACCTGCTTTCTTCATAAGCATCCACCTCTATCCCCACCCCTACCTACATATAAAGAATCAGGGCAAAAACAAGGGTCCAAGAACCTAATTTTAACTGACCTGGATGTGAGACCAAAAGAGATTAAATGTTTTGCCAAAATTAGTACTGAAACTAGAATCAGAGCCAAGAATTTCAAACTTCTAGTCTCAGAGCTTTAAGATAACCTTCATATTTTCTCTGCCCTTGGATACAATAAAACATTTAAAAAATTTTTAAACTTCCTAATGTAATAACAACAGAAAAAACAAAGAGTTTTCAAACTAGATTCCACCCCTAATACACACAGCTGATAAATCAAAGAAGATATCAATCTAAGCTTCCTTCAAGGACTCCTTGCCACAGTCAAGACAAAGTTCTGATACTATTCCCTAGGAAATAAGGCCCTTAATATTTGAAGCCCAACAATCTTTTTCAACCTCATCCTTTACCACACTACTTTCCACTTCCTCGTTTACCAACATACTTGCTGAATGAATACAGATTCCCAGTGTTCAACTATTCTCATACTTCTATCAGTTCAGTTCAGTTCAGTCGCTCAGTCATGTCTGACTCTTTGCAACCCCAGGCATGGACTGCAGCACATCAGGCTTCCCAGACCATCACCAACTCCCGGAGCTTGCTCAAACTCATGTCCATTGAATTGGTGTCATCCAACCATCTCATCCTCTGTCATCCCCTTCTCCTCCTACCTTCAATCTTTCACACCATCAGGGTCTTTTCTAATGAGTCAGCTCTTCCCATCAGGTGGCCAAAGTATTGGAGCTTCAGCTTCAGCATCAGTTCTTCCAATGAATATTCAGGACTGATTTCCTTTAGGATGGACTTGTTGGATCTCCTTGAAGTCCAAGGGACTCTCAAGAGTCTTTTCCAATATCACAATTCAAAAGCATCAATTCTTTGGCACTTAGCTTTCTTTATGTCCAACTCTCACATCCATACATGACTGCTGGGAAAACCATAGCTTTGAATAGATGGATCTTTGTCAGCAAAGTAATGTATCTGCTTTTTAATATGCTGTCTAGGGTTGCACAGCTTTTCTTCCAAGGAGCAGGTGTCTTTTAATTTCATAGCTGCAATCATTATCTGCAGTGATTTTGGAGCCCAAGAAAATAAAGTCTCTCACTGTTTCCATTGTTTCCCCATCTATTCACCATGAAGTGATGGAACCAGATGCCATGATCTTAGTTTTTTGAATGTTGAGTTTTAAGCCAGCTTTTTCACTCTTTTCTTTCACCTTCATCAAGGGGCTCTTTAGTTTCTCTTCGCTTTCTGCCATAAGGGTGGTGTCATCTGCATATCTGAGGGTTACTGATATTTTTCCTAGCAATCTTGATTCCAGCTTGTGCTTCATCCAGCCCAGCATTTCTCATGATATAAGTTAAATAAGCAGGGTGACAATATACAGCCTTGACATACTCTTTTCCCAATTTGGAACCAGCCCATTATTCCCTGCCCGGTTCCAACTATTGCTTCTTGACCTGCATACAGATTTCTCAGGAGGCAGGTAAGCTGATCTGGTATTCTCATCTCTTTAAGAATTTTCCAGTTTGTTGTGATCCACACAGTCAAAGGCTTTTGCACAGTCAACGAAGCAGAAGTAGATGTTTTTCTGGAATTCTCTTGCTTTTTCGATACTCCAACAGATACTGGTAATTGACCTCTGGTTCCTCTGCCTTTTCTAAATCTAGCTTCAACATCTGGAAATTCTCAGTTCACGTACCATTGAAGCCTAGCTTGGAGAATTTTGAGCGTTACTTTGCTAGTGTGTGAGATGGATGCAATTTTGAGGTACTGCAATCTTGCGGTAGTTTGAACATTCTTTGGCATTGCCTTTGTTTGGGATTGGAATAAAACTGACCTTTTCCAGTCCTGTGGCCACTGTTGAGTTTTCCAAACTTCCTGGCATACTGAGTGAAGCACTGTCACAGCATTGTCTTTTAGGATTTGAAATAGCTCAGCTGGAATTCTATCACCTCCACTAGGTTTGGTCGTAGTGACACTTCCTAAGGCTCTAGGTGAGCAATCACACCATTGTGGTTATCTGGGTCAGTAAGGTCTTTTTGTACAGATCTTCTATGTCTTCTTGCCATCTCTTCTTAATATCTTCTGCTTCTGTTAGGTCCATACTGTTTCTGTCCTTAATTGTTCCCATCTTTGCATGAGATGTTCCCTTGATATCTCTAGTTTTATTGAAGAGATCTCTAGTTTTTCCCATTCTATTGTTTTCCTGTATTTCTTTCTACTGATCAATTAGGAAGGCTTTCTTATCTCTCCTTGCTATTCTTTGGAATTCTGCATTCAGATGGATATATCTTTCCTCCCTTGCCTATTGCTTCTCTTCTTTTCTCAGCTATTTGTAAGGGCTCCTCAGACAACCATTTTGCCTTTTTGCATTTTTTTCCCCTTGGGGATGATTTTAATCACTGCCTCCTATACAATGTTATGAACCTCTGCCCATAGTTCTTCAGGCACTCTATCAGATATAATCCTTTGAATCTATTTGTCTCTTCCACTGTATAATCATAAGGGGTTTGATTTAAGTCATACCTGGATGGTCTAGTGGTTTTCCTTACTGTCTTCAATTTAAGTCTGAATTTGGCAATAAGGAGTTCATGAACTGAGCCACAGTCAGCTCCCAGTCTTGTTTTTGCTGATTGTATAGAGCTTCTCTATGTTCAGCTCCAAAGAATATAATCAATCTGATTTCGGTGTTGACGATCTGGTGATGTCCATGTGTAGAGTCTTCTCTTGTGTTGTTGGAAGAGGGTGTTTGCTATAACCAGTGCATTCTGTTGGCAAAACTCTGTTAGCTTTTGCCCTGCTTCATTTTGTACTTCATGCCTACATGCCTGAGGGCATTCTATTTTTCTTCATAGAACACTTTTTCCCTGCCAGTGCGGCTACACTGAGCTCATGTTCTCTCTTAGAAATTATTTCTTGACATCCCTCCTTCTGGACCCTGAAACACGTACCTCCCCTAACCCACACCAAGTCTGAATTAGGCTTGCTCCTTTATGCACATCTCTACCAAACTTCTTAAAAGGTATTTCAATTCTCAAACTAGTGAATTAGTTTAGCACATTATATTAATAGGTACTAAAATATTAATTCCCAGTTTTGTGTTCTTTCTGCAGAACAGGATCAATCCACTCCATTAAGATGTACAGCTAAGGTTTTTTCCCCTTCTTGTATTTTGGTTTGTTATCTAAGGATCTTCAGTATATTTCCTATTAACTTGACAGGTTTAAACACATGTAAAATGTGGTAATTAGATTCTTAAAAGAGAATCCAACTGAAATTAAATACACAAGGAAGCTTTCCCATATAAGGCTTGATGGGCCAATTTGACCAAAAACTGAACCTTTTATGAATACTCATAATTCTGCTTTAAAAAGAACTTCACTTAAAATATTCTTTGTATCTATTTGGAAAATGCATTCCTACAATAGCTTGTGAATGATCAAAAAGTTGAAGTATGAAACCAGTTTGTATCATTATTTTAAATAGAGAGTGACACCCACACTGCAGTAGGAAATATCTGCCTTTGGAATAAATGTGAGTTAAAACTCGCATCATCCAGTTCCATATTTCCTTGATGCTTTTAGAAAGGATAACTGCTAAAAGATACATCAAAATCTGATAACTATGCTCTTCAGAACCCTGTTCAAAACTTTCCTACTAGGGATTCAGGCTAGGGCTGCATGACATTCCAAAGTCAATAGTGTAAAACAGAAGCTTCAAACAAAACACCATCCAAAACTACACCCAGCTATAGGCTGACACTGGTGACAAACCCCAAGTCTGTTGCAACCCCGTATTCAAAATAGTTTTTATAATAATGCTAAGTGAAGGGCCTTTACCAAATCAATGGTTCTAATAAAAGCACAAAATGTGATCTAAGATAAAATAACTCATTCGAGTGTTGCTTTTCTTTTCAGAATGACTTTGGCCAAACTATTTAACCTATTCAGTCTGCATGTGTGAATGCTCAGTCACAAAGTCATGTCCAGCTCTCGTGAATCCATGGACTGCCGGGTTCCTCTGTCCATGGGATTTTCTAGGAAAGAACATAGGAGTGGGTTGCCACTTCCTCCTCCAGGGGATCTTTCTGACTCAGGGATTGAACCTGTCTCCTGCATCTCCTGCATTGGCAGGCAGATTCTTTACCACTGAGCCACCTGGGAAGTCCATATGCTGTCTACTTATTAAGGTCTAAATGTAGTCATTGTAAAATTACTATCATAAAACATTTTCTAAGCCATTTGGTATACCTTAAGTCCATTACTCTTGTTCTAAAACAGAATTACTATTCACTGAAGGGAACATACTTAGAATTAAACACTGTAAAATACAGATCAAAAATAAAAATATTAGTCAACTTGAATCAGAAGGCTATATTCTAACAAAATGACAAAGATATGTCAGTGAACTCATTCTATTTGTAATAACACGGGATTTCCTTTATTTACCTCAGGGGGATATGGAATGTAGCAAATAAATTAGGGACTCTAAAGATCAAAGTAAAAGAAAATACAACCTAACTAGATTTGAAATTGCATTCTGAAGAAGAAAAAAAAAAAAAAAAAAACCAAGCTCATTAAGTATTGTATTTTTGCCCTCTCGTTCACAATTCTCCGCTGCCAGCTGCCTGTTTTAGAAGTTCTCGTGCAGAGAAAATAGCAACAATGACATTTCCCTTCCAAATGCAATCAGGTTTTGGCAAACTTAAGTCAGTACGTCAGTTAAAAATAGAAACTCAACCCAAAATGTGTTTGGCAAATATCTACTTAAGTATTGACTAGTTCTATTCTCTTGAATGGTATTGAATTTTCCATTTATCATTTTTAAATAAAACTAAAAATCTGCACATGTAGCTGAACAAGTAATAGCTTCCAAATTAATAATACATTATGCAAGACTCTTTTATAAGCATTCACTGAGAACAAAATTATGCCATTTTGGACAGAGAATTCCTGTGAGACTGGTCCTTAGTAGCTATGATATTTCAAAACACTGCTTTTATTTCTATATAAACACTATTGTGACTCCTTTATAAGTTGGCAGCCAACTTTGCCAAAGGCTTAAACAAACTGTTTTCATCAAATAAGTGTCTTCATTGGACCCTCCACCAGATGCATTCAGAGTATTAAAACAGGCCTACATAAATAAAGTTTTATTGAAAGTTATGTGTTGCCATAGCTACTTGTGATCTACAGAGTTGAACAGACATGAATTGTGACAGAGATCACATGGCTCACAAAACCTAAAATATTTACTCTCTAGCCCTTTGCAGAAAAAAAAATTACCTCTACCAGAACTTTTTCAAAATAAATGGAATAAAATTCTCTCACCATTATCTCTGCAATTTACTTGTCTATGAGACAAAAGCAACACTGTACTTATAGGATGTCTTAAATGCAACTGACTCTTTAATATTTATACTATGTGGAAACTCATTTGTATAATACACTATTCTGAAATATTGAACCAAAGCAGAGTTGACTCTGCAACTCAGATGAATCTAAAATCTTCTCAGACTCAAAAGGCAAAACACAAAACGTCTACACCCAGCACCACCCTAATTACTATTACTCAGCATTAAGTATGGAATTGTCATAGGAAATTCAATAATGACAGAAGCCAATTTGTGTGCCATTGTTTCTGTTAAAGAATTTTCAAGGGGAAAAAATATGGTTTAATGTAGTTAAAACAAACATACTTCAAAGTTTTGCAAACAGAATAGTGTTAAATTTTCAATGATATTGTCTTACTGTAAAGCCATTTTTAAGTTTTAAAGTGAAAAATCCAAGAGCTAAACCCCAGATTAAAATGTCAAATACTTAGATATTCAATAAATACCTGGTGAATAAAGAGAAAGTTATGTGAAGCTCAGGCTATTCCCTTCACTGCCATTATTTTTGTATGTTTCAATTTTCACTCTCCTCAGTTAAGGATCCAGACCCAGTGAAGAAAATGAAGTCGCTCAGTCGTGTTCGACTCTTTGAGACCCCGTGGACTATAGCCTACCAGGCTCCTCCGTCCATGGGATTCTCCAGGCAAGAATACTGGAGTGGGTTGCCATTCTAATCCAGCTCTGACACTCCCCAAGACCACTGTCATAGGAAGACTATCTGGGACTGGGTACTGATACTGCCTCAGTCTGCAGAGGAGATGGACCAAAAAAAAAAAAAAAACCACCAAAAAACCCAAATCACATTGTATGAAAACTATTCACAGAAAACCCTGAGGCCTGAAAAACACATCAATTTTTCCTAGTGATAGAAGAGGCATTCAGATGCTATCTGGGTCTCTGGTCTCACCAAACTGCCTTCTGAAGTCAAAGTCCAGTGAGTAATAAACGGCATTTAGAATTTTCAAAAGACTGGGCATAGAGCAGTATATATAAATAAGGAAGGAGACTAGGTTTTGNGCCTGAAAAACACATCAATTTTTCCTAGTGATAGAAGAGGCATTCAGATGCTATCTGGGTCTCTGGTCTCACCAAACTGCCTTCTGAAGTCAAAGTCCAGTGAGTAATAAACGGCATTTAGAATTTTCAAAAGACTGGGCATAGAGCAGTATATATAAATAAGGAAGGAGACTAGGTTTTGGAATGAGTCAGAAAGACCACTAGTTTCATGACTCTAGCAACTATTTCCTATGTGATGCAAGCTACTTAACCTCTCTGAGCCTCCATCTCTGCATGAGGATAATGATGGTGCTACTTTCACGGGATCATGATGATGATTAAAGGAGATGTCATAGGAGGGCCTAACCTCTGGAATGTAACAAATAACACACAATAGCAGCTAAACATATATAGGACCATAGGTCAGGCATATATTCCTCATAAAACCCACTAGGTAGGTATTATCATTAAACTTACTCAAGGTCACAAAATGAGCAAGAGCCAGAGCCAGATGTCAGGCCAGGGAGTACGGCTCCAGCGTCCATGCTCTTAACTACCTCATTATATTGCAGTTATTATTAGAATGAGCATCCCAGATATTCTAAAGGATAGTGATATAGTGAAGTTGCTCAGTCGTGTCCAAGTCTTTGCAACCCCATGGACTATAGCCTACCAGGCTCCTCTGTCCATGGGATTTTCCAGGCAATAGTCCTGGAGTGGCTTGCCATTTCCTTCTCCAGGGGNATATATATATATATATCTTCTTTTTAGTATTTCCAATGAGAAAACTGCCATTAAGTTCTGATGATACTCCTCATAATCTATTCTACAAAGACACTGACCCCTTAAATTAATAAATTATATGTTTAAAAAATTCTTTCTCCTTGAAAACAAACACACATCAACACTTTTTTCAGTTTTTTAAATTAATCTTTATTTGAATATAGTTATAGTCATTTTACAAAGTCATGTTAGTTTTTGCTACACAAAAAAGGGAATTGGCCATATGTATACATATGTCCCGGAGAAGGCAATGGCACCCCACTCCAGTACTCTTGCCTGGAAAATCCCATGGGCGGAGGAGCCTGGTAGGCTGCAGTCCATGGGGTCGCACAGAGTCGGACATGACTGAGCGACTTCACTTTCACTTTTCACTTTCCTGCATTGGAGAAGGAAACGGCAACCCACTCCAGTGTTCTTGCCTGGAGAATCCCAGGGACGGGGGAGCCTAATGGGCTGCCGTCTACGGGGTCACACAGAGTCAGACACGACTAAAGCGACTTAGCAGCAGCAGCAGCAGCATACATATGTCCTCTCTTCTTGGATTTCCTTCCCATTTAGGTCACTACAGAGCACTGAGTAGAGTTCCCTGTGCTATACAGTAGGTTCTCATTAATTATCTGTTTTACACATGGTATCAATAGTGTATATATGTCAATTCCAATCTCCTAATTCATCCCGCTGGCCCTTCCCCCACTTGATGTCTATATGTCCGTGACTCTATTTCTGCTTTGCAAATAAGATCATCTATGCCATTTTTCTAGATTCCATATCTATATGTGTTAATTTTTTTCTCTTTCTGACTTACTTCACACTGTATGACAGTCCCTACGTACATCAATGCTTTTAAAATAAAATGATCATATACTTTACCATCCTCAGATAACTGGATATTCATTGCCAAGGTATAACTACACTTAGCCTGCTCTGAAAACAATTTTATAAGGTAGAAACTCCCTCATGATAAGCTAGGCATACTCGTCTTCAAACATATCTTATCTTTGGTTTCATGCAAAACAGATGACTTCAATGTTCAAATTCAGAACAATAACATAAAGGAAGTGATTTATTACTGTTAGCTGAAGTTTTCAACTCCTCTTATGCCACCTCTGACTAATGTCAATGCCTGTGGTCTCCTCCTCTAACAGAACTGAAACTTACAGTTCAAATAGGGAGCTAACTCTATAGTGATATAATCTAGCAGCAAAACTTAAGATGAAACAACTAAGGCAAAAAAAAAAAAGGACACTATCCAAAAAGATGGCTTTCAAAAATTATTCAGAGAGCCTCATGGGAATCCTTGAAAATCAAAAGACAATTAACTTCACTGGGAAAAAAGGAAAATTCAACTAGTAGTGATTAAGAGAAGGGGACAAACTACACATTCCAAAAGAACAACTATGAGACTTGGGGCAAGATTCAAAGATGAGGATTGATGAAGCAAAAGTGACCTCAGTATTTTGATGCCAGAGTGGCTATGTAGACAAGCACTTCTCTGACAAACCCAGAAGCCAGAAAATAGTTTATTCATGGGAAAGGGAGATAGGGTCAGTTTACCCCCTGGAAGTGAATGTTAGCAAGTGGGTATATTTCATACATCTTAAATATATACAGCTGGAGATAAGTAAATTGAAGATGCACAATTTGAGCCTCTTGCTGGGGTTTAAACACATGAAAATGTTAAATGAGGAATGTGGGCCTTCTGAGTAAAAGCTAAAGCCTCACAGTGACAGATATGACACGCTAACATACAGCTAATGAAATTCACTTCTGAACCCTTAAGTGTATTACAAATACCTCTTCATATAGTTGCAGTAATCAGTGCTTACCTCCTTGCCCCCTGTTTAAAACAAATTCCAAATAAAAGACAGAAGCTTCACATTGGGACCTCATTTCTAGAAAGATATAATTTAGTACTATGGCAACAAACTCCAGAATGTTTATCTGAAATCTTCTCTCCCTGAATCAAAGAATGTTTGCAATCTGTCTTCTCTGAACCATATCTACATTAAACCCCCACTTAGCTCATATATCTTTATCTTGACACATCTTATATTGATCACTTTTCGCTTTTAAAAAAGATTTATTTTATTTATTTATTATTTACTGATTTTTAGCTGCACTAGGTCTTTGTTGCTGCATGCGGGCTTTCTCTAGTTGTGGCAAACGGGGGGTACTCTCTAGTTGCAGAATGTGGGCTTTTCATTGTGGTGGCGTCTCTTGTTGTGGAGTACAGATTCTAGGCACACAGGCTTCAGTAGCTGCAGCACGTAGGCTCAGCAGTTGCAGCTCACAGGCTCTACAGTGCTGGCTCAGTAACTGTGGTGCATTGGCTTAGTCGCTCCAGGGCATGTGGGATCTCCCTGGACCAGGGATCAAACGCATGTCCCCTGCACTGGCAGGTAGATTTTTAACCACCAGACCACCAGGCAAACCCTCACTTTTCTTTTAAATACACATAATATTTATATTTCCACATTCTCCTTTCCACTGATATTATTTTCACCCCGTGTTCTACATCTATTTTGAAGTTTTAATTCTGAATCTCCAAGTTAAAAATGTGACACTATCAAAATAAAAAAAATTCTCTATCAGACAAGATAACTGCCTTCTAAGTATTTCAATACGAAAAGTGCTTTAGTGATGTTTTCTGCTTCCTATCTTTTATAATTGATCCACAATATCAACTTAACCTTCTTCACACTTTCTTTCCACCCATTTACTTTCTTTTACCTACTATTTTTATTTGGCATACCATTTATAAGCTTCTATAGGAGAAATTTTTACCCTCATTTTTAGATTCAAATTTCTACCTCTGGAGGAAAAAAAATAATTTGTGGACTGAATCAACTCTGCCTCACTAAATAGCTTTGCAATCTTAAGACAAACTGTTTAACCTTTTTGAGACACCATTTTCTTATTTGTAAATGGGAGATAATGTTACTCATCACACAGGGATGTTTTTCAAATTAAAGAAAAAGAAATGTAGCAAGTCTAGGATTATAAGTGGTAAGCAACATTTAATAAACTGGTGCTTATACATAAAAAATGTGTTATTATCAAAGTAATTATCTCATAGGCCATTACAGAAATTTGCTACCAAAAGCACTGGATGTACTTCCTAATTCTGGCCTCAATTCAGGGACAAAATACAAATCATATTACTGCAATTTTAATGGAGAAGCCATCAAGTGGAGTGTGTAATGGAAATATGGGCTATGATATTTGGGCAGAAAGGAGCTGGAACACAGGACCAGGAACGCCAACTCTCAGGGTTTACTGTGTCCTAGAATCCCTGTAAGTATAGATACACCCTTGAGGGCAGTACAATCTTGACTGTAAAAGCCAGGTTACAGTACATATCAAGCAGAGGGCTGCTACATTTCATTTAGTCTCCCAATTTCAAGCAGAAATAATCAGTGCAAGTGTGCATTCACTGCTGATTTGAAACATGGAACAACCACAGTGACGATGTTGATAGATATTAATTTTGCAATTAATATTTGAGACTTACTCCATACCAGTATGCACACTATGCTAAGTGTTTTCTATTCATCATTAACTCTCACAACAGTCCTATGAGGTTGGATACTTTTATCCTGTTTGACAAACAAAACTAACCAAAAAACCCTGAAGCCTAGCAGAGCTGAAATTCAGACCCAGGTAACAGTGAAAATTTCAAACATCCAGTAATATAAGTTATGTGCTGACAGTAAGATACCTAATATTTCAGCAGTCTGAGCTATTTGGGTATCTGTGTGGGAAGCAGAGCATCATCTTCACTCAACTGTATAAGCAAAAGCACGAGGGAGGTAGAAAAAGGGTTACATCCCAGAGTAGCAACTCTGGAACTTTCAAATATTAAAAATCGTGACATTGTCAAATTGAGCATGGCCTACTGTGGAGTAATTACAGCTCTCTAGATCAAAGGTTCTGTTTTCCACCTTACACACGCTGATGGACAAGGGCATCAGAAGCTGATGCTATGTGCCATCATTTGCTAAAGACACCACTCCCACACACCTCCTGAATGAGATTCTCAGAACATCAGCTGCACCTCTGTGCCTTCTCACCCTTGTCAGGAAAGCACATTAGAGTGAAAATGAGTAAAACAGGTATGAATTTTTCTTGGCATCAGATAAGTAAATATTAAAGTTTATTGGACATTGGTGCTATATACCAGGCTAAGTTCTAAGCCCTTTGCCTATATTAATCCTCAAATGACATTATGAATTAGGTACTATTTTATTCCCATTTTACAGATAAGGTAATTGAGACACAAAATAAGTAATTTGCTAAAGATTACACATAAGAGAAATGACAGTGCAAGATTCCAATAAGGAGGTCTGGTTCCAGACCCTTAGTTCTTAAACACAAAAATAAACTGCTTCTCAGTTTTGCTAGGACATGACCAAGTAGACAGGTACGCTGGGTAATTCCAGAAACACTGCACAACCAAGTTGATGGTGCAATCGAAAAAATAACTTCTGCTTCTGTGGATACATCCAAAAAGCTGGCTCCCTAAAGTCTTAAACCAGGAATTTACTTTAATGTCACAGGGACCTTGGATTCCAAGCCCAAGGGCCCAGAAGAAAACTTCATTTAGAACCTCTCCCCTTATCCTTGGATAAGTTGAGTGACAGGAATTTTCCTAGTAACCCAGCAAATGACATTGGTTATGAGGCAGCCCAGCCCTATTACACTATTGCTGGACCATAAGGAATGAACAAAGCTTCACAAAAAGAACAGGAACACAAGTCCTTGCTCTGAAAAGCTCTATGCATTAGAGTCACTCAGTCTTCTGGGTAGGGTTGTTCACATACTATCCAGGCAGTACTCTAAGTGCTGGAATACACCTGTGAACAAGAGGTCTCACAATCATGGAGCTTATTTCCTAGTGTCACAGAAATATGGGTTTATATGGACCTATAAAGGTCAAGAGGAAAAGGCGCTGGCACCATCCTAAATTCTCGGTGGAAAAAAAGATGTGAGGAAAAGATGTAAGGGGGCACTATTTACTCTGAATGGCAGGAATGCTGGAATCTTCTCAATTACAACTTAAGACTACCAGGCCAAACTACTGCACTACTGCCAAAGCTGATGCCAACTTGAAATGAAAGCAATGTAGTTGGATGGCATTGTTTCTGCCTCAGGCTAGGAAAACAGTGCCCACCCACAAGTTCCTGAAGAGAGAAAAGGAAAGGACAAAGGCATAGAAGCTTGGGTTGTTTGTCTCTTTCTAGAACCTACTCCCAAAATAGAAAAAGGAAATCACTAGCAAAGAATCCTAAGTCCTGCCATATCTTGACAATGTTAGTATCAGTGTTCAAACTAATACAAGGAAAAAGGATAACAAATGACATCAAAGAAATTATAATGGAAGAAGTCTTTTTCCAACAGCAGGTGGAAGCTGGGGCCAGATATGGTTCATAGTACTTTGTTCAAACAGAGCAGATCATACACAAGAAATAGAGGGAGCAAGAATACCACACACATACTAAAAACTGGTTATTCACCTACAGGTTCTCCTTAAGTGAGAATGCCAGAAGGTGAGACATGACGAAGCATTAGATACTTTAATCTCCAGGCCTATAGACTATCTCAGTCTCACAATGGCCAAACTGATACCAATCACAAAATTCTGGTACAGCATATGCCTCTACAATTGTACTTGCCATGCAACAGACATTCTCTTATTCTTGTATTCTCCTTTGGGCACAGAGATACAGAAAGGCGAAGATGGCATTTCATTCATTTTGTATCCCAGCATTTAGCACCAGCCCCATTACAAAGCAGGCACTCAAAACCTTAGGAACTTTAGTTTTAGATTGCTAAAAACAGCAATCATCCTTAATATTCAAATAATTAAAAGAGGAACTACTGGTGGGAGACATACCAAGAACTACTCATCATGACTGTTCATTTTGAATGGCTTGACCAAAGTTTACCTAAGTAAAACTAACTTAGGTAGTAAGTTAGATAATGCTAATCCACATGATAAAACAGAAACAATACTTATAAAAGAAAGTTAAGCATAGTAGGAGAGCAAAATAACTCAAATTTCTGATAATTTACTAAAAAGCTTAAGTGTTCAGCATGATAGATGTGTTAATACCAATTCAATTCAAGGCCAATCTCTGCAGCCCTAACTGCCCGGTTATTTTCAACTCGTGGTTCATAGACTAACATGCTCCATATATGTGGCATTTATGCACTCATTCACTCATTCATACATCTTCGTGTTTTATCATTCTATGGAGGTGCAGGCAATCTAACACTAAACAGGAAAATACAGGGCTCCTACCTTCACAGATGGGCTTTCTGGTCACATTCACCAGTGAAGATGTGTATAGCTTAGATATAAGCTGCTTTTATCCATCCTGTCTCACTGCAGAAAAACTGTAATCTTTTTTGTTCTTCTCAACTCCATGTGAGAACTCAGTGATGCAAGTGTAACTCAATTTCAATGACATTAAATCACGTACCTAAAACAGTATGACACAATCCAGGCATTTTTAAAAAGAAGTTGAAATAATCCAGCCATGGATTAATCAATTTTTGCTTCCTCTCACAATTCTGATTTTTTTAAAAAACTTAATGTGTTCTGCATACATAGAAAACAAAAATAGAGAAATATAACGGTTTTCACCATTTGCAGATTAAAAGCTCTAAGCTTGTGTATAATGGGTCTATTCTTAGAGTACTATTTTTAATTTTTTAAAAAATGTAATAAACTTAAACTACTACTCAGTGCTAAGGAATACTATGTAACAGTTAAAGAATAACTCAAAACTATATGTACTGACATGAAAAAGATATGCCTTATTGACATAGAGGACAGAATGCAGAACAATGTATGAGATATGTTAAAAATATAGAGACAAAATAAGACTGCACACACACACAGGATAAAAGATCTGGATATCAAACACTGCAGTGGTTACCCTCGGTGGCAAATAAAGAAAGGGAGAGATATGCAGGAGGAATTTGGCTCGTTTTTCTATATATATTGCTGCATCACTTAATTTCTTCTGAGATATTCATCTATTGTTTAATTTTTTTAAATTTCTAAACTGTCTCTAAAACCAGATAAACATCCAATATTAGGTATTTTGTCCTTAACATTCCTACAGAAAGAAGCAATCTTGTTTGAATAGTCAGAATAAATAACATAGCATTTTTAATATAATTTTTATGTTGATTATAGTTGATTTTACAATGATGTATTAGTTTCAGGTGTTCAGTAAAGCAATTTAGCTGTACATATATATGTTTTATTCTTTTCCCATATAGGTTATTACAGAATATTGAGTAGAGTTCCCTGTGCTATACAGTAGGTTCCTATTGATTATTTTATACAGAGTAGTATGTATGTTAACCCTACCCTCCTAATTTATCCCTCCCCTCACTTTCCCTCTTTGGCAACCATAAGTTTGTTTTCTTTGTCTGTGCATTTGTTTCTGTTTTGTAAATAAGTTCACTTGTATTGCCTTTAGATTTCACATGTAAGTGATATTATATGATACCTTGAGTTATTTCACTTAGCATGATAATCTCTAGGTCTATCCATGTTGCTGCAAATGGCATTATTTCATTCTTCTTTATGACTGAGTAATATTCCATTGTGTGTATGTGTGTGTATATATATATATAGCATCTTTATCTATTCATCTGTTGATAGACATTTAGGTTGCTTCCATGTCTTGGCTATTGTAAAGAGCATTAGAATGAACACTGGGGTGCATGTATCTTTTCAAAGTATGGTTTTCTACAGATATATACCCAGGAGTGGGATTGCAAGATCATATGGTAGATCTGTTTTTAGTTTTTTAAGGAACCTCCATACTCTTCTCTGTAGTGGCTGTACCAATTTACATTGCCACCAATACTGTAGGAAGGTTCCCTTTTCTACACACACCCTCTCCAGAATTTATTGTTTACAGACTTTTTAAAGATGACCATTCTGACTGGTGTGAAGTGATGCTTCATTGTAGGTTTGATTTGTATTAATTTACAAATTAGCAATGTTGAACATCTTTTCATGTGTTTTTGGCCATCTGCAGGTCTTCTTTGGAGAAGTGTGAAATAACATTTAGACCCAATAAAATACTTATATTATATAATAAGAGGCAAGAACTTGGAAAAATTAAACTCTAAAAGGAGTAGATCAGAGAAAGAAATCCTATACTATTTTCAAAATATTTGACTTATTTAAAAATATTCTAAGGTACTAGAACTAGGTTGTGCTTAGTCACTCAGTCTCATGTCCAACTCTGCGCCCCAATGGACTGTAGCCTGCCAGGCTCCTTTGTCCATGGGGATTCTCCAGGTAAGAATACTGGAGTGGGTTGCCATGCCCTCCTCCAGGGGATCTTCCCAACCCAGGGCCTGAACACAAGTCTCCCCGGATTGCAGGCATATTCTTTACCATCAGAGCCACCAGGGAAGCCCATGAATACTGGAGTGAGTAGCCTATCCCTTCTCCAGGGGAGCTTCCCGACCCAGGAATTGAACTGGGGTCTCATGCATTGCAGGTGGATTTTTCACCAACTGAGTTACCAGGGAAGCCCAGAACTAGGTTAGACACTATAAAAACTGCTTTCATATATAACCTGTAATTCATTTATTATAAATGTGCTTTACAGATATCCTCAAACTGCAAACTCCTGTCTCCAAAATAATCACCTTATAAAAATGAGTATCTCTTTTTTCTTCCCTAGAGAAAAGTTTTGCTATATATACATACCATTGCTTTTCCTCTGAACAGTTCTATCTGCTGTCAATTCAAGCAGGGGTTCAACTGTAGCGCTAAACCCTAAGAATATATTATCTTCTTACTCTTTCAATATCTTCTCAGAAACGATATCTAAGGACCAGAAATGGAAATATCACCATGAGAATCAATCTGCTATAGTCATAAAATAACTGCTAAGGGTTGGAAAAGAAATAGTTCATGAAACTAAAATCATTTTCCTTTTCTGTTTCTTTAAAAACTCAATGCAAAAGTTGTAGCTAATGGCTCAACTACATTCCCAAATCAGCAAAGAACCTATTTTTTTCATTTTTCACAGATTATTATTCATTTGAACTTCCATCAGTCAGACCCTAGCATCAAAGAACCAAAACTTAATGCAGAGCATACTGTCAAATGCATGAGCTGCAATTCGGTATATATTAAATACACCAGTTTACGGTTACTGGGAACCTTTGCTGATCCAGATTGGAATTTTTAAGGGCCTAATTAAAAAAAAAAAAAAACTATTCAGGACTAGATTACAACAAGCAGTCATGAAATGAGCTTCTTATTTTAATCAAGTATTATTAGTATTTTCTAAGCTAAGAATGAGCAGATGCAAGATACATAAGAAATGAAATTAAAGAAAAAGGACAAGACTTCAACCCTCTTTCCCATGTGCCAGAGCACAGTACCAAAGAGTAAAATTTAGAATGGAATAGAAATAAGCAGAGAATTTTGCCTATCAGATTTGCTTTAAAAATGTACTTCTAGCCATTAGGAGGAAAAGGTCAACAAGGGAAGAGAAGGAGCAAGTATCTCTTCCCTGCCTTGTACTGAGGTAGATCATTTCATTTAATCAACAGATCACTCATTTTTCATTTGGCCAAGTGATCTACACTATCACTGCATATACTTTTTAATAATATCTACTATGTTTCTTCTCACTAAAACTTTATCATCATGTGAAGAAAAAGGGGGGGGGGGGGAAACAAGTATGATTGGGTTATCTTTCTGTTCCAAATATCCAAATATCTCAAAGGTTTGAGGTGAAGGTAGAAGTGGGGGAATATAATAAAAACAGAAAAGTGTGCTAACTACTTTTAGACAGTATCATTTAGTTCACAGTGTCCTTGTACACTGCCAACATTCAATTTCTCCCTAAAGTTCCTCACTTACACCCAGGAAACAAGGCATATGTCACGCTACACATGCCATCTCACATGCAGCTTGCTTACTTCATTCCTAACAGAAAAAATGAATACACCCTAAAAATGAGAAATATCTCTAAAAACGGGGAAATGTACCCTAAAAATGGGAAACAGCCAAAGTGTGCAGTTACAGAAAGTTATTCATATATTGCTACTTTGCTTCCAAAACAATTTTGGCATCCAAAGAGCTTGCATTTGTGTCTCAATCAGGATAAGCTTTAAGACTGGGTACAGTTAAAAGTCATGTCCATCTCACAATAACAACAAAATTTCTAACTGCATATATACTATTAACAGATGTAAAGATGCTTAAGTGCTAGACCTTTTTTTTAGCGGGGGGCGGGGGGGGCATGTGCTGGGTCTTCATTGCTGTGCGAGCTTTTCTCTAGCTGCAGTGTGTGGGCCTCTCACTGCAGTGGATTCTCTTGTTGCAGAGCATGGGCTCTGGGTGTGCAGAGTAGTTCAGTAGTTGCAGCTCAGTAGTTGCAGCTCTCAGGCTCTAGACAACAGACTCAGTAGCTGTGGCACCTGGGCTTAGTTGCTTCATAGCATGTGGGATCTTTGCAGACAGAGATCAAACCTGTGTCTCCTGCACTGGCAAGCGGATTCTTCACCTCTGAGCCACAAGGGAATCCCTAGATTTTAGACATATATCTACTGTTTAAGATAAAATCTGATAAAATATTAATGATAAGGAAAAATACAACCACAACAGGGAATCCTATCTATGGTTTGTACAAGGCAAATGTTATATTTCTCATATTCCAGTAAATATTTTAAATAAGAAGGAATAATACAAATCAAGTCCAGTAGCTTCCATTTGTAGGACTCTCAGAAAGTTCTTGTACATATATTCAACTTTTGAATTCAATATTTAGCGTATTTATTCAATATTCATTTATAAATGCATAAGGTATATCCCTTCAGGCTTCCTTCATCCAACTTGATAATGAAAATCAGATTGAGAAAAAAAAGCAGGCTCTGCATTAAAATCTTATCTCCATTTTACAGAACAAAATAAAAGCTTATAGATGTTAAGGAATTTTTTTCCCATGATCACAAATTAAAAGCAAAGCATTTTCAATATTCTACTTTATACATTGAATTTATACCACTAACCTCCTAATCATGCCACATCTTTCTTATCATGTCACAAATTCACTTTAGAAAGAAGAGAATGATTTTAATTGCTACCGTTCCTTAAAAGTAATGATAAGGATTACGATAAATGTGTATATATGTGTGTACACAGATATATGTTACATGTGCATATGTAACACATACATGCGTATATGTCTTTGTTCCTGACTTCATAAAGGTTTTCTGTACATGATTAATAAAAATTTATTTCTCCTCAGGTCTTAAACTCTTGCAAACTCTTTGTTATCCAAATCCTTAATAAGAATTGATTTTATTGACTATCTGAGAATTAACTTCAAGTATTATACCTAGCAAACCTTTGGACGACTACAAATTTAACATTATTGTGTAACACGAGGGCTTCCCAAGTGGCACTAATGGTAAACAGCCAGCCTACCAATGCAGGAGACTTAAGAGACACAGGTTTGATCCCTGGGTTGGGAAGATCCCCTGGAAATGGGCACAGCAACTCATTCCAGTATTCTTGCCAGGAGAATCCCATGGAGAGAGGAGCCTAGTGGGCTAGTCAACAAGGTCACAAAGAGTCAGACACAACTGAAGCAACTTAGCATGTGTAACATGAAGATCCATAAATACAAGAACATGTAATTTCATTGAGGCTGTTTTAAAATTTCATGAGACACCAAAATGAGTGCTCAACATCCATAGTACAACCTTGCTTTGCTGCTTTCTTCTCTTGTAGAGTACTTGGAAAGTACCTCCCTTGTAGAGTACCTGGAAAGTGCTATTTTATCACATCTTACGGAGAAAATTATATGCTCTAGGACTGTGCTAAAACTAGCCACATGTGGCTACAGAGCACTTGAAACATGGCTAGTCTGAATTGATGTGCCGTAAGTGGAAAATATAAACTGGAATTTGAAGACTTAGTAAGAAAAACACGACTAAAACAGCTCAAAATTTTTTTATATTGAAGACTTATGGACATGGGGAGATGGGAGGAGAGGGTGAGATGTCTGGAGAGAGTAACATGGAAACTTACATTACCATATGTAAAATAAATAGCCAAGGGGAATTTGCTGTATGGCTCAGGAAACTCAAACAGGGGCTCTGTATCAACCTAGAGAGATGGGATGGGGAGGGAGATGGGAGGGAGGTTCAAAAGTGAAGGGATATATATAGGATTTTCTGATATGGGAAAATGTTATCAGAAAAAAAAAGGATATAAAATTATAAAAGGCAGAGATGCTTCAAACACGCTTGCAAAGTTATTCAAATTTAGTTTAGCAATATAAAAAGAAGAAATACACCAACTCCTCTAAATGAAAAGAACGTCCTACAGAGCATGAATGTACAGTCTCCCCAGCCAGTCTTAGCCCACAGGCTTCTCACAGCACGACCAGCCTACTGCACTGACGAATCTGATACATTAATGACATCTCTACAATAAGCAGTATGATGTCAATCAGGTATTTTGAAAAGTAATACATGCACAGCAAAGGAGATGGGATGAGGCAACAAATTATTAGTACCAGTTGTCCCTGGATGGTAGAGTAACAGATTTCCTCTTTTTCACTTATTCTATATTTTTCCAATTTTTTCTACATTGACAGGGTTGAAGGTGGAGGTGTAGGAAGATCCTAAACTCCACTCTGATGAACACAACAAATCTACAGCTACATATGGAATAATTCCAATGGAAAGGGACCTAAAAACTGGCTAAACAGAACCTCCTCAACAAAGGATAAAAGAACAGCAAGAGATTGTGAAGACAGATAGAGACATAATCTCACCAAGGAAAAAACCCACACTCAAACTCAGTGATTCACAACTGGGAGGGATTATCAAGGAACAAATCATTTCCCTCAGGAGCAAGAGATTCAAGCTCCATATCAAGCAAACCAACTTCTAGGTCCTGCAAAGATCTGGCTTTGAAAATCAACAGAGAATATGCCCAGGAAAACTACAGAACAGGAAACATAGTTTTAAACAGCTCATCCATAAATTGACTAGACCTGAAAAAATCCGTGCAAAAACAATAAATCCACTGCCCATAGGTGAGGGAGATACATTTATTAATCTTGAACTCCTAGAAGAAGAGAGAAAGAAAAGGCCCCAAAAAATTATTTGAAGAGTGACTGAAAATATCCCTGATCTGAGGAAAGAAACAGACATTCAGGTTCAGCAAGGCCAGAGAGTTCCAAATAAACTCAAGCCAAAGAGACACACACAAAGATACATTACAATTACAATGGTAAAAGTTAAGGCTAGAGAGAGAATCCTACAAGCAGCAAGAGAAAAACAACTTGCTATATATGAGGGAAATGACATAAGGTTTTTAGCACATCTTTCAGTAAAAACTTCCTTCAATCAGAAAGAAGTAGCATGACATATTCAAAGTGCTGAAAAGGAAAAATTTCCAACCAAAATTGTCTACCCAATAAGGTTATTATTCAGAATTGAAGGAGAGATCAAGGGTAGCAAAAGCTAAAGGAACCATCATCACTAAACCAGCCCTAAAAGAAATATTTAAGACTTCTTTAAGCTGAAAAGAATTGGCAATAATCAATAATGAGAAAACACATGAAAGCAAAAATCTCACTGGAAAAGGCATATATAATAAAAGTGGTGAATCAATCACTTATAAAGCAAGCATAAAAGTTAAAAGACAAGTAGCAAGAGTAACTAAAACTTATAATCTTAATTAAGGGATGTATAAAATAAGATATAAAATGTATCATCAAAATGTCAGAGGGAAGGGGTAAAAAGATAAACTGGAACAAATTCCAAAGCCTTGCTAAAACTGGTTGCTACTTACACAGGATGTCATATGTGAAACTTATAGCAACCACAAGGAAAAAACATATAGTACACACACAAAAGAACATGAAAAAAGAAAAATATAACACTAAAGAAAACCACCAAAACACAAAAGAAGACAGAAGAAAAGAAAGGAACTAAGAAGAACTACAAAAACAACTACAGAACATTTAGCAAAATGGCAATAAGTACATATCCATCGATAATTATTTTAAAAGTAAATGGACAAAATTTGTCAATCAAAAGTCAAAGAGTGGCTGAATGGATAAAAAAAACAAGACCCATCTATATGTAGCCTACAAGAGTCACTTGAGAAGAAAAGACACATAGAGACTGAAAGTGAAGGGCTGAAAAAGATATTCCTTGGCTAATAGGTGTAAAAAGAAAGCTGGAGTAGCTATACTTTCTAACAAAATAGATTTTAAAATTAAAATTTCAATAGAAGACAAAGAAGAGCATTACATAATAATGATGGGGGTTAATTTAGCAATAAGATACAACATTTATAAATATATATGCACATAACACAGAAGCACCATTATATATATAAAGCAAATATTAATGAACTTAGAAACTGAAGGCAATATACTACAGAACTTAGCACTCTACTTATATCACTGCATAGACCATCCAGACAGAAAATCAATAAGAAAACAGTGAAACTAAAAGATATATTAAATCAGATATACTTAAGAGACATAGAACACTACATCGAAAAGCAGAATACAAATTCTCAAAAGCACATGGGAACACTCTCCAGGACAGATCACATATCAGGTCACAAACCAAATCTCACTAAATTCAAGAAGACTGAAATCATGTCAAGCACCTTCTCTGATTATAGTGCTATGAAACTAGAACACAATCACAAGAAAAAAAAATAGGGGAAAAGAACACAAAAACATGGAGATTAAAGAACTCACTACTGAACAACCAATGGGTCACAACGGAATCAAAGAAGAAATCAAAAAATACCCAGAGATAAATGAAAACAGAAACCTGGCATATCAAAATCTATGGGATGCAGCAAAAGCAGTTCTAAGAGAAAAGTTCACAGCAATACAGATCTACCTCAAGAAACAAATCAACAACAAAATAAATCAACAATCTAACTTCACACCTAAAGGAACTAGAAAAAGAACAAATGCACCTCAAAATCAGTGGATAGAATGAAATAATAAAGATCAGTTTAGAAATAAATGAAATAATGAATTTAATGATCTTGTGTTCTCTGCCAATTTTTGTTAGTTGTGCTATGTACAAATGCTATAAAGATTTACTGTACTGTTAACTGAAAAATTTCTTGAACAAAAAACATGCTAACCAAATGTTCAATAATCTAAGACAGAAAAAATGGCTGTGTAATTTACATAATTTATCAATATGACACTGCATTTTCCAAATGAATCAATATGCAGAATTTAATTGTAACTGACAGGATTATGTAAATCATCCTTTAAATGTAAAAAAAAGTTTGAAGAACTGAGTTGCCACAATAATGTACTTAAACTGGACAGACAAGTTTTGA
Organism: Neotragus moschatus; assembly: GCA_006410615.1. Lineage (NCBI taxonomy): Eukaryota > Metazoa > Chordata > Mammalia > Artiodactyla > Bovidae > Neotragus > Neotragus moschatus. The sequence goes on from SJYA01002789.1 coordinate 2,679,983, forward strand.
AACCAAAATGCTTTGTTACAAAATGAAAAAAAAAGTATTCTTCTATAAAAGTAGTTTTCTTACTTTGAATACAAATATTAAATAAACATGATTTTGGTAATGGAAAAAAGTGAAATAGAATAAAAAAATTTTTAATATCAGTGAAACTAAAAAGTGGTTCTTAGAAAAGATAAGCAATATCAACAAACCTTTTGTAAGACTAACCAAGAACTCAGGACAGAATTCAAATTAAATCAGAGATAAAAGAGAAGTTACAGCTGATACCATAAAATACAAAGGATCATAAGAGACTACTATGAACAATGTCCACAAATTGGACAACTAGAAGACATGATAAATTCCTAGAAACAATCTTCCAAGCATGAATCATAAAGAATTATGCTATCTGAATGGATCAGTTACTAACAAGAAGATTTAACAGTAATCAAAAGTCTCCCAACAAACAAAAGTCCAGGACCAGGTAGCTTCACTGATGACCTCTATAAAATATTCAAAGAAGACTACCCTTCCCAAACTACCCAAACAAAACTGAATAGGAGGAAAACCTTCCAAACTCATTTTACAAAGCCAGCATTACTATGATACCAAAACCAAAGACAACAACAATATAAAAAAAGAAAGAAAAAAATAGAAAATTAAAGGCCAGTATCCTTGAACATAGACGCAAATCTATGCCACAAAATACTAGCAAACTGAATCCAATAATACATTAAAAGGATCCTATACCATGGTTAAGTGGGATTTAGTCTAGGGATGCAAACTTGCTTGGACATTTACAAAATCAATCAACATGATACATTAACAAAATGAAGGATAAATATCATATGATTATCTCAATAGATCTATTCATGATAAAAAAAAAAAAAACTCTCAACATACAGGGAATTTACTTCCACACAACAAAGGCCATATATGACAAAGCCACGGCTAACATCCTACTCAATGGTGAAAAGATGAAAGCTTCTCCTCTAAGGTCAGGAACAAAACAAGGATGCCAACTCTTGCCACTTTTATTCAACATAGTACTGGAAGTTTTTGTTATTCAGTCACTCAATGGTGTCTGACTCTTTGCAACCCCATGGACTGCAGCATGCCAGGCTTCCTTGTCCTTCACCATCTCCGGAGTTTGCTTAAACTCATGTTCATTAAGTCAATGATGCCATCCAATCATCTCATTCTCTGCTGTTCCCTTCTCCTCCTGCCCTCAACCTTCCCCAGCATCACAGTCTTTTCCAAGGAGTCAGCTCTTTGCATCAGGTGGCCTACCTATAGCAATTAGGCAAGAAAAAAAAATTAAAAGTGGAAGTTCTAGCCATAGCAATTAGGCAAGAAAAAGAAATAAGTCATCCAAAGTAGAAAAGAAGAAGTAAAACTATCACTATTTGGTAGATGACATGATACTATATACAAAAAAACCTAAGACTCCACTTAAAGCCATGTAGAACTAATAAATAAATTCCGTAAAGTCAAAGGATACAAGATCAATATACAGAAATCTGTGACATTTCTTACACTAATAACAAATCATAAGAAAGAGAAACAAGGAAACAATCTCATTTACAACAGAATAAAAAAGAATAAAATACCCAGAAATAAATTTAACCAAGGAGGTGAAACACCTGTACTATGAAAAATATAAGACATAGAGAAAAAAATTGGACACACACACACACACACACACAAAGGAAAGATATTCTGTATTCATAGATTTAAAGAACAGATATTGTTAAAATGTTCTTTTTAATCCTCCAAAGCAATCTACAAATTCAATACAATCCCTATCAAAATTTCAACAGCACATTTCAGTGAACTAAAGCAAATAATTCTAAAATTTGTATGGAAACACAAAAAAATCACAAATAGTCAAACAACACGGAGAAAAAACAAAGCTGGAAATCTCATGTTCCTTGATTTCAAACTATATTACAAGGCTTTAGTAATCAAAACGGTATGGTACTGGCACAAAAATGGACACACAGATCAACAGAACAGAATTAAGAAACGAGAAAAAAACTCACACATAGGGAAATTAATTTATGATAAGGGAGTAAAGAACATACAGTGGAGAAAGGATAGTCTCTTCAATAAACAGTATTGGGAAAACTGAACAGTCACATGCAAAAGAATGAAACAAGACCATTATCCTATACCTGACACAAGAGTTAACTCAAAATAAGGTTAAAGGCTTGAATTTAAGACCTGAAACCATAAAATTCTGAGAGGAAAACAAAAGCAGCAACTTCACTGATAGCAGTCTTAGCAATATTTTATGTGTTCTGACTCCAAAGGCAAAGGAAACAAAAGAAAAAATAAATAAACGAGAATTCAACCTAAAAAAGCTTCTGCTTTTAGGAAACCATCATCAAAACAAAAAGGAAACTTACTGAATGGGGAAAGACATTTGCAAATCACATATCCAAAAAGAGATTAATATCCAAAATACATATAAAGAACTCACACAAGAACAATAACAACAAACCAATAAAAGCCTGATTTAAAAATGAGAGGAAGATCTGAATACATTTTTCCAAAGAAGACATACAGATGGCCTATAGGCACACAGAGATGTTCAACATCATTGTGAGGAAAATGCAAATCAAAAACCACAATGAGATATTATGTCACACCTGTTAAAATGGCTATCATTGAAAAGATAACAAACAACAAATGTTGGACAGGATGTGGAGAAAAGAGAATCCTTGTACAATGCTAGTGGGACAGTAAATTGGTGGACCCACTGTGGAAAACATTATGGAGATTTCTGGAAAAAAAAAAACAACTTAATAATACTACCTTATGACTCAGCTATTCCCCAACAACAGACATAAAAACACTAATTGAAAAGATATATGTATACACAGCCATGTACTGCTGTACTACTTACACTTCACTGCTGTACTGTTCACAGTAGCCAATATATGGGAACAACTGTCCACTGATGAAGGAACAAAGAAGATACAGCATAAATACATATTAACTCATCATGAAAAAAAATGGAATCTTGCCATTTGTGACAACATGGATAGACCACAAAGGTATAAAACCAAGTGAAATAAGTTAGACAAAATAAGAAAAATACTATATGATTTCACTCATATGTGGAATATAAGAAAACAAAAAAATGAACAAACAAAATAAAACAAATTCAAAAATATAGAGAACAGAGGGGAAAGGGGTTAAGGGGTGGGTAAAGGAAGGGGGTGAAGGGAGTCAACTGAATCGTAATGAATGGAACTAGACTTGTGATGGTGATCACTCTGTAGTATATATAGATATCAAATTATAATGTTGTATATCTGAAACTATTGTTTTTAAAAGCTAACTTTTTCTATCATAAAATTTAAAGATGTATAGTATAATAGATAATACCAAACTCTATTTCAAATCTGAAGCCAAGAGAGAGAGAATTGGAGGGAAATCTGTAGAGTAGGATTGAGTTTCCTAGTCAGAGAGCTAGTTCATAAAAACCCAGACCACAGTAGTCCTATAGGAGATAAGAGAAGAGAGGATTGACACTCATGCAGCTTTTTTTTTTCTGCCTTTTACAAAAGATTATAAAACACACCTTTTTCTAGATGATGAGTTTTTTTAACAGACTTTTGGAATGCAAAACTGACAACAGAACTACAAGTTGCATTTATAATAGAATTCAAATTTTATTTGTATGTTTAATAAACATATACATGTGAAATAAAATCTAAGTCAATAATTAAAGTTCAACTTCCTAAATTAGGAACTACCATATTATTTCTAGACTGCTGATTGCATAATTTACATATTCACTGACGCTATCATTCCACAAGCTACATATATAAGGAAAGCGGTATATAAGAAACAATGTAAACTTTATCTTATTCTATACAGAAGAAAAAGATTGTCAAACTACAGGATCCTCTTCTCTCCTTATTATTAACTTCCTCATTGAATCTGGAAGCCAACAACCTCTTTTAACTTCAGGTCAGGACCATAGCTGAATTAAGAAATGGCAGTCCATCTGAAGTATTTAGTTGCGAGGTTTAACACTGTGAATGCAGCCAGTCCTCAAAGGCAAATGCTGAAAAACAGTCAAGGGATATTGCTGCAAAAGCAATTTTTCAAGTCAACGAGAGAACTGACATCAGGAAAATACATTTTATTGCTTTTCCAATGCCTTTAATCTTTCACACAAACTCCCACAATTACTCCTACTTCATACCCAAATAAAATCTATAAAAATTGTTTCACACCTGGGAAGAAGGCAGTTTCTCAGCATTTGAAATATTCAACCCATTATTTCAAAATATTTAAGAGGTGCATCACGGCATCTTGTCTTGTAATAACAAAAGTAACTCAGTCTCTTATGAAAATTATTGGTGGGGTGGGGGTGGGGGACCTAATTCTAAACTATGAAAAGTGCTCCATCATATAAAGGATTTACAAGAAAACTGTTTTCCTGTTTCTCTACCATGGAGGCAGACACAGGGGATTAAGAGGAAAACTTTTCTCAACTATAAGAAAACAAATAGTCTACTGAGTATGGATGAACCTATAAAGCTAAAATCTTTCATTAATTTTCAAATGTTATATTTCTACCATTCTTTATTTTATTCAACAACACAAGACATTTACTACACCCCATGCATTATTTTAAACACTGTTCAATTATTAGCTCATGAACTCTTTGAGGTAGGTACTATCAATATTCCAATTTCACAGATGAGAACACTCAGGCATAGAGAGTAATTTCCCCAAATTGATTCAGTCTCAGGCAGTCTGGGTCCAAAATTCATGTTCTTAACCACAATGCAATGTTGACTCTTAAAAAGTAATACGCTCATGAAAGCCCAGTGTCTTACATAAAATGGTTAATAAAAATCTGCTAAGCAAATGAAGAGGGGAAAAACAGACATAGCAAAAAACAGAAAATCTATCATTCATAGTTTCAACACATCACTATAAGTTTATTTTCCATCAGTCTTCTTTTCTTGTTCACAGAGTTTTTTTGTTTGTTTGTTTTCCCTTTAGCTATCACTCAGCAAACATGATTGTCTAGAAAATGCAAAATTTTAAAATATTAGTCTCTCAACATTTTTAGAATAAGTTAAAATTAATTGAACACTATATATCAAACATGTGCTTGCTACATATTGTTATCTCACCTCACAATTCCATCAAGTAGTTATATATATTATTCCCATTTTACAAATGAGGAAACTGAAGCACAGTTAAACCAACTTCAGATCCCATGGATAGTAATCAGTTGAGTTAAGATTCNAATTTTATTTGTATGTTTAATAAACATATACATGTGAAATAAAATCTAAGTCAATAATTAAAGTTCAAGTTCCTAAATTAGGAACTACCATATTATTTCTAGACTGCTGATTGCATAATTTACATATTCACTGACGCTATCATTCCACAAGCTACATATATAAGGAAAGCGGTATATAAGAAACAATGTAAACTTTATCTTATTCTATACAGAAGAAAAAGATTGTCAAACTACAGGATCCTCTTCTCTCCTTATTATTAACTTCCTCATTGAATCTGGAAGCCAACAACCTCTTTTAACTTCAGGTCAGGACCATAGCTGAATTAAGAAATGGCAGTCCATCTGAAGTATTTAGTTGCGAGGTTTAACACTGTGAATGCAGCCAGTCCTCAAAGGCAAATGCTGAAAAACAGTCAAGGGATATTGCTGCAAAAGCAATTTTTCAAGTCAACGAGAGAACTGACATCAGGAAAATACATTTTATTGCTTTTCCAATGCCTTTAATCTTTCACACAAACTCCCACAATTACTCCTACTTCATACCCAAATAAAATCTATAAAAATTGTTTCACACCTGGGAAGAAGGCAGTTTCTCAGCATTTGAAATATTCAACCCATTATTTCAAAATATTTAAGAGGTGCATCACGGCATCTTGTCTTGTAATAACAAAAGTAACTCAGTCTCTTATGAAAATTATTGGTGGGGTGGGGGTGGGGGACCTAATTCTAAACTATGAAAAGTGCTCCATCATATAAAGGATTTACAAGAAAACTGTTTTCCTGTTTCTCTACCATGGAGGCAGACACAGGGGATTAAGAGGAAAACTTTTCTCAACTATAAGAAAACAAATAGTCTACTGAGTATGGATGAACCTATAAAGCTAAAATCTTTCATTAATTTTCAAATGTTATATTTCTACCATTCTTTATTTTATTCAACAACACAAGACATTTACTACACCCCATGCATTATTTTAAACACTGTTCAATTATTAGCTCATGAACTCTTTGAGGTAGGTACTATCAATATTCCAATTTCACAGATGAGAACACTCAGGCATAGAGAGTAATTTCCCCAAATTGATTCAGTCTCAGGCAGTCTGGGTCCAAAATTCATGTTCTTAACCACAATGCAATGTTGACTTTTAAAAAGTAATATGCTCATGAAAGCCCAGTGTCTTACATAAAATGGTTAATAAAAATCTGCTAAGCAAATGAAGAGGGGAAAAACAGACATAGCAAAAAACAGAAAATCTATCATTCATAGTTTCAACACATCACTATAAGTTTATTTTCCATCAGTCTTCTTTTCTTGTTCACAGAGTTTTTTTGTTTGTTTGTTTTCCCTTTAGCTATCACTCAGCAAACATGATTGTCTAGAAAATGCAAAATTTTAAAATATTAGTCTCTCAACATTTTTAGAATAAGTTAAAATTAATTGAACACTATATATCAAACATGTGCTTGCTACATATTGTTATCTCACCTCACAATTCCATCAAGTAGTTATATATATTATTCCCATTTTACAAATGAGGAAACTGAAGCACAGTTAAACCAACTTCAGATCCCATGGATAGTAATCAGTTGAGTTAAGATTCAAATTCAGGCAGCCTGATTCCTGAACAGAATTCTTGACTACTCATGGAGGACAGGGTTATGAATTACTTGAAAGATAAAGATCATGTTTTTAAGAGTAGTATTGTTTGTTTGAAAGTGAAAGTCTTAGTCAATTAGTCATGCCATGATTCTTTGTGACCCCATGGACTGTAGTCTGCCAGGCTCCTCTGTCCATGGAATTCTCCAGGCAAGAATACTGGAGTGACTTGTCATTTCCTTCTCCAGGGGATTTTCCCAACCCAGGGATTGAACCTGAGACTCCCACATCACAGGCAGATTCTTCATCATCTGAGCCATGCCCTCCTCCAGGGGATCTTCCCTACTCAAGGATGGAACCCTGGTCTCCTGCATTGCAGGCAGATTGTTTACTATCTGTGCCACCAGGGAAATCCATTGTTTGGACTTAGGCTAAATTGAGAATGTTAACATACAGTTATTTTACTTTGCCCTAAGTCTGAATTACACAAACAAAGTTTTTAATATCTTAAGGTTACTTGAGCAAGCTAAATAACTCTTCATGTCTTCATATAAGAGTCAAGTATTTTATGTAATTCCTTCATTCAACAACCATCTGAGTATCCATTTCATCCTAGGCATTGTGCTAATAAGACATAGTCTTTACACTGAAGGCAGAGTCTCTTTTCATTCAGCATATGAATACAATAAAGCTTTCCACAATTAATAAATACAACGTACTATACATACAAATGGTTAACAGCTTTGCCAACCATTCAGTGGCAGAAGTGAGAATGGAATCCTGTGATCTTTTTGCCCTTTACGCTTATAAAGTAGATATACCCTTCATTTCTCTTACAGGTCCTAGAGAGTGACTGAAAAACTACTACTCAGTAAGTACATCTGCCTGTCTCATGCCATATCACCTTTTAATGGCTGGCAATGAAACCCATCCATTTTTAGTGCAACAGAGCTAAAATTAAAATTGTTTACTTAAACCTTGGTTTACTAAGTTACACAATCACATTACTTTTAAAGTTCCATGATCACATTGGGATATGAATTTAATAAAATGACAAATGTGAGTGTCTAAGAAATACCTGAAGTAACAGGCAAATTNAAACCCATCCATTTTTAGTGCAACAGAGCTAAAATTAAAATTGTTTACTTAAACCTTGGTTTACTAAGTTACACAATCACATTACTTTTAAAGTTCCATGATCACATTGGGATATGAATTTAATAAAATGACAAATGTGAGTGTCTAAGAAATACCTGAAGTAACAGGCAAATTTGGCCTTAGAGTACAGAATAAAGCAGGGCAAAGGCTAATAGAGTGCCAAGAGAATGCACTGGTCATAGCAAACACCCTCTTCCAACAACACCAGAGAAGACTCTGCACATGCATATCACCAGATGGTCAATACCGAAATCAGATTGATTCTATTGTTTTCAGCAAAAGATGGAGAAGCCCTGTACAGTCAGCAAAAACAAGACCTGGAGCTGACCGTGGCTCAGATCATGAACTCCTTATTGCCAAATTCAGACTTAAATTGAAGAAAGTAGAGGAAACCACTAAACCATTCAGGTATGACCTAAATCAAATCCCTTGTGATTACAGTGGAAGTGACAAATAGATTCAAGGGATTAGATTTGATAGATAGAGTGCCTGAAAAACTATGGACAGAGGTTCGTGACATTGTACAGGAGGCAGGGATCAAGACCATCCCCATGGAAAAGAAACGCAAAAAGGCAAAATGGTTGTCTGAGGAGGTCTTACAAATAGCTGTGAAAAGAAGAGAAGCAAAAGGCAAAGGAGAAAAGGAAAGATATACCCATTTGAATGCAGCGTTCCAAAGAATAGCAAGGAGAGATAAGAAACCCTTCCTCGGTGATCAATGCAAAGAAATAGAGGAAAACAATAGAATGGGAAAGACTAGAGATCTCTTCAAGAAAACTAGAGATACTAAGGGAATATTTCACGCAAAGATGGGCACAATAAAGGACAGAAATGGTAGGGACCTAACAGAAGCAGAAGATATTAAGAAGATATGGCAAAAATACACAGAAGATCTATATAAAAAAATCTTCACAACCCAGATAATCATGATGGTGTGATCACTCACCTAGAGCCAGACATCCTAGAATGCGAAGTCAAGTGGGCCTTAGGAAGCATCACTACGAAGAAAGCTAGTGGAGGTGAGCTATTTCTAATCCTAAAAGATGATGCTGTGAAAGTGCTTCACTCAGTATGCCAGCAAATCTGGAAAACTCAACAGTGATCACAGGACTGGAAAAGATCAGTTTTCATTCCAATCCCAAAGAAAGGCAATGCCAAAGAATGTTCAAACTACCACAAAATTGCACTCTCACATGTTAGCAAAGTAATGCTCAAAATTCTCCAAGCCAGGTTTCAACAGTATGTGAACTGTAAACTTCCAGATGTTCAAGGATTTAGAAAAGTAAGAAGAACCAGAAATCAAATAGCCAACATCTGTTGGATCATTGAAAAAGTAAGAGAGTTCCAGTAAAACATCTACTTCTGCTTCATTGACTATATAAAAGCCTTTGACTGTGTGAATCACAACACACTGTGGAAAATTCTTCAAGAGATGGGAATACCAGATCACCTGACATACCTCCTGAGAAATCTGTATGCAGGTAAAAAAGCAACTGGACATGTCCAGTGGACATGTCCAAGTGGTTCCAAATTGGGAAAGGAGTATGTCAAAACTGTATATTGTATAAAGGAGTCACCTTTTTTATTTAACTTATAGGCAGAGTGTATCATGAGAAATGTTNAAGAGATGGGAATACCAGATCACCTGACATACCTCCTGAGAAATCTGTATGCAGGTAAAAAAGCAACTGGACATGTCCAGTGGACATGTCCAAGTGGTTCCAAATTGGGAAAGGAGTATGTCAAAACTGTATATTGTATAAAGGAGTCACCTTTTTTATTTAACTTATAGGCAGAGTGTATCATGAGAAATGTTGGGCTGGATGAAGCACAAGCTGGAATCAAGATTGCCAGGAGAAATATCAACAACCTCAGATATGCAGATGACATCACCATTTGGAAGAAAGTGAAGAAGAACTAAAGAGCCTCTTGATAAAAGTGAAAGAGGAGAGTGAACAAGTTGGCTTAAAGCTCACCATTCAGAAAACTAAGATCATGGTATCTGGTCCCAACATTTCATGGCAAAGAGATGGGGAAACAACGGAAACAGTGAGAGACTTTATTTGGGGGGGCTCCAAAATCACTGCAGATGATGACTGCAGCCATGAAATTAAAAGATGCTTGCTTCTCGGAAGAAAAGTTATGACCAACCTAGATAGCCTATTCAAAAGCAGAGATATAACTTTGCCAACAATGGTCCATCTAGTCAAAGCTATGGTTTTTCCAGTACTCATGTATGGATGTTGAGAGTTGGACTATAAAGAAACCTGAGTGCCAAAGAATTGATGTTTTTGAAGTGTGGTATTGGAGAAGACTCTTGAGAGTCCCTTGGCCGGCATGGAGATCCAATCAGTCCATCCTAAAGGAAATCAGTCCTGAATATTCATTGGAAGGACTGATGCTAAAGCTGAAACTCCAATACTTTGGCCACCTGATATGAAGAACTGACTCATTGGAAAAGACCCTGATGCTGGGAAAGATTAAAGGAGGGAGGAGAAGGGAACGACAGAAGATGAGATGGTTGGATGGCATCACCAACTCAATGGACATGAGTTTGAGTAATCTCTATGAGTTTGTGATAGACAGGGAGGCTTGGCGTGCTGCAGTCCATGAGGTTGCAAAGAGTCAGACACATCTGAGCAATTGAACTGAACTAAACTGAAGACTATCCATGAAAGCAGCAGTCAAAAGTGTCACATGTTCACAGAAGATGAAGGCCACTTCTGCTTGATTTTACACCGAAACAAAGTTTTTAAACAGTCTGAAGTCTAATCCCATTGATTCTGAAAGGTGGTAGAGAAATAAAAGCTAAAATGTTAAGTGTAACAGAAACTCTTCTAACCAGTTCACTGGCTTAATTGATAGCAATGACTAAAGGCACAATTACTAACCTGAGGCCTTATAATGGCAGAGGACCAAGAGGAGAAGCAACTTAAGAAACCAAGATCTATATGCAGAAGAGATTCTCCTTTTTGATAATTGCTAGTGTGTGCATGAAACCTTGACAAGTTTCTTATCTAATACATATTTATATCAGTGTTTATATGTAGCTGGCACATGCTTGAGTTCATTTTTTCTGATGCCTATGTCCTCTAACAAGCTTTTTTAGTATGTATTTGAACCATTATCTGGTATTTGCCTTCCACTGCTACTTTCTTTTTCAGTCTGTAATTTGTCTCATCCTAGATTATAAATTTATGGCTCAATGCTAACTTCTGAAACAGCTCAGTGCCTTGCAAATAATAGGTACTGAAAAAGTGTTTATTATAACAGATATGAAATCCATCCTAGAGTCCCATCCCAATCCTTACCATTTTGCAGAACTGTTCCTCCTCATCTCTCTGACTGGGATGCCCTGTGGTCAGTCCTTGAATCTTTTTTGTAACTACACTCAACTCAGGTGATCTCACCTATACTGATAATTTGTAAATGTATACAACCTAGATCATCAACCTCCTGTGAACTACAGATTCATTTGTTCAGTTGCTGACTTGACATCTCAATTAGCATGTCTATTAGACAACTCAAAAATGTAACCAGTCTGGAACAGAACTCTTGAATTCTACCCAGAAACCTGCTCTGCTCATAGTCTTCCCGTCTCTGAAAATGACAACTCCACCCTTCCTGTTGCTTAAGCCAAAAACTTTAGAGTCATCCTTGATGTCTCTCTTTTCACATTCCACATTCATGAGCAAACCATTGGATCAAAACATACCTAGTTAGAGTCAGAGATACATTTTACATACAGACATAAAGATATGTGTGGATACACAAATTAGTAAGCATATATATACTTCCTAGCTCTGTCCACAGAGAGCATTTAGCAGAAGTGATATCCCATTAACAACAAGCATACCTAGCATCCAGATCTTAACCTCAAAATACCATTCTCCAATAAAAGGAATCAGAATTTTGTGAAAAGAAATGAGTCTAGGGATGAGGCAGGAAAAATACAAGATAAGCCTGAAACATCTGGTAGTGCCAGAGAATAAAGAAGTGTAACATGTACACATACAAAGGACAGGAGCATATCAAAAGGACACAGAAGTCAACTAAAAGAGCTCCCAATGGGCAAAGTTGGAATAATTTGGGCAATAAAAGAAATAATGATACCAACTGAATTATAACCCTAAGAATAAAGTATCCATGAATTAGAACTGATATGATTAGATAGAAAGATAGAGAAGGAACAAACCTTCCTTACAGAATTCCAGTTAGTAAATGCAGTAAGAATGAGGGGAAATAAACAGTACATTTAGAACATCACAGCAATAATTACTACAGGTAAGATTACTGGTGAATGCTAAAAGTAGCAGAAACAGGATACTGGCAAAGGCTCAAAGTATCTCCCTCAAAATATTTACCAATTACGGTGGTGCTTTTAATATATGTCCATAAATTCTTTGATACATCTCCCTCCAGGAAGGAGAGCTTAATTCCCCTCCCCTTGNAAACCATTGGATCAAAACATACCTAGTTAGAGTCAGAGATACATTTTACATACAGACATAAAGATATGTGTGGATACACAAATTAGTAAGCATATATATACTTCCTAGCTCTGTCCACAGAGAGCATTTAGCAGAAGTGATATCCCATTAACAACAAGCATACCTAGCATCCAGATCTTAACCTCAAAATACCATTCTCCAATAAAAGGAATCAGAATTTTGTGAAAAGAAATGAGTCTAGGGCTGAGGCAGGAAAAATACAAGATAAGCCTGAAACATCTGGTAGTGCCAGAGAATAAAGAAGTGTAACATGTACACATACAAAGGACAGGAGCATATCAAAAGGACACAGAAGTCAACTAAAAGAGCTCCCAATGGGCAAAGTTGGAATAATTTGGGCAATAAAAGAAATAATGATACCAACTGAATTATAACCCTAAGAATAAAGTATCCATGAATTAGAACTGATATGATTAGATAGAAAGATAGAGAAGGAACAAACCTTCCTTACAGAATTCCAGTTAGTAAATGCAGTAAGAATGAGGGGAAATAAACAGTACATTTAGAACATCACAGCAATAATTACTACAGGTAAGATTACTGGTGAATGCTAAAAGTAGCAGAAACAGGATACTGGCAAAGGCTCAAAGTATCTCCCTCAAAATATTTACCAATTACGGTGGTGCTTTTAATATATGTCCATAAATTCTTTGATACATCTCCCTCCAGGAAGGAGAGCTTAATTCCCCTCCCCTTGAGTGTGTGCTAAATTTAATGACTTGCTTCTAACGACCAGTGTATGGAGGGGGGGAAATAATGACTTTCTAATGCAAAAATCTGGCAGAAACTACCCTACCTAAGTTATCACCCAGTGATGCCATTTTGATAAGAAGGTGTAATAACAAGGGAATTTTACTCTGTGGTGTTCTTCCTCAAAACTCTGTAATTAATCATGAGAAGATATCAGAAAATCTAAACTGAGGAACATCCTATAAAAACACTTGACCAGTACTCTTTAAAGTATCAAGGTCATAAAAGGTAAGGAAAGACCAAGAAACTCATGCATTAGAAGAGACAAAGGAGACTCAACAACTAAAACCAATGTAGTATCCTGGTTTGGATATGCAATGGAAAAAGGATAGTAGTGGAAAAACTGTAAACACAAAGTCTGCAGCTTGGCAGAAGCATTGTACCAATATTAACTTCTTAGCTTGACAAATGTACTGTGGTTATGTAAGATGTTAATATTAGGAGGAAAAGGGTGAAGGGTATATGGCAATGATTCTTAATGGGAGCAATTTTGCCCCATGGGGGGATTTGGTAATGTCCAAAGACATTTTTGATCGTTACAATGATGGTACTGCCACCTATGGACAGAGGCCAGGGATGGTACTGCCACCTATGGACAGAGGCCAGGGAAGCTGTCTAACATCCTATATATTTAGCACAGGACAACCCCCACAACAAAGGTTTATTTAGTCCAAAATGTCAATAATGCTGAGACATTAAGGAACTCTCTGCATTACCTATGCAACTCTTCTACAAATCTAAAATTATTTCAAAATGAAAATTTTAAAATATTCCAAATCCAATCATTTCTTATCAATTTCCTAATGTAAGACACCACTAACTCTCAAACAGATTTTTAAAGAGAGCCTCCTAACTGATCTTGCTTTTACTCTTCACTTTAGACTGTTTTTAACACAGTAGCTGGAGTATAGTTTTTAAAGCATAAATCCGACCATGTCATTTTGCTTAAAAACCTGTAACGGTTTATATCTCAAAAAGTACACACCCAAGCCCTTCCAATGTTCTACAGGCTCTATGTAATCTGGAACCAGTCATTTCTTGAACTAAACCACTTTCTACTCTTCTATTCTATTCACTCTCTACTACTCTTTTGTTCACTCAAGTCCAGGCACACTGGCCTCCTAGAGTTCTGAGAATGTATGAAGTACACGTCTGCCTCAGGGCCAATGCAAAACGTTTTTTCAACCTAATGTACCCCCTTAGCTCCTTAAATTCTTTGCTTACTCCTCCTCAAGTCCTTCCCAGACATCCTTTTGAAAGTGCACATGCCCACTGACATACCTGTCCTGCTTGTCTGCTCTATTTTTCTCTACAGCACTTATCCACCACCTTCTAATACTGTATAACAAGTTACTTATTTTGTTTAATGTCTGTCTTTCTCTCCAGAAAGTAAAATCCATCAGGGCATGGATTTTTGTCCGTTTGGTTCACTACTATAACCTCTGCACCTAGAACAATGTTCAGCACACTTATTGCTACACAAAACACTGGATAAATGAATGATACACCTTTGAAGTCCTAAATTTAATATCCCAGTGTTGCTCCACCACTTTGCATCATTACTGCACTTTCTCTCTTACTCCACACTAGAGAGGACTATGGTTTGGAGAACAAAGAATAGGCTTGGATCTTGGTTCTATGACTTGAGAGTGTGTCTTTAGACACGTGATTTAACCTTTCTAAATCCTCAGTTTCTTCATTAAAGAGGAATGACAAAGGGATGGATGTTAAGGTTAACAACACTTTTGTTAGAATTAGAAATAAGGCATTAAAGTATATAACACATAGTAGTAGGTATGCCATAAACAAAAGCTAATATTTTTGCTCCCTCCTCACTAGCTCTTTGGCTTCACACTGACCTCTAGCTCCCAGTTTCTCCCAGGTGAATCACCTCTTCTGTGATTTCTGCTCATGATCCAACCTGGACTCCACAGTTCACTCCAGTCACAGCCTTTTAACATCATTAATTCGCTCAGCCAACTGCCCTTCAGGTATCTCTATCAAGCAGGCATCTGCACAAAGCTGTGCAATAACAGCCTGGGCTCTCGAACTGAAATCACCAGGGTTTGAACGCCAGTTGTTATCTTACCATCAAGGAGAATAACAGTACCTACCTTTAGCGCTCTTGTGAGTTTCTTCAGTTATATCAAGAGTGATCATTGCTGGAGAAAAATCAAACCATGCAAACTGGAATCCCTACAAATCTGAGGTCTAGAACCTCAAATGGGTCCTCTGTGCTGCCTAACAATTATTTTTCATTATCCTAGTCATGTATCTATTTCTCTCCCATTCCCTTGAAAGCTATTATATATTGACATGCTTTTTTAAGAACCCCTATTTTATCATGCTCCCCCTCATTCTAAGCAGGTAATCAAAAATGTTAGAAGACACATCAACTCATTCTCCCTCCTGTTCCCACCATTTAGAAACTTATTTACACTGCCTCCAATTTCATCTCTTTTCTTCACGCTCAATGAAAAAGGAAAATCAAGGCCAACTTCTCAGACCTATGCTTCGGATCCCATCCCTTACTATTGCTTCCCAATTCCTGGCACCATCAATCATCTCTGTCCCCCATCTCTCTTCTCCCCCCCTCACTTCAATTTCTCCTCTCCATCGGTTCATTACAAGCCCAAATAAATACGCCCCAAATCCTCTTATTTTAAAAAGGGGGGAGAGACAGTAAACTTTTCTAAAATCCCCTGCATCTCCTTCACCTACACTAATCTCCTTCACCTATACTATTTGTTCAGTCCTCTGTTGAAAACACTGTATCTCTCACAATCAGCTACATTGGCTCTTCAACCCCCTTACCCAGAAAGCATTTCAATGTAGCTACCTGCTCCAATTGAAGTAACAAATGACTTAATCATCAGGGCTCAGGGGCTTTTTTTCCATTTTTATCTCACTTGGCCTTGGCCTGGCGGGATACAGTATTCTCCACTCCTAGTCCTTGAAATACTCTTCTCCCTCAGCTTCCGTGACAAATCTCTCGTAGTTTCCTTTTTCAGCTCTGGTCTATCTGGCACAGATGCTTGGCTTCTCTTAGTTGTCTGCCCCATTCAGTAGTTCACAACAGAATCGTGGGAATCATGTTAAACCGTCAATCTTGCTCAACTCTACAATCTGATTATTTACTCTATCCTGTTGATAATACTTCCTAAACCTCTTACACATCCACCCCTCTTCTATCTCTCTCATCATTTCTCACCAGGAATGGCTTCCTAACTGGTTCTACTTCTAGTTTTGCCCTTCTCTAATCCAGCATTCACCTCACTGCCCACAACACAAATTTGATTCTTCACAGCATAATTCCCTGACTCTCCCCACCCCACTAAATCCTCACAGCCTTCAGAATAAAGTTAAAGCCCCTTAGCTTGTTTCATAAGGCACTCAGTGATTTGACTTCTTAACACTTCCTCATCCCCTATTTTAAACTCTGTTGTCCACATGTGTCTATTGAATACTTTAACAAGGCTAGATCCAACTGAGATATGGTGTAAGTGTAAAATACATACCAGATTCTGAAAACTTAGTTTGAAAAAGAGAATGTCAAATATCTCAATAATACTTTTTATATTGATTACAGATTGAAATATTTTAGATATATCAAATTAAATAAAATATTATTAAAATTAATTTCACCTTTTACTTTTTAAAGAGGTTAATAGGAAATTTTAAAATACATATATGAATTACATTTATGACTTACATTATTATATTTTTTCAGAACAGCACTGGTCTAGAATGTTCTTTCTCTTTTTCTCAACCTAGTTAACCCCTGTCTATTTCTGAAGGTTAGCTTAAGTAACTCCCTAAAATGCATTTTAGGACACTCCCCTCCCAAGAGTCCCAAGTACCCATCCTCCTCTGTGCTTCTATCTACAGGAATTCACTTATACCTGTTATATATCACTCCACATTATAATTACTGGTTATCAGCTATCTTCTTCTGCTAAACTATATGCTCCTTGCAAAAAGGTATATCATTCTACATATATTCAGGGATTTCCACCATGCCTACCACTTTTAAGGCACTCAAAATATTTGCTGAACAAATGTGAACTATCTATTCCTGGCCTGAAAGTTACTAGAATTTCTCCAAGAAAACAAATCAGCAAAGAAGGAACCTAGATTTCTTCCAAGACCTCCAGTAATGAAGGATCAGAATGATGCTAGGAAGCAGGAATTACAGTAAAGAGAACAGTAATAAGAAAATAAGCCTCATCATATACAGCTCTTACAGTGAAAACAGGAATTTGCAGCAGTGATATGGAGCCTTGAACTCAACTTGGCATGCCAGGGGCCACAGTTTGGTTCCTAAATTACTCAAATAACCCATCCAACA
The DNA here is from genome assembly GCA_006410615.1 of Neotragus moschatus. Lineage (NCBI taxonomy): Eukaryota > Metazoa > Chordata > Mammalia > Artiodactyla > Bovidae > Neotragus > Neotragus moschatus. The sequence goes on from SJYA01002789.1 coordinate 2,697,601, forward strand.
AAAGAGTATGATTTGGCAGGTTTCAACACAAACAGCTAGAGCCCAGCACCTGTTCCACTTAAACAGAACATCATTACAGTTAAAAACAACAACAAATCTTTCTCATGAAGCAAATGCTCATCTCATGATGCTTCACCATGGAGCAATTTNAGGAGTTGGTGATGGACAGGGAGGCCTGGAGTGCTGCGATTCATGGGGTCTCAAAGAGTTGGACACGACCGAGTGACTGAACTGAACTGAACTGTATACTGAAGGGGTGAATTTTATGGGATGTGAATTATACCTTTAAAGAGAGGGATATATCTAAACTTGAAGATTCTGGATATTTGGATGGGGCTAGAACAAGTAGTAGTGAAAGTTGCTCAGTTGTGTCCAACTCCTTGCAACTCCTCTGTCCATGGAATTCTCCAGCAAGACTACTGGAGTGGATAGCCATTCCCTTCTCCAGGGGGTCTTCCCAAACCAGGGATTGAACTTGGTTCCCCTGCATTGCAGTCAGATTCTTTACTTTCTGAGCCACTAGGGTTTTAAGGATGTGATAATTCTCATATTCTAGAGGGAAATGTAAGTGTCTAGGTAGTGATCAGGTAGGGATGGATAGGTTTCTGGCTATCATGTTTCTTATGAAGCAGGCAGTGAAGTGAATGATTAGACTAGAAGGGTGTTGACAAGGGAGAACAGGATTTTAGGAACTTAAAGGAAGCTTCAGATTTTTTTCTTGATAGTGTCAAGGATGTGGTATGTGGTCATCCTGGTTTCAGTGTGAAGGTTAGCTTAGTTCAGAGGGGGAAATTATCATAGGGAATCTGATAGCAATCAACAATGAAGTTACAGGAGAAGATTGGAGAACAGAGACTAGACAGAAATACTAGAATTTTATTCTAAGACTATCCCCATATGATGAAAAATAGTTAAATCATAGTGGAAAGGAAACAAGGGCAATGATTTGGAGAAGTTAGTACATATGAAGGTATTCATTTGAAGAAATGCTTGAGTACCTTTTATGTGCTAGGCACTATTAAATAAAACCATAGTTGTTTTCTTTATTTGAATTATTTTTTTAGAATAAGATCTTATGAGTGAAATTGTTCATTTTAAGAGTATGGGTAAAAAAAAAAATAAGAGTATGGGTATTTTATAGTTCTTGATACAGTTGGCTGTATTATTTCTCTAAAAGGTTATACTAATTTTTGATGTCACCAGTAATATACAAGTGTATTGTCTTAACCACAGTTTCACCAGCAAAAACTCTTGGCTAATTGGATAGGTATAAAATTATTCTTCTCTTTGATTATTGCTTCCGTTACAGTGTTTCTGTATTATGGAATTGGCATCTGTGGGAGCATGAAGGAATTCAAAGCCTTTACATTTGCTCCCTCATCTGGAATAGCTTCCTTAAAGAATATGGATTTTTAAGGACCCTAGGAATCAAACCAGTCCCTAATTTGAATCAGCTCAAAACTACTGTTACTCAGTGGTGCTCTGCTTATTTCTTAAATGGTATTCACATTTAAACTATATTTAGCTATAATTCCAATTCCCATTTAACTAACTTAATTCTCATAATTTGGTGTTTTAGGTATTAACTAACTTCATGTTGCATATGAGAAGATAGAGGCTAGTTCACTTGCCTAGGGTCACTTGACCTGTAAGTGAAAGAGACGGGATTTGAATGCGCCAGTTATTATTCTCAAACTCTGTGATCTCCTAGAGTCACTACTAAAATTTACTAGGGGCTAATAGAAACTGGAAATGAAATTTGAAATGGAACTTGGCCAATCAAGTACTTACTTACATATGTATGTAATGAAGCAGTTAGCAGAACAGGTTTTTTCATTTTTTTTTTATTGGCCCTCAAAGAGGCCCAGAGTAACTTTTTAAATAATAACTTCGAAATTGATAACAAGGTTAGTGAGATACTCAAAAGCATAGTACATAATAGCAAAGGAAGAGAGATTTTTTTCATTTTTATTCAGTATAGTGCTCACTAGGCAGATTTAAGATCAGGAATATAAAACAAGATGCCATGTTCAAATGCTCAGCTTTAATCAGATGAAATATCCCAACATATAGATAAGGCAATTAAGACCCAGAATTACATACCAAATACAGTGACACAGTGGACCTTAGAACGTCAGCCACCTGCTTCCTAGTACACTTTGCTAAATTGACTGAACCAAGTAGAAACAACAATCTATGTGGTTGTTTTGTAATTTATAATTTTTATAATTTAATATGCAATCCTTAAAAGAGATCATTTCTCTGTGTATTTTAAAACAATAATGAAGATCCACACACCAAATTACCAAATATTTAGTGATAGGTTAGAATAAGAAGTGATACTGAAGACCAGATTGAACCCTAGTGTATCAGATAGTCTATCTGTAAGTTATGCCCGAACAGTATTTATCTGTATCTCAGATGAGTATTTGGAATTTTCAACAAAGCCCAGCCCTTTTCTTCTATCCCTAATCCTTTAAGTGAAACTAATACCCCTGCTTCCCCCAAAATAGTATCCAGATACTCCACTTTCATTTCTTAGCCTCAAAATTTATATTTCCTTTCTCATGCCATCTGCACACTTCCTTCTTTCCTGTACTTCCTAACTTTAATTCGTATTCTCTTGATACAAACCTTGCATTTTTATTGCCAGTGATAGCACAATTACTTCAGCACTTTGCAAAAGCAATATAGCTGTTGTGTCAGCAATAATAATAGGTTCACAGTCTTGAGCCAGATTTCCACTGATAGGATTTTATTCTGAGAAAATACTTCAAATAAAGAAAATAGTAAAAGGGACAAAATGTTAATGGCACTGATATCTATACTGTTTTTAAAAACTGGAAACCTGCTAGATACCCAAAAATAGAATAATGGTTAAGCAAATTATTACTTATTCATTCGATAGGCTATTAGACATTAATTTTTCACAATAGCTTCTTTTAAAATATATTAAAAGATGCTCTAAGAATGTTTATGCCAAAATGAAAAAAAGGAGAAATCAAGAAAAAATAGAAAATTTTACGTGATTTGTGTATTTCTGAAGCATTTGTATTTCTTTGTCATAGCTGACATCCATTGAGCATATACTGGTGTCAGGCACAATGCTAATGCAATGTTACAGAAGTACTGAGTAATTAGTAAGAAACCTGCTCTAAAGTCAAATCCTAGCAACATCACTTACTAGTATGTGATCTTAAAAAAGAAACTGGAAATAGTAACTATATCTACATTAAGTTATTAAATTTATATAAAGTGCACATTGCATGCCCTCATTAAAGTGTTTTTGTTAGTAGACATTTTATAGACATTTTAATCTTCACATCCTCACAACATTTATGAGATGGTGTTATTTTCCTTTACATAAGAGAAAATTGAAACTCAGAATGTTTAAATACTTTGGTCAAATAACTTGCCAAGTCACGCAGCTAATATGCAGTGGATTTTCGATTGAGAGCCCATGCTATGACTTCTGCTCCTTGCGCTGAGGTTCTAGGTTGCTGCAGACTAATGCTTTTGCTGAGAACAACATGAGAGGACAAATTTTTTAAAAAGAATAATGAAAGCATCAGAGACCTACTGAGGCAGGCATCAAAATCATGGAGTCAGGGGAACTTCAGAGAAGCACACTTATGTTCTATGCTTCTCTTTTTCTGTTCAAGAATTTGCTTAATGTATAGTACAGAACAAGAATCTGTGAAACTGAGCAGAGGATTTCTGCTATAAGCAGAGAAGCCAGTATTCTCATGGGGCTGAGTACATAAAAACTGGAGTTTCGTGATCCCCAGTGGCCAAGACTGAGGGGTCAAGATCCTAGTAGGGAAGGGAAGTATCTAGAAGTGATTTTGCTGAAGAGCAGAAGCTAGCAAGCTAACCCCTAAAAAGAAAGAGTAAAATTTTTTTTCATCTCATGATGTTGACAAGCAAGTATTAAAATTCTGGTCCCTCCAAGGAAGAAAGGATCTGTATAATAGCCCAGGGTCTCAAATAGTATTCCCTGGAGGACTACACCCTCTATACATAATAGACTTGAGTACAAGAATAACTAGAAATAAGGAAGAATATTTCATAATTATAGATGAGTCATCCTACCAGGGAAAATGTGAGAATATAAATCTGTATATATCTAATTCTAGTAATATAGCTTCAAAAAATATTTTTTCAAGTTCGCATGGGACTTTTAACAAAATAGATCTTATAATAGACCATAAAGCAAGTCTTAACAAGTCTCATCCAGCCTGTTATCTGAACATAGTTCAATTCAGTGAGAAATGGATTATAAAATAGTAGCTAGCAAACTCCCCCCAAAATACATTTCTGAATGACCACTAGATCAAAAAATAAAGCACAATTAGAACATATTCACAACAGAATAGTAATGAAAATATAATATATCAAAATATATGTGAATCTGCTATACTTGATGGGAAAAAAGCTGTACTTGATGGGAAAATGTATAGCCCTATATGCCTATATTAAAAGAGAAAAAAGTCAAAAACTAGTGATCTAAATATCATTTTCAGGAAATCCAGAAAAGAACAGTAAATTAAACCTAAAGTAAGTATAAGAAGGAAATTATTAAAAAGTAGCAATTAATTAAACAGAAAACAAGTACACAGTAGGAAATATCGGCAAAGCCAAGGTCTGTCTTTGAAAAGGTCAGTAAAATGTATAGACCTCTAGCAATACTGATCAAGAAAAGTATACACTCAATATTAAACTCTTGATCTTTTTCCTAATTCTACATCTCCAGTATTCCTCTTTCTATAAATCTCATCTCCGTGTATATCTACTAATAGCTCAGTTGGACATCTTGGTATTATTCTTGAGAGCTCTCACTACCACACACGCACACCATGCAGACCACTGCAAAATTCTCTTAGCTCTACCTCCTAAATATATCAAATCCACTCTATATGCTACATCTTCACTGCCATATCTTGTTTTAAGCCACCATCATACTGTGGTAGACTGTTGCAGTGACTTCCCAACGGTAACTTCCTAGATTCATTCTTACTATTTGTCAGTCCATTCTTTACATAGAAGTTAGAATGATCCTTTAAAAAGCATAAATATCATATCATGCAGCTCCTTGGAATTCCTAAAAGCCTTGCTCTTACATTGGTGAAAACCCAAATGTTTAAGATAATCCCACATCTGTGCAGGATGTAGTCCCTGCTTGCTTATCCTTGCTATGCTCTCCTGATCACTTTACTCCAGCCTCCTCTAGCCTTCTTTCACTTCTTCCAAAGCACCAAGTTCTCATTCAAGTCCTAGTTCCTCAGTGTGGAATGTACTCACTTAACATTCAGTTCTCACTTTACTTCTTCAGAGTGGTCCTCTGTCTAAGTGACATCTCCCACTGTTTTTCTATAGCATTCTGTTCTTTTCCTTTCTAGCAGTTTTCACAATTTAAAATTATATTCATTGGTATATGTGCTTAATCTTTTACCTCACACCATAATTTTCGTGAAAGCAGAGACTGTTTACTGTTGTAGTCCTGGTGTCTTAACTAAGTGCCTGGTATATGTNCTCTGTCTAAGTGACATCTCCCACTGTTTTTCTATAGCATTCTGTTCTTTTCCTTTCTAGCAGTTTTCACAATTTAAAATTATATTCATTGGTATATGTGCTTAATCTTTTACCTCACACCATAATTTTCGTGAAAGCAGAGACTGTTTACTGTTGTAGTCCTGGTGTCTTAACTAAGTGCCTGGTATATGTTACACATTTGGTAAATACAAGATGAATGAGAAAAGATAGCATGCCACCTTAGGTAAACTATATAGATCGGGAACCATTTCATAGGTGTGCCCTGTACCCTAGGAGCATGGAGAGATTATTTATTTTCTCTGGTTTAATCCTTTATTTCTTCAGAATTACTCTCAGAGAAAGGCACCATGTAATCATTGTAATGCCTGGAGACAGTTTCTGATGATCAGCCTGTCTTCCCAGTGATGTATATTTATGTGCTAAGCTAGACTGGCAGTTGTGGGCAGATTTCATTTAAGCCCTCACAGAGGAATACACCTGCCTGCATTTCTTAGGTCAGAGCTCTTGGAAACTGTTGGTAGAGTATTCTCAGTGGCAGTCTTGGCTAAACAACTTGTCTTCTTTTCTAGAATTCCTTTTATTTTTAATATTCAGTTCAGTTCAGTCACTCAGTCGTGTCCAACTCTTTGAGACCCCATGAATCGCAGCACTCCAGGCCTCCCTGTCCATCACCAACTCCTGGAGTTCACTCAGACTCATGCCCATCGAGTCAGTGATGCCATCCAGCCATCTCATCCTCGGTCGTCCCCTTCTCCTCTTGCCTCCAATCCCTCCCAGCATCAGGGTCTTTTCCAACGAGTCAACTCTTGGCATGAGGTGGCCAAAGTACTGGAGTTTCAACTTTAGCATCATTCCTTCCAAAGAAATCCCAGGGCCAATCCGCCGTACAAAGGAAAGGTGGTCTGATTGCATTTGCTTACTGCAGAGATTGATAGCATTGTTTGTATAAAGGTTATTAGCTATTTTAGGCATGTAAGTATGCCATAATGCTACCACAGTAAGTATATGACATGCCTTTTAATCACAATAAAGCAAAAATGATCACATTTCACAATACGAATGTCTTCATACATGTTTTATAAGATACACAGAGCTATTGTGATTTGCTATTACAAAATATTCTACATTTTCTTAGCTTGCGTTTTTTCCTTCATCTTAGACCTAATTTTTAATTTAAAATTTAATTGTTTTAAGCTAATTTAAGTAAAATGAAATACTTAATTGTGTGTTTGATATAAAATTGTAAGTCCAACAATTGTTTTTTCTTTTGTTTAAAATATATTTATTTTTAAGAAGTCCAACAATTTGAAAGAGCTTTTGGCCACTAGAATTTCTTGAAACACATGAAAAAAATGTTTGCTAGCAATTTCATAAATTTCATTTCAAAAGAAAATGTTTTATATACCTGAAACTAAATCAACACTGTAAGTCAACTATACTTTAGTTTAAAAAAAAAAAGTTTCAGGGACTTTTATTTCGTAATGTATGGTAAATGAAGTATTCTTATTTATTTCTAAGGTCTTGATACCATACTTAGAATTCTCACATAAACTGAAAAAAGCATGATGAATGTTTCTTATGCATTTTGGCAGGTTCAGGGCGATGATGGGGAAAGGGAGTAAAATAAGAAGAATGAGAATTCTGAGTGCCTGGTTTCTCATCATCATATTATTATTGCTATTATTAATTTTGCCTTTAACAAAATTATTCTTAATGCAATAATTTTGAAAAGCTTCATCTTGTTATCGATATTTGTGAATTTAGTAGACATTCATAGCTGTTCTCAGGTCAATGAAATTGGGAGTTTATAAGTCATAGGAATGTATAAATGTCTGCTGACAGGTATGACTAAGTAAGTTTCTGAATTTCATAATCCTCTGGTTGGTATTGTAGGTTCTTTCTTTGGTTTTTGAAATGTAAATCACTGACTCTAGAGCTAGTGAAAGAATATGAGGAATATTGGAATTCTTTCTGTAGTACTATAGCAGTGTGTAAATATGGTGCATTATGGGCATAGAAGTGGTGAGGAGCCTTTAAGTACAGGGAACTCTGCCATATGTGAAAACAGTCTTCTCCAGCTAATTGCCAATTTAGAGACTATATTAAATAAATGTAATAGAGTAGTTTTTATGTTTATTTCTTGAAAGGGGAAAGAGCAGCTTTATTTTGCCAGAAAGACAGTGTCAGCTCTAGCCATTAATTTCCTGGCAAAACAAACTGCTTACAGAATTCTAATTGGCCAATTTCTTCTCCCTCATGTTTAATTAAAATCTTTCTCTAGCAATACATGATACTGAAGATAGTGTATAGATTCCTTTACTGTACAAAGAAAGACTTGGGTCAACTATATCTTTCTAGCTGTCAGCCTTTACTAATTATTTATCTTCTCTTACTTATTTAGCAATCTTGTCTAAAAAGCATTCTCATTGGTAGAGTAGGGTAGATATACTGTTTACAGTCTTTATCTTCTGTGTCTGTGTCACCATCCATAGAGTTATATTCCATTCGGCAGAGTTTAATGTTTAATTGGCTATGTAAAACCTTATCACATTAGAAATAACAACTCAATTTCTGTTTGTAGCTTAATTCGATCATGTAGTAAAAATAATTCTGGTGCCTAGGATTGGAATTGATCTCTGTTTGTACCTTACCTTAGAGTGATGCCTTATAGATAAATATTGTGCTTCAGGGGTGCTAGATTGAAGACTAAAGATGAATTGGAATAACTGCATCCTTGTTTTTAAACATTAGAAAATCTTTCACCAATGGTGAAACAGCAGTCATTTTTACATATCAAGAGCAATATCCTGTTAGGTAACAATTGATCATCATCTAGTAGGAAGCTTGAATTCAGATATTTCAAATTCAGAACACTATTTTTCAAATAGGTCAAGTGTATTTAAGTTCAGTAGTGTGGCATTTTATGAACTATTCTAGAAAGCAGTGAATACAGTGGAATGATTGAGTTTATTCCTCCTGAGTATTAAATTGGTAACTAAATTGTTCTCTTTTTTTTCAAACTGTGCCTCCTTAGCAGGTAGGGAATGCATGTTTAACCTGGTGGGTCCAGCTCTTGCCTGGGTTACATATTTTATCATTTCAATACTTAATAAATACACATAATAAGAAATAAATTGTAGCTGTAGCTCTGCACTTACTTTGCTCTGACCTATAACAGTCTGTTTACACTCTGTTCTCTTTGTCTTTCAAGCAAATCACATCACCCCAAACTTAGAACCTACTTTACTACAATTGTGTCAATAGTGTCATGTTTAAGGAGCCTAGAAAGAAGAAAAAATTTAACTGGCATCGTGGGATCTCAGTTGGTTTAACAGTTTCTCCTGCCTTACTTGGTAATGCATGTATAAAACTGGTGAATGGCATTTGCTCTCAAAAGGTTTTGAGGTTGATTACAACAGAAATACATTGCAGGAAAGAACATAGATACTGTAATTTAAAGGGTTATAGGAGAGACTAGAAATTACTCTGATAACCTGTTAATTTTAAGACCTCAAGCATGTATTTAAATATGATACAATTGAAAATAATCTTCCTAGTTCAAAAATTAATAGAAAGCTCCATCATAAGTAGTTATGTATATTGACCATTAAATCTTATGATACTAATTTATTTCACCTCCTTTCTTTAAAACTGTTTTTATTTCCTGGACATAGGCTATTTGATCTACAGGAATACTTCAGAGATGCTCCAGGTTTGGTTCTAGATGAGCACAATATTATGATAATTGCAACAAAGCAAGGCACACAGATTTTTCGGTTCCCCAGTGCATATAAAAGTTATGTTTATTCTGTACTGTAGTCTGTTGACTAAAGTGTGCAATAGTATTATCTAAAAAAATAATAATACCATAAATTTACAATATTGCTAAAAAATGCCAACTATCATCTGAACCTTCAGCAAGCTATAATTTTTGTAACAGTAACATCAGAGATCACAGATCACCATAACAGATATAATAATAATGGAAAAGCTTTAAATATCGCAAGAATTACCAGAATGTGACCCAGAGACACAAAATGAGCAAATGCTGTTGGTAAAATGGCACTGGTAGACTTGTTTGTAAAAAAAACATAGTATCTGCAAATTGCAAAAGATCATGGCATCCAGTCCTATCACTTCATGGGAAATAGACAGGGAAACAGTGGAAACAGTGTCAGACGTTATTTTTCTGGGCTTCAAAATTACTGCAGATGGTGACTGCAGCCATGAAATTCAAAGACGCTTACTCCTTGGAAGAAAAGTTATGACCAACCTAGATAGCATATTCAAAAGCAGAGATATTACTTTGCCGACTAAGGTCCGTCTAGTCAAGGCTGTGGTTTTTCTAGTAGTCATGTATGGATGTGAGAGCTGGACTGTGAAGAAAGCTGAGCGCCGAAGAATTGATGCTTTTGAACTGTGGTGTTGGAGAAGACTCTTGAGAGTCCCTTGGACTGCAAGGGGATCCAACCAGTCCACTCTGAAGGAGATCGGCGCTGGGATTTCTTTGGAAGGAATGATGCTAAAGCTGAAACTCCAGTACTTTGGCTACCTCATGCGAAGAGTTGACTCATTGGAAAAAACTCTGATGCTGGGAGGGATTGGGGGCAGGAGGAAAAGGGGACGACCGAGGATGAGATGGCTGGATGGCATCACTGACTCGATGGGCATGAGTCTGAGTGAACTCCAGGAGTTGGTGATGGACAGGGAGGCCTGGCGTGCTGCGATTCATGGGGTTGCAAAGAGTCGGACACGTCTGAGTGACAGAACTGAACTGAAAGTACAATAAAACAAAGTATGCCTGTACTCAAAAGAGAAAAGGTCAGGACTGCATTTTTTTAACTGAGCACTTGTTATCTATATGTTAGTCTTAATTGGCAGGTCAGCTGAATCTTATTCCCTCAAGGGATAAATTTGTAAGATGTTTCATGTGAGAACAAATAGAGGGTGCCAAAGAAAAGAATTCGATGTAGAAAAGACTTTAGTTTTTTAATATATTCTTTTTAGTTATACTTTTGTGTTCTAGTTCATTTAAACACATCCAGATTCCTTTTTCTGATTCCGAAACTAGTTTAAAGATAGTCATTCACTACCAAGTTTTATTGTTTATTCTAATAATGAAATAACATATCTTTACTGCAAGACATTCAGACTTTGAGCATACAGACAAGCATAACTTTTATGCTTTTAAACAGAGAATTTTGAAAAAAGTTAAAAATCACCCAAAGACAGGTGGGTTGTCTCTTGAATGATTTTATGCGAGGAATGATGTGCGTGATTCGATTTGTATCTTAGAAAGATCACTGGTAGCTGTATGGAAACAGATTGGAGGCAGGAACAACAGGCAGGAGGTTGTTAAGAGTACTCAGGCCAGGAAAAATAAAGGCTTTCACTGAGACAGTAATCATGAGATCATAGAAGAGACAGGATCAACTAGATTTTGGTAAAGGCAAGGGAAATGCTGGAAAGGACTTTTTGGACTGAGTGACAAGTAGAGTACCATCAACTGACATAGAAAACATAGGAGATGGAATAGACTGAGGAAAAGATTATGGATTCAGTTTTATATGTGTAAAGTGTGAGTTGCCTCTGGCACACGAAAGGAAGATAATCTTCTCTGCCATGTAAGATACAGGCCTGAAATTTTAGAGTTGGTTGTAGATGTTATCAGTATAAGTGGTTATTAAAACACTGGGACTGAAAGAGATCATTAGGAAAACATACAGAGTGAGAGAAAAAGGGGCCAATGTCTGAAGAAATGGCTAAAGAGACAGGGAAATAAAATAAGAGATGGAAACAGGAAACAGTGGAAGAAGAGTCATTTACAGTATCAAATGCCAGTTAGCAACAAAATAGATTGACAGTTAAAAACTGTGCTTTGAAATTAGCAATTAGAGATGACTGGGTATCAGAGAATAGTCAGTAGAGTAAATTAGGAATAGAAACCAGATTACTGTGTATTTCAGATTGGGTAGTGGCTAGAATAATCTTTATAGTTTGGTTATGAAGAAAAGAAAAATGAATGGGCAGTTGCTTAGAAGGGAAGATAGGAATTATTGAAGGGTTCTATTATGAGTTGTTGTTTTTTTTTTCTTTCTTAGGAATAGAGTATATTTATATCTGATGGGAAAAAGAATAGTCATTGTTGTAAAAGAGGTTAAAATGATGGTAAGAGAACTGAAATACTTGAAGAAGCTAGAAGGATATCCAGAGCATGATGTCTTCCATGGAGAAGACACTTACATGGAAAATGTACAACTCAAAGTGGTGCCAAGTGTTAGATGAATAAAAAGAGAAGGCTGGGAGTTCCAGAGGAGTTGAGAAAAGTTTGACTCAAATGCTGAACTCATTGCGTATCCTCCATTTAGTTTTCCACTTTATAAATCAGTGCATCATTTAGAAGTGTGTAGTATAAGCCTTCAGTTCATTATTGCTGATGAGAATCTCTAGTTATGTATAAGATTTCCCTGGTTCAGTCTGATAGTTGACCTTCACTGTCTTCAGGCATTTAATCTGTCCGTGTTTCTGTGTTAGCGCCATTAAATCATCAATTTCCTGGCACCATTTCTCTTGCAAAGCAAGATAATGCAATAATTTCTTAGATTACAATAATTACTAAGCTTTTCTTCTCGTTATTACTTCATATCCTGTCTCAGAAATTCCCCAGAATCATTAAATAAATACATTTTATCTTTGCATAATTCATGTTGCAGATAATCTATCTGTAGATAATCTTGAGTCTGGCTTTTACACAGCATGCAGAATCTTAGTTCCCCGACTAGGGATCAAACCAATGGTCCATGCAGTGGAAGCGGAGTCAACCACTGGACTGCCAGGGAAGTCCTTGGTTATTGTTCTAATCTGTGCAATAAAGGACAACACAGTAAGCACATGAGGTTGTAATAGTAAAAGAGCAACCACTGATATGAAATGATTGTATAGTCAAAGTGTTGGTGTTTGGCTTTTTAAACACAAGACCTGCATATTATGAGTAATACTAGAAATCTTGAGTGTGAGAAAAATCTCATTCTGGTTTTACATTTATCTCCTAAACTTTAACACTATAGAGGCTTTTCAGTGCCTTAAAATATACAATTCTCTGAATTAATTGACCAGTTCATTCTTTGAGGTTACGAAGTACTTTTATGTTTGTTCATGAAGTCTGGTATGCTTTAGGCCTAACAGTGCTTTCGTATATTCATCTTTATTCCAAATGGATAGATCAAAATAGTCACCACTGACTTGACTAATTTTTTTATCTAAGAAATACACTTCTCATCTTCCTAGTCTAAACATTTGATGATAAACACTCTCCAAATTCAAGTGAGTTAGGCATCTTTCATGAGGAGCTGTGATATGCTAATATGTTCAACATTGAGAGAGATCTTTTTCTGCTCTCATGAGCACAGAGATGTGTCCAGCTATACACTGTAAATATTGATGTGATTTAAAATTCATATTTTGAGTAAAAAGCTACAAGTTGGTTATCTACTTAAGTTGATGCATAACATTAGAATACTTTGGTTGAAAGAGTAAAGTTCAACAGGTGCAGCGAAAGAGGTAAATGAAAGGAATGTGGACAAGTAAAAATAGAAGTTTCTAGAATTTTCAGAGCTGAAAGGAATCTAAACAGTCATTAGATAAGCCTTGGAATAACTACATGCGTTTGTGCTCAATTGCTCCAGTCATGTCCCCACGGACTGTAGCCCGCCAGGCTCCTCAGTCC
>SJYA01002789.1:2711406-2755535 GCA_006410615.1 Neotragus moschatus
TTTTTTTTTTCTTTCTTAGGAATAGAGTATATTTATATCTGATGGGAAAAAGAATAGTCATTGTTGTAAAAGAGGTTAAAATGATGGTAAGAGAACTGAAATACTTGAAGAAGCTAGAAGGATATCCAGAGCATGATGTCTTCCATGGAGAAGACACTTACATGGAAAATGTACAACTCAAAGTGGTGCCAAGTGTTAGATGAATAAAAAGAGAAGGCTGGGAGTTCCAGAGGAGTTGAGAAAAGTTTGACTCAAATGCTGAACTCATTGCGTATCCTCCATTTAGTTTTCCACTTTATAAATCAGTGCATCATTTAGAAGTGTGTAGTATAAGCCTTCAGTTCATTATTGCTGATGAGAATCTCTAGTTATGTATAAGATTTCCCTGGTTCAGTCTGATAGTTGACCTTCACTGTCTTCAGGCATTTAATCTGTCCGTGTTTCTGTGTTAGCGCCATTAAATCATCAATTTCCTGGCACCATTTCTCTTGCAAAGCAAGATAATGCAATAATTTCTTAGATTACAATAATTACTAAGCTTTTCTTCTCGTTATTACTTCATATCCTGTCTCAGAAATTCCCCAGAATCATTAAATAAATACATTTTATCTTTGCATAATTCATGTTGCAGATAATCTATCTGTAGATAATCTTGAGTCTGGCTTTTACACAGCATGCAGAATCTTAGTTCCCCGACTAGGGATCAAACCAATGGTCCATGCAGTGGAAGCGGAGTCAACCACTGGACTGCCAGGGAAGTCCTTGGTTATTGTTCTAATCTGTGCAATAAAGGACAACACAGTAAGCACATGAGGTTGTAATAGTAAAAGAGCAACCACTGATATGAAATGATTGTATAGTCAAAGTGTTGGTGTTTGGCTTTTTAAACACAAGACCTGCATATTATGAGTAATACTAGAAATCTTGAGTGTGAGAAAAATCTCATTCTGGTTTTACATTTATCTCCTAAACTTTAACACTATAGAGGCTTTTCAGTGCCTTAAAATATACAATTCTCTGAATTAATTGACCAGTTCATTCTTTGAGGTTACGAAGTACTTTTATGTTTGTTCATGAAGTCTGGTATGCTTTAGGCCTAACAGTGCTTTCGTATATTCATCTTTATTCCAAATGGATAGATCAAAATAGTCACCACTGACTTGACTAATTTTTTTATCTAAGAAATACACTTCTCATCTTCCTAGTCTAAACATTTGATGATAAACACTCTCCAAATTCAAGTGAGTTAGGCATCTTTCATGAGGAGCTGTGATATGCTAATATGTTCAACATTGAGAGAGATCTTTTTCTGCTCTCATGAGCACACAGATGTGTCCAGCTATACACTGTAAATATTGATGTGATTTAAAATTCATATTTTGAGTAAAAAGCTACAAGTTGGTTATCTACTTAAGTTGATGCATAACATTAGAATACTTTGGTTGAAAGAGTAAAGTTCAACAGGTGCAGCGAAAGAGGTAAATGAAAGGAATGTGGACAAGTAAAAATAGAAGTTTCTAGAATTTTCAGAGCTGAAAGGAATCTAAACAGTCATTAGATAAGCCTTGGAATAACTACATGCGTTTGTGCTCAATTGCTCCAGTCATGTCCCCACGGACTGTAGCCCGCCAGGCTCCTCAGTCCATGAGATTCTCCAGGCAAGAATACTGGAGTGGGTTGACATGCCCTTTTCCAGGGGATCTTCCTGACCCAGGGATCAAACCTGCATCTCCTGCACTGCAAGTGGATTCTTCACTGACTGAGCCACCGTGGAATAACTGAGGGGATGTGATTTAGGAAAGGGAGCACACTGTAGGATGAAAATCTAAGGATAGACACTTCTTGGGGACAAGTTTGGAGTTCATTATTAAGAAAAATTTTCTAGTGGTCAGGCTATTCAGAAATGGGAGTAGACATCCCCAGGAGAGATGTGGGAGCCAAGCCTTGGATGTGTGGTTGGATCCAGTGACCTTTATGAGATTTTCTTTATCCTTGAATTCTTAACCTAAACCAGTGACCAGTGTTTCTCTTTTCTTTTCACTTTTTTAAACTGCAGTATATACAGTAAGCGCACAAATCTTAAAGGTACAAGTCAGTGAATGTTTATGTATATATGCATCTGTGAATATTTCCAGCACTTCAGGAGGCTCTTTAGTCAGTACCCTCTCTCCCCCTGTTATAGATAACCACTGTTCTGATTTCTGCCACCAGAGAATAGTTTTCCCTATACTTAAACGTTACATAACTAGATTCACAGAATATTTACTTTTGTGGGTCTGGCTTTTGTTCATCATAATATCTATGAGGTTCATCCATGCTATATGTAGCAGTAGTTCAGTCTGTGTAGTATTCCACTGATGTCACTGTAGTAATATATTAGAATGTAACCAAGCCACTGCTGATGGATATGTTGATGTCCAATCCACTGTTGATGGATTGGTTGCACTTTGAGATTGTTAATAATGGTGCTATGAATAGTCTTTATGTATCTTTTGGTAGACATCTGCACTCATCTTCAGGTTATGTTACTAGGAATGGATTGCTGGTTCATAGAATAGGTTTATTTTAGCGGTTATTGCCAAGGAGATTTCCAAAGTGACTGCTCACCTTTAAACTCCCACTAGGAACATGACAAGAATTTCAGTTCCTGCTCCTCCTTGCCAGCACTGTGTATTGTCAGTATTTTTTATTTTAGTCATTAAATGTGTTGTAGTATTTCTTTTTGTATGATTATTGATCATTTGGATTGTCTCTTTTAGGAAGTGCTTTTTTTTTTTAATCTTTACCGTTTTTTTTTAAATTGAATCATTTGTCTTTATCTTGCTGATTTGTTCTTTACACATTCTGAATATGCGTCTTTAGGAAATTGTGTGTATTACAACTATAATTTCCTAGTCTGTGGCTTACTTTTTAACTCATGGACTTTGATGAACAGACATTCTTAATTTTAGTTGTTTATCATTTTTCTCTTTTGTGGTTAGTGCTTTTTGTTTCTTCTTCAAGAAGACTTTGCCTATCCCAAGGTCATGAAGATATTTAAGCTAATAATTCTTGAATCGTATACTAAATTAGACAATATTTAACTTTCATTTGTTCATATTCCCCCAAAAAAGAAATGTATAGAATTGTACTATTTTCTCCTGTAATTTAATTAAGCTTTCAGCATTAGCTGTAAGTAAGTAGATAATTATGATGGTATTAAATCTGAAATTTACTATCAGGATACTTGGTTATTGCTATGGTAACAATACCATCACAAAAATCTCAGTGGGTTTTTTTCTCAGTCATGATATTTGTCCAAAAGTATGCAGGGTAGGGGAGTTGGGGAGGGGGCAGCTATGCTGTTTTTATACACTTTGGCATCTGGGTTGATGTAAACTCCAGTACAATATATACTTGCATGATCACTATAATAGGGGGAAGGCAACATGGAATATTGAATATTTGTTGGAAGGACTGATGCTGAAACTAGAGCTCCAATACTTTTTGCCAGCTGATACAAAGAGCCAGTTCACTGGAAAAGACCCTGATGCTGGGAAGGATTGAGGGCAAGAGGAGAAGGGGGCGACAGAGGATGAGACAGTTGGATGGCATCACTGACTCAATGGAATGAGTTTGAGCAAACTCAGGAAGATAGTGAAGGACAGTGAAGCCTGATGTGCTGTAGTTCATGGGGTAGCAGAGAGTTGGACGTGACTTGGTGACTGAACAATAACACCAATAACATGGAAAACTGCTTTTGGACTCAAACTTTCTGCCCAGAAGTATCATGTGCACTATGAGGGGACCCTATGAGTTCCCATCAGCCTTACCTAATTTCAGAGGTCATGAGGAAGTATAATCTTACTATGTTCCCAAAAGGAGAACTAAAAATATTTGTAAATAGCCGTAATAGTGACTCTCACAGTTAACTTGGGCGCATTACTTAACCTTTCTATGGATCAGTTTGTTCACTGTAAAATCGAAGCTAAGATAGTATCTATCTCGTGATAGTTGTGATGATGATTAGGGGTGATACATGTAAACTCTTAGGATGTTGCCTGAAACTTAGTGAACACTGAGGATATCTTTACTAGTATTACTGCTGTCATCATTGGGTTTTACCTTTTATTACTTTATTTATTTATTTTTGGCTCTACTGGGTCTTCATTGCTGCCCAGGCTTTTCTCTAGTTGTGGTGCACAGGGGCTACTCACTGTTGCAGTGTGCGGGCTTCTCATTGCATGGAGATCTCCCTGCGGACTTCTCTAGTTGCAGAGCACGAGCTCCAGGGTGCACCTGCTTCAGTACTAGCAGTTCCCAGGTTCTAGAGCACAAGCTCAATAGTCATTTTCACAGGCTTAGTTGCTCTGCAGCATGTGGGAATTTCCTGGACCAGGGATCAAACCCATGGCTCCTGCACTGGCAGGCAGACTCTTTACTGCTGAGCCACCTGGGAAGCCCTGTCGTTATTATTATTAGGCTCTTACTATGGGATGGATACCACACATGTGCTAAGTTGCTTCAGTCATGTCCAACTCTGTGCGACCCTATGGACTATAGCCTACCAGGCTCCTTTGTCCATGGGATTCTCCAGGCAGGAGTACTGGAGTGGGTTGCCATTTCCTCTTCCAGGGGATCTTCCTGACCCAGGGATTGAACCCATGTCTCTTATGTCTCCTGGGTTGGCAGGCAGGTTCTTTACCACTAGCACCACCTGGGACACCATAGTACCTGCTTTGCACAGATTGATTCTTCAAATAACTCACATTATAGCTACTATTACTATCCTCATTTACAGATGAGAAAACTTAGGTTCAGAGATATTAACTAACTTACCCAGGTACCAGAACTAAAAAAAGATGGGATTTGAATTTAGGCAGTCTGATTTTAGAGCCTGCAATATTAACCATGACTCCCTCCCAGATAGCAAGTAAATATTAACAGAAAAATTCAGAAGTGCATCCTTTGCTTAGAGAACTCTGTGTTTGTTTGTATACATGTATATTCATGGTTATGAGTTTATATCAAACTTTCAATATATTTCTATTTTCTGTTAGTTTGTAAAATTGTTCCTAGTTCATATCATTTAATTAAAGGTATTGTTTCATGGTGTTCTGTTCATGGTTTGACATCTAGACAAATTTAGAACTAATCTTGCCCTTAAGATGAAGAAACTTAGGCCAGAATGGTTTAGTGATTCCAGAAGACATAGCTAGTTGGTGACATGCCTGAACTCAGAATCAGACTTCCTGACTTCACTTCAGAGCTCTTCCTGATGCT
This sequence comes from Neotragus moschatus, assembly GCA_006410615.1. Taxonomy (NCBI): domain Eukaryota; kingdom Metazoa; phylum Chordata; class Mammalia; order Artiodactyla; family Bovidae; genus Neotragus; species Neotragus moschatus. The sequence goes on from SJYA01002789.1 coordinate 2,716,669, forward strand.
TCGGACTACCTCCTTGTAGTTTGTATAGGTTGATATAGCACATAATCCTTTATAAAAGAATCTGAGGTGCTTTGGTTCTTCCTACCCCCAAATTTACATGAAATTGTTGTAGAAAGCGGAGATTGTGCTTCTTTCCTCATAGCTCACATTGGTACATCTTGATTTTAAGTTACCAACTTTGTCTTTTAAATATTCAAATGTTGCTAAATACCAAGAGTCAAATTAGATATTTGGAAAGGCTTTGTAATAATAAATGCCTCCAGAGAAAATGCTTCCATGGAAAAACATTGTAATGATGAGCTTTTTCATTGTCAGCCAGATTTGGAGTCAAATTTCTGAAGGAAAAGGGATGACAGTAGAATTAGAAATGAATCAAATATACCATACTTGAGGTATATCTCAAGATACATTAGCAAGAAATAAAATGACTGTTTACTCATAAGCAGCTTGTTACTTTTCCTACCAGTGACATCACAGTGTACATTTGTCAACCTCACATGTATTATAGTTTTCAGAATTAAATCTTTTAAGGAAATGCCAAGCCATATTAAGTTGGTGGTCCTGGTTTATTTTCCCATTATTAAATGAGACTTTTGTATGGTAATTGCAGTATATTATCATGTAATTTTATCTGAAAGATTAACAGGATATAAATTGAGTTAACTGTATAGTTCTAGCCAAAAATAGGATTTATAGGATTTACTCATTCTATTGCTGTATGGTAGAGAAGGAGTTGAGCTTCCCTGGTGGCTCAGAGTATAAAGTGTCTGCCTGCAATGCTGGAGACTCTGGTTCGATCCTTGGATCGGGAAGATCCCCTGGAGAAGGAAATGGCAGTCCACTCCAGTATTCTTGCCTGGAGAATCTCATGGACAGAGGAGCCTGGTAGGCTACAGTCCACAGGGTCGCAAAGAGTCAGACACGACTGAGTGACTTCTGAGTAGAAAGTCGCACTTCTGTTTCTCTCAGTATCAGAAGTTGTCAGGTATCTGTCAGGAAGGTGAACCTAATCTGTACTATGAGGTAATGCACTCATAGGGAAATATACTATTGTTTTGAAGAGAACACGATGCTTTTTCCTGGTCTCCAGTTTTAAATATTCATTTTTACATTAAGGTAAACACTTTTATAAAATTGAATGCAGAATTTAAATGAATTTTTTTAATATAAAATGCAAAGTTTATAAACTGTGCTCTCATACTCTTCTTGCTAGACATTTTTACTCTTCTCTGCCCTGAAGCACTCATTTTTATTTGAGAGAAAGAATGAATATATCACTAGAAATTATCTCTAAGGCTCCTTTCAGCAAAAAGCTAGTGTATTTGCCAGAGAAGAGAGTGGGAAGAGTCTGGTCAAAGGGAATTTTAGTTCAATGTATAGTGAAGAACATTTTTATAAACATTACTTTGCCAACAAAGGTCTGTCTAGTCAAGGCTATGGTTTTTCCAGTGGTCATGTATGTATGTGAGAGTTGGACTATAAAGAAAGCTGGACACTGAAGAATTGATGCCTTTGAACTATGGTGTTGGAGAAGACTCTGAAGAGTCCCTTGGACTGCAAGGAGATCTTACCAGTCCCTCTTAAAGGAGATCACTCCTAGGTGTTCACTGGAAGGACTGATGCTGAAGCTGAAACTCCAATTCTTTGGCCATCTGATGGTAAGAACTGGCTAATTTAAAAGACCCTGATGCTGGGAAAGATCGAAGGCAGGAGAAGAAGGGGACAACAGGATAAGATGGTTGGATGGCATCACCGACTCGATGGACATGGGTTTGGGTGAACTCCGGGAGTTGGTGATAGACAGGGAGGCCTGGCATGCTGTGGCTCATGGGGTCACAAAGAGTCAGACACAACTAAGCCACTGAACTGAACATTTATAAATATATTTATAAATATGCTTTCTTTTTATAAAATATATTCATAAAAAGAAAGTATATTGCATGTGAAATTGAAATTTAAGTTGAAAAGGTCTGATTTTTCATGGTACTTTCTTTTAAATAACAACCATATTACTGAATATTGGGGAATGAAAACAAAGATTGAAAAGTAATTACTCATAATTTCACCATCCTAATATTATTACTTTGAGCACTGAGTATGTTTCCTTCCAATCTCTTTTCTTATATATGTGTTCTTTCGACATCACTATAACCTGTGTAATATACTTTCTCATAAATATTTCATAATTAGCATATATCATAATTAGCAAAAATAGCTTTTAAATTTTATTATTTGCAGGTAACATAATATTTGATCCACACAATATATTTTTGAGTTAAATAGGAAAGGTGTTATTAGCACCATTTTACATATGAGAGTACTGCAAGCAGAAATGCCTCTACCTGGTCCTGTAGTGGATTTCTGTTCTCCGCAGAAATACTTGCTAACACAGGTGGGTGAATGAAGTTCAGTTTAGTTCAGTTCAGTCACTGAGTCATATCCAACTCTTTGTGACCCCATGGACTGCAGCACGCCAGGCCTCTCTGTCCCTCACCAACTCCTGGAGTTTACTCAAACTCACGTCCATTGAGTCGATGATGCCATCCAACCATCTCATCCTCTGTCGTCCCCTTCACCTCCCTCCTTCAATCTTTCCCAGCATCGAGGTCTTTTCAGATGAATTAGTTCTTCACATTAGGTGGCCAAAGTATTGGAGTTTCAGCTTCAGCATCAGTCCTTCCAATGAACACTCAGGACTGATCTCCTTTAGAATGGACTGGTTGGATATCCTTGCAGTCCAAGGGACTCTCAAGAGTCTTCTCCAACACTACAGTTCAAAAGCATCAATTCTTCGGCACTCAGTTTTCTTTATAGTCCAACTTTCACATCCATACATGACCACTGGAAAAACCATAACCTTGNTTGCATGAGGTAGCCAAAATCTTGGAGTTTCAGCTTTAGCATCATTCCTTCCAAAGAAATCCCAGGGGTGATCTCCTTCAGAAGGGACTGGTTGGATCTCCTTGCAGTCCAAGGGACTCTCAAGAGTCTTCTCCAACACTACAGTTCAAAAGCATCAATTCTTCGGCACTCAGTTTTCTTTATAGTCCAACTTTCACATCCATACATGACCACTGGAAAAACCATAACCTTGACTAAAAGGACAAAGTAATGTTGGCAAAGTAATGTCTCCGCTTTTGAATATGCTTTCTAGGTTGGTCATAACTTTTCTTCCAAGGAGTAAGCGTCTTTTAATTTCATGGCTGCAATACACCATCTGCAGTGATTTTGGAGCCCAGAAAAATAAAGTCAGCCACTGTTTCCACTGTTTCCCCATCAATGTGCGATGAAGTGATGGGACAGGATGCCATGATCTTCGTTTTCTGAATGTTGAGCTTTAAGCCAACTTTTTCACTCTCCTCTTTCACTTTCATCAAGAGGCTCTTTAGTTCTTCTTCACTGTCTGCCATATCTGCATTATCTGAGGTTATTGATATTTCTCCCAGCAGTCTTGATTCCAGCTTGTGCTTCCTCCATCCCAGCATTTCTCATGATGTTCTCTGCATATCAGTTAAATAAGCAGGGTGAAAATACACAGCCTTGACGTACTCCTTTTCCTATTTGGAACCAGTTGCTTCCTGACCTACATAAAGATTTCTCAAGAGGCAGGTCAGGTGGTCTGGTATTCCTGTCTCTTTCAGAATTTTCCACAGTTTATTGTGATCCACACAGTCAAAGGCTTTGGCATAGCCAGTAAAACAGAAATAGAAGTTTTTCTGGAACTCTCTTGCTTTTTCGATAGTCCAGCGGATGTTGGCAATTTGATCTCTGGTTAACGTAGAAAGAAGAGCAAAACAAATTCTTACTCCTTGGACACAGTCCTGCTTTACTGGACTAAGCAAGCCTTGAACAGCAATAGGCAACTCTGGAAATAAAAATTTTGTCAGATTTTAGTAAATACTCACTGAGACACTAAGAATCTGGAGGTGATTTGATTAGTCTGGTTACCCCTCAGAGTTACACCACTAATAGGTTTTTGTTTTCTTTTTTTAAAACTTGTTTTTGTTTCACCTGGAAACAAGGGAAACAAAATCAGTAGCTTGTAAATGGGAAAGATAACATCTAAGCACTTGATTGGTAGCCTGAGAGCCTGGAGGCTCAGTGTATGAAGGGCAGAAACCTTTTCATATTGAGTAGAGTGTTTAAAGGAAAAATGTTCCTGGGAAACTGCTCTTCTAGAGTTTTTAATGTGTCATTTGAATTCTGTGACTATTTGATTTACTTTCTGAAGTCTTGAGCATTATCAGCTTTCAGATTCAGAAGCAAAACGTAGCACAATATTTCAGAGTTTTAAGTTTTCTCTCTTTCATTTAAACTGTTCTGTTGAACTGCAATTATGCCTTTTTGTTTTCTAAGGAAAAATGAATTTCAAAAGGAAAATGTAGCAAAATCTGAGTTTTAAATATTCTTCTTTCAGTTAATTTGTCCTGTTAAACTGCAATTGGGCCTATTTGTTTTGTGAGAAAAACTGTGAATTTTATTTTATTGTTCCAAGTGGTGAAGACCATTAACTGCTTTGACTCATGGCAGCTCCTGGGGGTTTTTTGTTATTTTTGTCTTCACTTTTTGACTGAAGAAAACTTCCCTACTACCTAAAGCTTCTGTTTTTCTTTTAGGAATTCTTCCTAGAAAGAGAATTTAATTTGTATTGGATTAAACTGATTAGAATGAAGTTGATTCAAATGAACACTTTGATAGGATCTATTTCCTCTTATCATACTTTAGTTTTTATAAGTGATCTCTGACTTTCCTTTCATCTTTTACTTTTAGTATTCATCAGCTTTAAAAGAGTAAAAGGTTTTGAATTATTGATTGTAACAGAAAGGAGCATTCTTTCCATCTCTTCTCTGCATGTTGTTTCACAGCTGCAAATTAGAGCTGAAGAAGCAGTGGAAAACATAACAAAATAAAGAAGCAATGTTCTTTGGACCTGTAAGGATCCTTGCCCTAGAACTGTTAACTGCTGAGTTTTTGTTTGGATCAGTAGGTACTGAAGACTTTTGTTGCTTCTGCTTTCTCATATATAGCTTTCCTCAGATGCCAGGCTAGAATAATTTTGTTTTAGAGATAGAAAGGAATACTATCTGTCTCCTTAATATGAGTCTGGATTCCAAACATGAAAGTACCCCAAGCTGAGTGTTCCTTCTCAGGTTTTACTCAGTTAGTAGTTTCTGTTTACTTCAGATCTCAATCTTCGGTGAGTTCATTACGATTATTAGTGGTTGTCTTAGCTGGTCACCCCATCTATTCAATTCATCTATATTTCTCCCCTGTTTTGTCATATATTTAAATAAATAAGTAACTTTACACACATCAGCTACTACAGCCTTTGCATTTTTTTTCTTACCATTTGCCCTTCTATGCCTCACTAGATTACAAACTGAAAGGATAAGAATTTCTTCTTGATCTTATTTACCTCTGTGTCTTTGGCACGTAACACAGTGAGATATAATAAACTGTGAAAAGCATTGCTTTTCAGCTTTTTTTTAAACTCATTTCCCTCTTGATAAACATAAAATTCCTCTAATCTGATACACCCTCCATGAGGGTATCACCAAGAAGTGAATGAAAATATATACATCATATGGCTTCCTAGATGGACTATATCTGTCCTGTCATTGCCCTTCTCTATCTACATCCCTCTCACCCCCCCTTTACCTCATATACAGCTTGTACTTTCCATAGTACCCCAGTGTCCCAGGATATTGTTTGAGAAAGTACACTAAGGAAGTAGTGCCAAGTTTTATTGGGTTACTTTAACCCTTAGTTCCAGCACTGGTCCAGAAGTTTGTTACTTGGGCAGTTATCTCTTTGTTTACTAATAATAAAAGCAGTGCTTGAATAGACTGTATAGGAAGGGCAACTTGGGACCATTAGGCACCAGGAAAAAGAAGCCAAATAGGTGGACTATGACCTTGAAAGGCAACACCCTCCTTGTAAAATAACAAATTTGCTTTGGCAGAGGAAAATGTTTTTTTATTGTCTCCATATTATCAATGTGCTTTAACCTGTGATACAAACACTATGTCTAGATGTTTCAGGTTGTTTTCTTTTGACACCATATTTTGTGTCCTAATGGTAATACATCTCCATCAAGATTTCATTGAGGGGAAAAAAAATACATGTACAGGGATCAGACTGTCTAGAAAGAAATCTAAACCGTGCTCGGTTTCTTTTGATGATCTTTTAGATATCTTTTAGATATCTTTTCTTTTTAGATATTTTCTAAAAAGTATCTAACTCAAAAGTCTGCAAAACTTTTGCTTCAAAAAATCATAAACAACGGTAGAAAATTTATGTTTGTTTCTAACCCTGGCCTCTTCTTTCCACTTATCATGTTGTCTGAGAAAAGTGTCTCTAGACCAAGGAGAACAACAGACTGGAAAATTCTGTAAAGCATAGCTACACACCATTTGACACCAGGCACAATCTTAGTTACACAGTAAAGATGCTCAACAAGTGTTTGCTGTTGAAATATGAATTCTATAAGCACTTACCTTAAAAAGAGGCTGGATTATTTCCTTTATGGCCCCCACCAAATTAATATATAGTCAGTATGTGTGCATGCTCAGTTGTGTCTGATTCTTGTGACCCCATGGACTGTAGCCCGCCAGGCTGCCCTGTCCATGGGATTCTCCAGGCAAGAATACTGGAGTGGGTTGCCAGTTCTTCCTCCAGGGGATCTTCCTGACCCAGGGATCTCCTGTATCTTCTGCATGGCAGGCAGATCTTTACAACTGAGCCATGGGAAAAGCCACCCTTTATCACTAAATAGTTTGTAAAACTACAGCTGAAATAAATGCAAGGCACAGTAGATAGATTCTGTTTCTCATTCTGAACTGAGAAATCGGCTCTACCTTCAATTTATATCAAGAATCTGACCACTTCTCATCACTTCCACTATCATCACTATGATCCAGTGCACTATTTTTTAGATGGATTATTGCAATAGATTCCTAAGTGATCACCTTACTTCTTTCCTTGATCCTCAACTTTCATTCTGTTCTCAAAACTGTACCCATGGTAATCTTATAAAAATGGTTGATTCCATCCCTTATCTGCTGAGAACTTTTTAGTGTCTTCACCATCTCAGAATAAATGCCTGTCTTTACTATGAGTTACAAAGCTGTATATGGTCTGATCCCCTATAGCAGTCAGCCTCATCTACAGTTTCTGCCTCTAGTTTAATCCAGCCAGATTTGCTGCCTCCTTCAGTCTTACCAATGGTACACCTTTGCTTGTGTTCCTCCTGCCTGGACCACTCTGTCCTCACACACATTACATAGCTCCCTCATTCCTCTCCTTTAGGTCTTTCCCCTGAGATTACCTCAGTGAAGACTTTTCCTGGCCTCTATATAAAGTTCCAGAATTCTCTTTCCTTGAACTCTTCCTGGCTTCTTTCTTTGCTGTCTTTTTTTTACTTTGTACCTACCACTATGTAACATTTTTCATTTTACTTTATCTTGTTTTTTGTCGGTGTTCCACTAAGCTCTGTAAGGGTGGGAATTTTTGCCTGTTTTGCCTACTGCTGTATCCCCAGCATATATAAAGTACCTAGAATGTTAGATACCAGAAAAAAAAAAAAAACTTGTTCAATGAATTCACTTGTTGAGTGAATGGTTTCTCTATTATTTAGTTCCTAGACTGGCCTACTACCTTTTTTAAGAAATTAATGATAGTCATAGTTGAGCCTGGACTCAAGATTCTAGGAGTAGAGAGCCACATTTTCTGCCCACTCCATCCAATACCCAGCCAAACACACACCTGTATGTACTTATTAGTTATTTAACAACCCTGAGCCTCAAACTCTAATTATATCCCCCAACCTACCTACCCCTAAAAAGTAAGTATTTAATTACTCCCAACTTACGTGACCTTATCTTTTGCCCCCTCATCTCCCACATCAAAACCTACAGTGAGCGAGTTCTTAACTGAATTTCACTTAACTGAACCCCAGTTAACTGCCTGATGGGATTAGCCAGTGTTCTTATTCCCTCTGTAAAACATATTGATTAATGCCCACAGCCTACTGAGTGTTCTTAGCTAAATGTTCACAGCTGGCAGATGGTTTTGTAGTAAGCCTTCATTCTTTCACTTGCCCCAGCTAAACTAACTGTGTGCATATAAAAATCAGTTGTATTTATTCCTCAGCCTCAGGGCTATCTTACAATAAACTGTATAATTAAATTAATTTTTAAATTAATGAGCATTATCTTTTAGAGCAGTTCTGGTTCACAGCAAAATTAAGCAGAAAGTACAGAGTTCCCATATACTCCATGTCCCCATATATGTACAACTTTCCCCACTCTCAACATCTCCTACCAGAGTGGTACCTGTGTTACAGTCAGTAACATTCACTAACAGCCAGTTACAGTCAGTTACAGTTAATAACAGCCTGCACTGACACGTAATCATTACCCAACTCCATAGTTTAGGTTTCACTCATGATGTTGTACCTTCTATGGGATTTGAGAAATGTATGACACACATCTATCATTCTAATGTGTAGAATAGTTTCACAGCCCTAAAAATCCTCTGTTCTGCTTTTTCACTCCTGCCTCCCTCCCAACCACTCATCCTTTTTACTGTCTTCGTAGTTACCTCATCCAGAATGTAGTGTGATTGGAATTATACACTATGCAGCCTTTTCATATTGACTTCTTTAACTTTGTATTATGCATTTAAGTTTTCTCCATGTCCTTTCTTGGCCCAGTAGTAACATTTCTTTTTGGCACTGAATAATATTCCATTATCTAGGTGTACCACAGTTTATCAACCCACCTACTGAAGGATATCTTGGTGGTGTCCAAATTTTGACATTATGAATAAAGCTGCTATAAACACCCACATGCAAGTTTTTTGTATGGAATAAGTTTTTAACTCCTTTAGGTCAATACCGAGGAACACATTTGCCAGTAAGAGTAGTTTTGTAAGAAACTACCAAGTGGTTTTCCAAAGTGGCTGTACCATTTTGCATTCATTTCCACCAGCAATGAATTAGAGCTCCTCTTGTTCCATATCCTGGCCAGTATCTGGTGTTTGACAGTGTTTTGGATTTTAACTGTTCTGTAGATGTGTAGTGGTATCTCGTTTTCATTTTCAATTCTCTACTGACATATGATATTAAATATCTTTTCATATACTACTTTCTGTCTGTACATAGGCACTGGTGAGGAGTCTGTTCAGATCTTTTGTGTATATTTTACTTGGGGTGCTCCTTTCCTTATTGTTGAGTTTTAAGAGTTCTTTGTATATTTTGGATAAATTTCTTTATCAGATGTATCTTCTGCAAATAGATAGACTTCCTGAAGTCTATGGCTTGTCTTCTCATTCTTTTGACATTGTCTTTCACGGAGCAAAGGTTTTTCATTTTATAGTTTTGCATTTTACATTTAGGTTTATGATTCATTTTAAGTTAATACTTGTAAAAGGTATAAGGTCTGTGTTAAGTTTTGTTGTTGTTTTGTGGGGGGAGGTTTGTACATGGATGTCCATTGTTCCAGAACCATTTATTGAAAATACTATCTTTATTTCATTGTTTTGCCTTTGCTCTTTTGTCAAAGATCAGTTGATTATATACATTTATTTCTATCTAGAATTTCTATTCTGTTTCAGTAATTTGTCTTTTCTTTCACCAGTACACACTGTCTTGATTATTGTAGCTTAATAGGAAGTCTTGAAGTTGAGTGGTGTCAGTCCTTCAACTTTGTTGTTCTCCTTCAATATTGACTTGGCTATTTTGCCTCTCCATATAAACTTGAGAATCATTTTATTTTTATTCACAAAATTACTTGCTGGGATTTGTATTGGTATTGAGTAATCTGTAGCTCAAGCTGGGAAGAACTGACATCTTTACCATTTTGAGTCTTCCTATCATGAACATGGAATATTTTTCCATTTATTTAGTCCTTCTTTGATATCTTTCATCTGAGTTTTGTACTTTTCCTTATAGAGGTCTTGTAAAATATTTTGTAAGATTTATACATAAGTACTTCATTTGGGAGGATGCTAATATAAATGGTAATGTGTTTTTAATTTCAAGTTTCAACTTATATATTGCTAGTATATAGAAAAGCAATTGAACTTAATACACAATTGAACCTTGAACAACATGGGTCTTAGTCATGCTGATCCTCTGTGTAGGAGGAGTCTAAACAACATGCTACTAAAAAACCAATGAGTCAATGAAGAAATCAAAGAAGAAATTCAAAAATACCTTGAGACAAATGAAAATAACTTTCCAAAATCTATGGGACTCAGCAAAAGCATTTCTAATAGGGATGTTTATAGCAATTCAAGGCCTACCTCAAGAAATAAGAAAAATCTCAAACAAACAACCTAACTTTCCATCTAGAAGAATTAGAAACAGAAGAGCAAAGCCCAAAGTGAGCAGAAGGAAGGAAATAAGAAAAATCACAGTAAAAATACCAGGATAAAAAGAGAGAAAAGATCAATGAAACTATGATCTGGCTTTTTGAAAAATACAATTGATAAACCTTTAGCCAGACTCATTAAAGAAGAAAAAGAGGGGCCCAAATCAACAAAATTAGAGCTGAAAAAGGAAAAGTTACAACTGATATTACAGAAATACAAACAGCCATAGGAGAATACTATGAACAATACAATGAATACAGTGACAAACTGGACAACCTCAAAGAAATAGCTAGATTCTAAGACTGAATCAGGAAGAAGTAGAAAATCTGAACAGACTGATTTCTGGTACTGAAATTGAATCAGTAATTTAAAACTCAACAAATAAAAGTCCAAGACAAGATGGCATCACAGGGGAATTCTGTAAAACATCTAAAGAAGAGTTAATGTCTATCCATCTCAAACTGTTCCAAAAAATTGAAAGGGAGGGAATACTCTCAAACTTATTCTACAAGGCCAGCATTGCGCTGATACCCAAGCCAGACAGAGATATTGCAAAAAAAGAAAGTTATAGGCCAATATTCCTGATGAACATAGATGGTAAAATCCTCAACAAAATATTAGCAAACTGAATTTAACAGTATGTAGAAATGACCATACATCATGATCAAGTGAGATTTATTGTAAGAATGCAGAGATGGTTCAGTTTACAAACCAATCAGTATGTTTCCCCATATTAACAAAATGAAGGATGAAGATCACATGATCATCTCAAAATCTCAGTAAAATCTCACTTAAAATTCATGATAAGAATGCTAAACGCTAAAGTGGGTATGGAGGGAACATACCTCAACATAATAAAAGCTGTTTATGACAAAATCACAGCTAGTATCATATTCAGTGGTGAAATGTTGAAAGCTTTTCCTCTAAGATCAGGAACAGACAAGGAGGCCCACTCTGGCCATTTCTAATTAACTTATATTGGAAGCCCTAGCCACAGCAATCAGACAAGAAAAAGAAAAGACATCCAAACTGTAAAAGAAGAAGTAAAACTGTCAGATGACATGATATGATATATAGAAAATCCTAACAACCCCACCAAAAAAAAAAAAAACTATTAGAACTAATAAGTGAATTCAGTTAAGTGCAGGATACAGTATTAATATACCAAAATCTATTGTGTTTCTCTACACTGGTGGTTCAGATGGTAAAGAAGTTGCCTGAAATGTGGGAGACGCAGGTTCGATCCCTGGATCAAGAAGATCCTCTGGCTAAGTGAATGGCAACCCACTCCAGTATTCTTGCCTGGAGAATACTATGGACAGAGGAGCCTGGCAGGCTACAGGCCATGGGGTTGCAAAGAGTCAGACATGACTGAGCAACTAACAGTCATAAACTTCAGAAAGAGAAGTCAAAAAGAATTGCTATTCATAGTGACATCAAAAAGATTAAAATATCCAGGAATAAATTTAATCAAGGAGGGGAAAGACTTATATTCTTAAAACTGTAAAATGTTTATAAAGGAAACTGCTGCTGCTGCTAAGTAGCTTCAGTTGTGTCCGACTCTGTGTGACCCCATAGACGGCAGCCCACAGGGGTTCAAACCCCTTCCCTGGGGTTCTCCAGGCAAGAACACTGGAGTGGGCTGCCATTTCCTTCTCCAGGGGATCTTCCCCCTCCCAGGGATTGACCTCCTATATTGCAGGCAAACTCTTTACCCACTGAGCCGCCAGGGATTGTTAAAATGACCATATTACTCAAAACAGTCTACAGATTTAATGCAATTCCTATCAAAATACTGATGACATTTGTAACAGAACTGGAACAAATAATTCTAAAATTTATATTGAACCACAAAAGACCCTGAACAGCCAAAGCAGCCTTGAGAAAAAAGAACAAAGCTGGAGGATCATGCTGTTTGACTTCAGACTATACTACAAAACTTCAGTAATCAAAGCAATATGGTAGTGGCACAGAAACAGACACATAGATCAATGGAACAAAATAGAGAGCCCACAGATAAACCCACACACATATGGACAATTAGTTTGTGACAAGGGAGGCAAGAATATATACTGGGGAAAAGACAGGCTCTTCAGTAAACTGGACAGCTACATGTAAAAGAATGAAATTAGAAAATTCTTTCACAATGTGTACAAAAATAAACTCAAATGGATTAAAGACCTAAATATAAGACCTGAAACTATAAAACTCTTAGAAGAAAACATAGGCAGTGAATTCTTTGACATTGGTCTTAGCGGTGTTTTTTTGAATCTGTCTCCTCATGCAAGGGAAACAAAAAATCAACAAGTGGAACCTAATCAAGCTTAAAAGCGTTTGCACAGGAAAGAAAAACATTAACAAAACAGAAGGCAACCTACTGAATAAATGGAAGAAGATATCTGGAGATGATATGTTTGATGGGGGTTAATATCCAAAATATATAAAGAACTTATACAACTCAGTTAAAAAAAAAAAAAAGATAGCCAAATTTTAAAATGAACAGAGGACCTAAATAAGCATTTTTCCAGAGAAGACATACAGATGACCAACAGGTACACTGAAAAGATGCTCAACATCACTGGTCATCAGGGTACTGCAAATCAAAACCACAATGAGATATCATCTCACATTTGTCAGAAGGGCAAGAAATAGTATGTTGACAAGGATGTAGAGAAGAGAGAACCCTAGCCCACTGTTGGTAGGAATGTGAATTGGTATAGTCACTATAGAAAACAGTAATACAGGTTTCTCGAAAACTAAAAATAGAATTACTGTACAACCCAGCAGTTCCACTGCTGGGTATTTATTTAAAGAAAACAAAAACACTATTTGAAAAGATATATGCACCCCAACATTCATAGCAGCATTATTTACAATAGCCAGGATATGGAAGCATCCTAAATGTTCATCAAAAAATGAATGGATAAAGAAGATATGGTATATATACAAAGGAATATTACTCAGTCTTTTAAAAAAAATTTCCATTTGCAACAATATGAATGGACCTGGAGGGTGTTATGCTTATTAAAATAAGACAGAGAAAGACAAATACTGTTTGTTTTCACTGATATGAGGAATTTTTTAAATAAATGAATATAACAAAACAGAAATAGACTGACAGCTACTGATAACAAACTAGTGTTAGTAGAGGAGAGGAATGGTTGGGAAGGACTTATTTTAAGTGGAAGGGCTAAAGTAGGCTGAGGGGACTAAGATACAAACTACTAGGTATAAAATAAGTTACAAGGATGTAATGTATGTTGCTTGAATGTTGCTGTTTTTCAGTTGCTAAGTTGTGTCTGGCTCTTTGTGACCGCATGGACTGTAGCATGCCAGGCTCCTCTGTCCTCCACTACTACCAGAGTTTGCTCAAATTCATGTCTATTGAGTCGATAATACTATCTAACCAACTCATCCTCTGCCATCCCCTTCTCCTTTTGCCTTCAGTCTTTCCAGGGTCTTTTCTAGTGAGTCAGCTCTTCACACATTCCTTCCTTCAGAAGGAATATTGGAAGGAATATTCCTTCCAATGAGTATTCAGGTTTGATTTCCTTTAGGATAGCCTGGTGTGATCTCTTTGGTAAAACTCAGAGTTGATCTATATCTAGGGTATAGAAGAATAACATGGCAAAGGAATTGAGAATGTTGGCAAAAAAAAAAAAAATAATTGAAGTGAAGCTATAGAATCTAAGCTACACAGAGTAGGGAAAATTAAGAGTTGACAAATAGAGGTTTGTGAGGTTAAAGGTCAGTTGTAGTAGAATGGGGCTTCCCAGGTGGCAAAGTGGAAAAAAAACTCACCTGCCATCCCTGGGTTAAGAAGATCCTCTGGAGAAGGGAATGGCTATCCACTCCAGTATTCTTGCCTGGAGAATTCCATGGACAGAGGAGCCTGGTGGGTAACCGTCTGTGACATCGCAAAGAGTCAGACCCAATTGAGCATGCACGCTCATGCACATTGTAGAACTGAAATGACAGGAGGTAATGATCAGAAACTGATATAGCCAAGTAACATGACTTTTAAACGAACTAGACATTTTACATAAGGGTTGTAGTATGGGGAAGTGAGGGCAGAATCCCACCTCTCAACTCTGACGTGTGTACAGTTGGGGCTGGTGTGGTAGAGAAGGAGTATGATGTGTCTCCATGAGAGGGCTTGATGAAGTGGGATTAACATGTGAAGTAGGGAAAGGGCACTTGCAAAGAGCGAACTCCAGAAAACACAAGTACACATTATCCTTCCAGCATTGTCCAACATATTCAGAATAATGTAGTCTCATTGGTGAGATCATTCTTTTGTTGGGAAAGGCTACTATTAGTAGAAAAAGCTTAGTTGAAGAACATTTCTTAAGCTCTACCTGAGTTCCTTTATTCTGGCCCTATATTGACCAAAGAGATGTTCTCAGTATGATTAGTGGCTTAATGTAATTTGTGTTACAGTTTTTGTAGTTGCTATTCAAATATCTTAAATTGGCATTCTGTTTTATATATCAGGCTTTTTTTTTTTTTCAGTGAGTATTAGTACTAGAAGGCATTTTTTCATTTCCAAAGCCACAGTTGAAGTGTCAGCCCCAAGGTAATACTATTTTTGAAGCCTCCAGGTGGAATCCTTCTGTGGGTGAATCCCTTCTGCAAGAAAACATCTGCATGATATACTTGTTTCTGTAAAATGAAGTGGAAAACCAAACTTGTATATTGCTTTGCCTTTGTGTGTATTTCTCTTCTTTCCCCTTCCAGAGCAGTTTTCATTATACAGCTTAAGTGCTTTGCATAGAATTTCCGAGTTCAGTACGACCCCTGTACTGGGATGTTATCAGGCACAGATGCTACACTGAAGGGCTTTTGGCCATCAGTGGCTTGGTAACTGTGATTCAGTTTGAATCACCCCCTCATGGACCATATGAAAGCAGATTCTTACAGGATCTCAGCCAATTCTCGGGAATCATTTTATTTTCCAACTTACTGGACTAGTTTAGAGGCCTTTGAGTTTCACTGGACTTTTTCCTCATTTCCTTCTTTTGTTGATTTTGGCCCTTAACCTTCCACCCACTTTATTACTCACTCATTTCTTAGGGACCTGACTATTCAGTAACACTAGAGAAACTATATCTGAAACCATATGGGTTGAGTAAAACACACTTAAGAGGGAGGAAAAAAGCAGCAACAACAAGAAATGTGTGTTCTCTGAACTTCCTTTGTTTATATGGTCTGTTTATGTGTTGTTAAGCTTGTGTTGTCCAGCTGCCTCCCCATATTTCAAAAATGACCGAGGATATCTGGGAAACATTCTAAGAGGATCACGTTGGCATAGTGAATGAAAAGACACCTCAGGGACTTCCCTGGCAGTCCTGTGATTAAGACAATGCAGGGGATGTGGGTTTGACCCCTGGTCAGGCTAGGATCTCAAATGCCGCACGACTAAAAAACCAAACCGAAACATAAAACAGAAGCAGTAGTGTAACAAATTCATAATGACTTTTAAAATGATCCTCATTAAAAAAAAAAAAAGAAACTTCATTTGTCCTCCACTAGATAATATATCTTCTTCTTATGTTTAGATGGGATGTCAAGAGCTTCAAATGCTAAATCTTGAGGCTCTTGAGAAGTCCTTTACTTCTAAGGAGACTTTCAGAAAGAAGCCAGTTAAATGAGCTCTTTTGAGGTTTGTGGATATATACCTGGTTATTTGAATGTTTGTTTGTGCTTTATAATTAGGCTGTGTGGCATCTAATTGATTAATTTTCTTTTGGTAAAATGAATATTGGTATAAGGTGATGTTAACAGCCCTTAAAGCCTGGGTTCTCATCTAGTCTGTGCATAATGTGAATTAAAACATAAGCGCACTTGTGTTAAGATTATCCTAGAATGAATGGAACTGTGCACTATTTGTTAGAGCCCCTTGTAAGCCCCCTTCTCTTGAAGGAATTGAAACGTGTTAGCAAGATCCCTGCACATGGAACAAACTCCTTACTCTGTGGTTGAGTGGGAAGTTCCCCTCTGCCTTCCATGCTCTACCCACACTACAATGAGTGGTGAATATACAGAGATGCATTTTTTTCACATTAACCTATTTATGGAATTTGGTCTGCTAAGTAACAAAGAAATGAAAACAAGAAAGTAAGAATAAGAAATAAATCATCAGTGTTATCATTTTGGAAGTAAATTATTATACTGAGCTTCAGAATATGGCATCAGCATCGTTAGCATTTTCTTCACATTGCCCTCTCGGTGGGATGAACCCTCGCTCTGCTTGGGCTCTGTGCTTTTCTTACAGTTGCTGTCTTACTAGGGCTCCTTAGCAGCGGCACCCGACAGAACTGCTGAGGGAGCTCCTGAGTGCGTGTACATAACCGGCTTCTCAGTCTCCCAGTTGATTANCGACTCGATGGACATGAGCCTGAGTGAACTCCGGGAGTTGGTGATGGACAGGGAGGCCTGGTATGCTGCGATTCATGGGGTCGCAAGGAGTCGGACATGAATGAGCAACTGAACTGAACTGAGGAGCTCTAGCTTACTTCTCTTCCTCCCAGCACACACTGCCCCCCAACACCCCAACTCCTTTCTTTGGTATTTTTGGGCACTTATATGAAGAAATATAGAAAAGGGCTAATAGCAATAGTCCCTCTTACATTGACAATCTCTGTTCTACTTGAATGTTTATCTTTTCTATTTAGACATTATTTGCCAAGGAAGAAATGTATTCACTAATAGATTGAAGTGCTAGCTAATCCCTAAGATGAATTATTTTAAAATCCTTTAGAGCTCTTTAAAAATAGACTACTCTTTATAATTCTGTTTCCTTCCCTGACATTCTTTACTCATTAATATCTGCCATCTGACTCTATTCAGATGAAACTGTTCTCCAAGACTTTGCTAAAAGCTGCCTACGTGCTGAATCCAGTTTGTACAGTAAAAATGTTCTGAGTGTCTGCTGTGTGTGCCAGGCACCATTCTAGGTGCTAAATATTAAGCAGAATAACCAAAACATAGAAAAATTATAAAAATTCTAACCCTTGTTCTACTGGGGAAGTCAGACAATAGAAAGTATAAAGAAGTACGCTGCATAATGCATTGATAAGAACTATGGATTAAAAAATAAAGTCGGGAAGAGGAAGGGCTTGGGGTGCCATTTTAGATAAGATGGCCCAGAAAGGCTTTACAAGTGACTGGAATAAAAACCTGAAGAAAATAAAGTAACTACCTGCATTATAGGCAAAGATTATTCTAGGCAGAGGGAAGTAGTGAGTGGGAAAGCCTTGAGGTAGGAGTGTTTTTTCCTTTCAGGAATAGCTGAGAGGCCAGTATGATTGGAGTATACCAGGGGGAAGGGTAATAGGCTTCATCAGTGTGTTTCTCAAACTTTAATGCACTTATGAATTGCCTAGACATCATATTAAAATGCAAATGCTGAGTCAGAAAGTCTGAGTTAAGACCAGAGATTCTACATCCTGTTAAGTTCCTAGATGATACCAGTGCCACTGGTGTGAGGCCGGTACTTTGAGTAGCAAGGGACTAGATCCTGTAGGAGCCTGTGGGTCAGAGTAATCACTTTAACTGTCCCTCTGAGTGAGGTGAGAAAGTGTGAGGAGGTTTTGCACAAAATGATGTGATCTGACTTTTTTAAATAGTATCCCTGTGGCTGATATATAGAAAAAAGAGCGAAGGGAGCAGGGACTAAAGCAGGAGACCAGTTTGGGTTCTAAAATAACTCGAGAGATGACTCAAAGGACTTCACTAGTGACAACAGTATTTTTGGTAGAGTAGTAGCAGAAAAAACCTCATTAGAGTGGGTTTCAAGGATTATAGGAATGGGGAGTGGTGAAAAGTATAAAATTCTTGATATATTTTGAAGATAAACCAAACAGGATTTGCCTGAAAGACCAGATAAGATGTGAGAAAGGAGAAAAAAGTCAAAGACAAGCTCCAAAATTTTGGCTTAAGCAACCTGAAGGGATAGAATTGCCATTACATTAGACGGCACACACTGAGCAAGTGGAGGAGGGAATTTTAGATTGGTTTTGGAGATTTTAAAATTGAGATACTTATTCGATATCCAAGCAGAGATGTCAGATAGGCAGCTTGACACAGAGCTGTAAAGTTACAGGCTGTCTAGGTTGAAAAAAGAAACTTTGGAGTTGATCAGCATATTACAGCTGACACGTAAGGCTGTGTAACTGGTTGAGATCATCAGCGAACGAGCACTGTGTAGGGAGAAAGGAGAAGAGACCTGACACTTGAGCTTGGGGATATTCCAGCATTTACAAGTCAGGGAGAAGAGGAAGAGTCAGCAGAGAAGACTCAAGGGGGTACCTAAAAAGGTATCAGAAAAACCAGGGATGTGCAGGGTCCTGGGAAGCAGGTAAAAAAATGTACTTTAAGGGAAAGGAAGAGATGAACTGTGTCAAATACTTCTGGAAGATCAGGTAAGATGAGGTCTGAGAAATGACATTGGATTTAGCATGGAGGTCATTGGTGATCTTGACAAGAGTTGTAAACATTTATCTCCTTTGGGTTGGGTTTAAGATAGAATGAAGGAAGACAAATTAAAGTCAATAACTATAAACAGTTCTTCCCAATACAAACTACTAAAAGTCAGTAAGTGCCCCTCATCCATGGTTTCACTTTCCATGGGTTCTGTTATCTACCACGATCAGCCACAGTTGGAAAATACTAAATGGAAAATTTCAGAAATAAACAGTTCATAAGTTTTAAAATGCCCACTATTCTAAATAGTATGATAAAATCTCACACTGTCCCACCTGTGTCCTGCCTGGGACGTGAATCATCACTTTGTCCGGTGTATCCCACCTGTTAGTCACTTGGTGGTTGCCTCTGTTATCAGATTGACTGTCACAGTATCTCAGTGCTTGTGTTCAAGTAACATTTATTTTACTTAATAATGACTCCAAAGAGCAAAAGTAGTGGTGCTGTCAATTCAGATATGCCAAAGAGAAGCCGTAATGTGCTTTCTTTAAGGGAGAAGGTGAGAGTTCTTGACTTAATAAGGAAAGAAAAAAAATAAATAATATACTGAGATCTGAGATCTGTGTTAAGAATGAATCTTCTGTGAAATTGTGAAGAAGGAAAAAGAAATTTGTGCCATTTTTGCTATCAAGTATCAAACTGCAAGAGTTGTGGCCACAGTGTATGATAAGTGCTTAGTTAAGAAGGGCATTGAATTTGTGGGTGGAGGACATGAACAGAAAACAGGGTTCAGTACTATCTGCTCATCTACTGGGGATCTTGGAACGTATCACCCCTGGGTCGGGAGCTTCTGTATAAACAGTTCCATAAAGGAAGGGAGAAAAATGAAGTGGAATCAAGAAAGTTTTGTCTTTTTCCAGGTAAGACTAAGAGCTTGGACAGTTCATTCATTGGAACTAAAGAGTCTTTTTTTTTTTTTTTTTTTTTCCAGTCTGTATTCAATTTGTCAACTCTAAGCATTTGACATTTTTGACCACTCCCTCTGATTCCTGTTCATTTCAGTCAAGGCACTCATGGAATGGGTACTTGTTCCCAAACCTAGTTTTCCTATTTTACTAAAATAAGAATGTACAAGAGTTAGTAACTTAAAATCTGATGGCACAGTTAAAATGAAGAATGACAGTGAAAGAAAAAGACATCATATGATATCCAAAATGACTGAAATATTTGGGAAACAAAGCTGCCAAGATCAAACTGAATCTCTGATGGCAACTTTTTTTCAGAGAACATGATTAGCATTGAGTTAATAACTTCTCTTATTTACCATTTTTCAAAGAACCTCAAAAATGTAGGAACCTCCTAGTTTAAATCTTCTGTTTTTTCTGGAAAGGATCAGAAAAATAAAATTTCTTTCCTTTCCAGGACAGTCTGCATCTGCTTTCATTCATTTCTCAGCCCACTGTAATCTGGTTTTTATTCCCATAACTCTACTAAAACTGTACTCCCTTCAAGTACAGGAAGTACAGTTGAACTCCTTTGATCTTCAAATTTAGCTGATACATTTTAGTGTATCTTATGTGACATCTGCAACTTTGCTTGTGTAAAACCCCTTCTCAAAAGTCTTCTCATCTTGGCCTCTGTAACAGTTTTCTCTCTTATCTCTTAAATCTCTTCATACCTTACTTAGTCTTTCTCAGCTCGTGTAACACTTGATCTTAAAATATTGTTCCAACAGAGTTCTATCGTGGCTTTTCTTCTCACTGTCTTTCTGGAGAAATAGCTAACACTTTCCAGTATTTCCATGAACTGATGCCTCCTGAAACATCTCCTGCCTTTTTCTTCACTTCTGTTCTCTCAGAACATGTGTCCAGTTGTCTACAGGATAGCTCCACTTAATTATGCCAGGAATTATGTTTAAGCTTATCATTTTCTCATCTGTCTTAACTCATCCATCCTAATACGTCTGACACACATGTGTACGCACATACTCTCCAATTGTTACCTTGGTTAATAGTACATTATCACCCAATCTAGAAACCTGAGAATTACCTTTGACACTTCTTTTTCCCTCACTATTTATATTCATTCTATCATTTTGCCTCTTAATTATCCCTTCACTTTCTCTCCCCTGTTCTCCCACTTGCCCTGGTCTCTCACTTAGTTTTTTGCAGTAGCCTCCTGAAAAGTTCTCCTTTCTCCTATTACACCCTGTTCTACCTGTAATAATATTGTTTACCTAGGGCTTATCTGGTAACTCAGATGGTAAAATATCTGCCTGCAATGCAGGGACCTAGGTTAGATCCCTGAGTCAGGAAGAGCCCCTGGAGAAGGAAATGGCTACCCATTCCAGCATTCCTGCCTGGAGGATTCCATGGACAGAGGAGCCTGATGGGCTATAGTTAACATTTATATGTTTACAATCCATTGTTTACCTAATGAATGCCTATTCATCTTTTAAGTCCTCCCCTGTAAAATCTTTCTTAACAGTCTCTCCATATATGTAAAAGTCCTCATCCCCTCTACTGTACCTTTGTGGCCCATTTTATAGACCTCTGTTTCACTACTTGTAAGTATTTTCTGTAACCCTGTAAAGTATCCATTCTTCCAGAATAATGACTGAATGTTGCTCTCTTATACATCTTCCTCCACCTTCCCCACTACCTGCCCCAAACTCTAAACTCCCCAGCACGTGATGTTACCTTTATTTCCATTCCTTTATCTAAATGTTTAGTTAGGGTATAACTCTCTATCTGAGATCCAACCATCATCTGTACCTTGTATCCACTTTTCAGAAAGATGAGATTTGCTGACTCATCTGAAACAGAATGGTAGGAACAGAAAGTATATATCTCTGACTTATTAATGTTTATACCTGAATTTCTGAACTTGATAATATTGTTCTTAGATGATCTCTTTGTCAACAAACACTATAATCCTATAGAAGGAATAGCCTATGGAATGTACTGTAAGAGAAATTTCCTGTGCCGTTAAAGAACTCTCTCTCTTGTGATGGGGGTCAAACTGCTTCTACAACTCCCATTCCTGTTCTTTTCTAAATTTTAATACTAATTTACCTTTTCTAAAAATTAATACTATTTTCCATTTACCACATTGGAGGTACATGAAAAGTAGCACATAAAAGTTAGCTGCATGTTCAGAGCTAAAATGTAAAGTCTACATTGAGGGGAGAGGTAATTTGCAAGAGAAAGATTATAGTTGTTTTTAGTAGGAGACTTCTTCTTGGAACTGAGCTAGTCCAATCAAGCATCGAAACCTTTTTGAAAGTGTTCTATAATTGCTATGGAGATAGTTTATTTACATTTATACAGAATGAGGTGGGGAATTAATTCAAGGACTGGCATGTGATTTTGCTGGCAGTGAAATGTGTCTTGAACCTTGGTAAGTAGGAGGTTTTGATGCTGCTGATACTAAACTCCACTCTGCCGATCATTCTGCAGGTTAACCCACCCAGAGGCTCCATATAGTAGTGGAGCCACATCATCCACCAATAATCCAGAATTTGTAGAGGATCTCTCCCAAGG
Organism: Neotragus moschatus; assembly: GCA_006410615.1. Taxonomy (NCBI): domain Eukaryota; kingdom Metazoa; phylum Chordata; class Mammalia; order Artiodactyla; family Bovidae; genus Neotragus; species Neotragus moschatus. Next base: position 2,739,009 of record SJYA01002789.1, read on the forward strand.
TCAGCTGCTTCAGAATGAATCTTCAAATACAGCAGAAGGCAATGAACAGAGGCATGAAGATGAGGTGAGCTGAAGCATCTCCTCTTGTTACTGTCTCTGAGGCTTCTAAAGAAGTAGTCAGCAAGGGAGTTGATTGGGTGTTCATCCTCTGGCCTTCCATTCTGCAGAATATTCTTTTTTATATTTCTTCTTTTACATAGAAACATATTAATGTTTTTAATGATATAGAGACAAGTAGACTCTTCTTTTTCCCCTGCCAAGAAAATTTATACCTGCATCAGATTAGATGCTCAAATGCTTACTGAATGAGTTGAATGATTAAGTAATTAATGAGGAGTCTACATGCTCTTACTCAAGACCACGTACTGTTCACCTGCAGCATATGTGCCCAAAGGGTCCACAAGACTTGCCAGGTCAATCCCTCTCCCATAGAAGGCTGCTGCTGCTGATAAGTCACTTCAGTCATGTCCAACTCTGTGCGACCCCCATAGACAGCAGCCCACCAGGCTCTGCCATCCCTGGGATTCTCCAGGCAAGAACACTGGAGTGGGATGCCATTTCCTTCTCCAATGCATGAAAGTGAAAAGTGAAAGTGAGTCGCTCAGTCGTGTCCAACTCTTCGCAACCTCATGGACTGCAGCCCACCAGGCTCCTCCATCCATGGGATTTTTCAGACAAGAGTACTGGAGTGGGTTGCCATTGCCTTCTCCGCCCATAGAAGGCATCTTTTTCTAATTCACACAAGGGCACTAATGCCCTTGTTGGACTTCCAGTGTTCCTCACAAATGACTGATTACACTGTCTGTGTTTTAAGGTACTTTTTTTTTAAGCCATAGAAGAGTACCACCATTGATTTTTGTCTTTATTCTCATTTTGAAAAAGCTGATTCGTTCTACATTGGCATTCTTAAAGATTATGATGAATGCTTGTGTGTGTTGTGTACTCAGTCACTCAGTCATGTCCAACTCTTTGCAGCCCCATGGACTACAGTGCCCCAGACTCCTCTGTCCGTGGCATTTTTCAAGCAAGAATACTGGAATGGGTTATTGCATTTCCTACCCCAGGGAATTTTCCTGACCCATGAATCAAACCTGGGTCTCTTGTATCTCTTACAGCTTGGCAGGCAGATTCTTCACCACTGCACCACCTGAGAAGCCTCATAATAAATGCTTAAAGCTTCTTAAACATCTTAAATCCTTATTAGCTTTAATGTTAAATGTTACTCGGGTTATAAAACAAAAACTGTTACCAAATATACCATTTGCCCAGTGCTGAATTGTTGTATATATATTTGAAGAAGTACAGTATGGTAATTAATATTTAGGTATTTTCATCTCATTCTAATTATCTTTCTCTCCTCTGAAATAAAAATGCTTGTATCCATAAAATTTTATTAACTGATAGGCTGTATGTATTTATTAAATTATGAAGCAAAAGTACCTTTTATCTTGTTTAAAAGGATAAAGAAAAAAGCTGTGGTAAACATTAGTGGTACTTCAGTCCTTTAAACTTTGTGGTGAGGGGTGGGGGTGGGGAGTAGTGATTTCATCTTTTGATTTAATAACATATAAAACCTCTGATTTATAAAATAAACATCTTAAGAAATAAATCAAGCCAAAGAAATTGTCTTCATTCTGGATATATTATAGTTACTAAAATTTCCTAAGTCTTATATATTAATTTTAAATTCTGTAGTGCTACCTGCTGTGGGAAATAAACTGATCTTTGAATGATATCAGTGAGAAAGACCCTCATAATGATTTTAATCCCACTGCTACAGCTTTTCTCTTCTTTTGTTGTCACAAGTGCATGTGACAGCTTCTTGTTCTGATCTGATCTACTGTAGCAGTGTCAGCTGCCCTGGCATAGTGCTATGTATGTGCTGCCTTTCTCATCTAGAATATTCCCCTGGCAGGAGTCAGGCTTTGTTAAGTGCATATGAAGGCCAGAGCTTATTTATTGTGGTAGGGATACCTTACCCTTTTGTTTTATTTTGTTTTTTTAATATTCACTTTTTTTTTTTTTTTTTGGCTGTGCTGGTTCTTCACTGCTATGCTCAGGGTTTTCTCTGGTTGGCAGAGAGCAGGGGCTACTCTCTAGTTGAAGCTCATGGGCTTTTCATTGCAATGGCATCTCTTGTTGCAAGCACAGGCTCAGGATACACAGGCTTCAGGAGTTGCAGCACATGGTCTCAGTAGTTACAGCTCACAAGTTCCAGAACACAGGCTCAGTTGCTGTGGCACATAAGCTGATCTTCCCAGACCAGAGATCCAGCTGGTGTCCCCTGCGTTGCAAGGCAAATTCTTAACTACTAGGTCACCAGGAAAGCCCCGGTACTCCTTGTTCTTATCTGTTGGGATTAGCGCTAAAATGGCCCCTTAGTGAAACAGTGTGTAGCATGGTACATAAAAAGGTCTACAGGTGAACCATCTGGAGTTCCTTCCTGCAGACTGCATTGCAGTCTTTTATTTGGAGAGCTTTGACTATGCAGGGCCTTAATGGTGGGAAAATGCACTTAATCCTGTTTTGTTTGTCAGTGTTCATTGTGTTATTGGGAAAATTTTTGTTGTTGTAATTTGATTTGGAGTTTTTTAATTTTGACTTGTTTTGCAGCAAAGAAGTAAACGAGGAGGTTGGTCCAAAGGAAGAAAGAGAAAGAAACCNGGAGCCACATCATCCACCAGTAATCCAGAATTTGTAGAGGATCTCTCCCCAGGTCAGCTGCTTCAGAATGAATCTTCAAATACAGCAGAAGGCAATGAACAGAGGCATGAAGATGAGCAAAGAAGTAAACGAGGAGGTTGGTCCAAAGGAAGAAAGAGAAAGAAACCTCTTAGAGACAGCAATGCACCCAAATCCCCTCTTACAGGATATGTTCGATTCATGAATGAGCGTCGAGAACAGCTTCGAGCAAAGAGACCAGAAGTCCCATTTCCAGAAATTACAAGGATGTTAGGCAATGAATGGAGTAAACTTCCTCCGGAGGAAAAACAGGTAATTGTTCCTATTCCTGCTTGGTTTTGATTCTGTCTCAAAAATAAATTTTGTTAGAAAAGCAAAGAGAATGGACTCCTGATTCTTTACTTTTGTCATGATTCCTAGGAGACCAGAATAGCAGGGTCATCCCTAGTCCTTTTATTTAGCATAGTAGTTTTTATACTCTTTCAGGGTCTGCTGCAGGCATGTGAGCAACCTCAACCAAAGTAGCTCTACTTTTATTTGCTTTATATGCTGAGTTCATGTAAGACTTCTGTAAAAAGTAGTTCAATATTAACAAATCTATCAACATGATTTATCCTGCTGAGTTAACTGAAAAGTCATGAGTTAAATGAGAATTTTGATAAAATTCTGCTGTTCACATAAGAATTTTAAGAAAAAGATTTAACTGCTTTAATAAACTTTTTAAACTGGAGTTCTGGTAAATTTAACCTACTATGGCAAATAAAGCAAGAACTATTTGAATTCTCTCCCCTCCAAGACAGAAATTAACCCTATTACCAAGCTGAAACAAATCCATCTGTTAGATTTGAGAGGAATTAAGGACAAGATAGCCACAAATTGACTGAAATGCCACAAAAGTAGTGTGATGGTAATGATGTTGGAGTGGTTTGGGGTTAAAAGTTCCCAGCATTCTCAGCATCTGAAGTATATCTGTAATTCCTTTTATGTCCTACACTCCTTAAAAAAGATTCCAAACAAATTAAACCAAATTGAAAAACGCTCAGGAATTAACTGAATTCAAAAAAATTTCAAAGAGATCAGATTGGGTTGCAACTTGAAGCTCTGTGTTTGTGGTAGCAAGCTAATAGAAAACAGTGTCTATCATCCATTGTTTTATCTCTAATGTATAAAGGGCTAGACAGAGATCATGAGCTGCACATAGTAATTACTCTTTTCTCTTTTTTAATTTTTTTATTTCAAAATTAATACATGATCATCATTTAAAATTTTTCAGATAATACAGTGATAACTAGTTAGGGCAAGTATTTGTTCTTAAATTTTTATTTGAAAATATTTTTTCAAATGTATAAAAATTTACAGGCATAGAATAGTATAAGCAAAGAATGCCCAAATACCCTTACTCAGATTCATGTATTATTAACACAACATATTCTCCTGGGCAAGATTGGGCATGTGCTTTTTATTTCTGTCTCTCACACTCACACACACAAATACACATAATTTTTTTCTGAATTTCTTCATGTAAGTTATATACATCATGGCCCTTACCCTTAAATATTTCAGTGTGAGTTTCCTTAGACACATTCTCTCACTTAACCACAGTTAGTACCCTCATGATTTTATATGAACACAATACTTGTATCTAACTTACTATCTATGTTCCAGTTCTGTCAGTTGACTCAGCATCATTCCTCTGTAACATTTCCCCTCCAGTTCAGATTCCACTCCAGGGTTCAGGTTCTGTGTTTAGCAGTCAGATCTCTAGACTCCTTTAATCCAGGATATTTCCACGGCCTTTCTTTGTCTTTTATGACATTGATATTTTTTTAAGAATACCATCTCTCTCTCTTCCTCCTCCTCTTTTTTGTTTACTCTTAACAGAACATTCCTCATTTTATATTTGTCTGATGTTTCCTCATGATTAGATTAAGGTCATGCATTCTTGGTCAGAAAACTGCATAGGTGGTGTTGGCCCTTCTCATGGTATCGCATATACTGGCACACAGAGTCATTTATTTCTCATTGGTAATGTTAATTTTGGTCACTCAGTAAAGCTTTTCACTTTCTCTTATAATTAAGAAGCAGTCTGTGCAGAGACATTTTAAGAACATGCAAATCCATTTCAGAATTTTCCCTAGATTTAGCAGTCATTAATAACTTCTTCTTGATCTAATCTTTACCTTAATGATTGCAAAATGATTATTTTCCAACTCTAGCACTCACTTTACATGTGCTGGTTGAGCCTTAGCATTCTAAGCAAGAGCCTCTTCCTCTCTCCATTTATGTATTTGTTTATTATTTATTTACTATTGGTATAGGCTTATGAATATCTCTTTTTCTCAGTGGTTTATAAATTATTACTAAGTAAATTTGATACTTAAATTGTCCCAGATTTGGCCAGGGTGTCCTCTTTATCTGGCTTTTGTGGGGGGCAAGGCTATTAACATAATTTCTGACTCTAGTTTGTGTTCATTTAGAAGCAGTATTTTTATACTCTATTTCTTAAACCTAATTGATGAATGAAAAGTACAAGGCATTAAACAGAATTGTCCTAGTAGATCAATGAACTTTGTTTAAATAATTAATAGCACAAGGCATGTAGATACAGGCTGTCTCATAGTAGACCATTTTAGGTCCATAGGATGAGGTCATTCTTTTTTATGTTCTTTGTGTCTCCTCTCTCCTGGCTCTTAAAAGGCGAATTGATGTATGAGATCATCCCTCAGAATGGGTTGGGGATAAAGAAACAGAGTAATATTCCATCCTCTCCCCTGGGAAGATTTAAGTGTGCCTGTGTGGTGTGTTGAGGACTCTAGTGGCCATGTGTACTTCTATCTATAGGATTAGAGGAAGAACCATAATCTTCTTGTGAATTTTTTATGAGAATGACCTCAATAGAACTTGTCTTCAGTAAGTTAAAGACTATAGTCTAAAAAGTCAAGATTGCCTTTTTCTTTTATAATTGAAGGATTTTTTTTCACATGACTTTTTTTTTAAATGCTCGAAGCTTATTCCACTTTTACTTTTCTTTCCATGTTCTAATTATCTTTTGTTTTCTTCAGTTATTTGATATTGTACCTCAGTAAGATCTATTTCTTAAAAATAATTCCACATTTCTTTCCTANTCAAGATTGCCTTTTTCTTTTATAATTGAAGGATTTTTTTTCACATGACTTTTTTTTTAAATGCTCGAAGCTTATTCCACTTTTACTTTTCTTTCCATGTTCTAATTATCTTTTGTTTTCTTCAGTTATTTGATATTGTACCTCAGTAAGATCTATTTCTTAAAAATAATTCCACATGTCTTTCCTAGCGCTACCTTGATGAGGCAGACAGAGATAAGGAGCGTTACATGAAGGAACTGGAGCAGTATCAGAAGACTGAGGCCTACAAGGTTTTCAGCAGGAAAACCCAGGACCGTCAGAAAGGCAAATCTCATAGGCAAGGTATCAGAACCAGAATCAAATATATTTGTAGTTTATTTTGCATGGTATAGTGTCATAAAGCCTACTATTAGAGCAATAAAGATAAAAGATATGTTTCTATAATTTCTCTATTATACTAGATTCACTTAAAGCATCATCTTCAACATTTATTAAAATCACACTGCTCTCATTTAGAAACTTCAGTTGGGTTTCCATATCCAGGATCAACAGTTTGACTTGTACTCCAAGGCCCCTTTTAGTTGCCTGTGCTTTTTCTTCTATTTCCACTTTAGGCATTTCTCTGCAATGCAGAAGACCCAGATCTGATCCCTGGGTCAGGAAAGTCCCCTGGAGAAGGAAATGGCAACCCACTCCAGTATTCTTGCCTAGAGAATCCCATGGACAGAGGAGCCTGGCAAGCTACAGTCCATGGAGTTGCAAAGAGTTGGACATGACTGAGCAACTAACACTTTAACTCACACCTCTAAGCCTTTCATGTGATCATTTCTCCTAGCTTCCAGTGATTAATCTTTTTAATTCACTCATTCTTGTTCGCATGTATTCAAAAAATATGTCGAACACTCCCTATTACTTATCAGGGTCTCACCTAGTCATTAAGGATGCAAAGGTAAACAAGATAGAGAAGATCCTGGTCTTCATGGATCTTTTGTCTTCTGTAAAATTGTTCATCACACTGTTTAAGTATTGCTAAAGTTCCCCCTTTTCAGGGAACACTGCCAAAGAAAGAAGCCCCACTCATAACAGCCTGTCATTCCTTAGCCATTGCGTCTTCTCCGCATTTGGGCATCTTGCCTGTTAAACTGTAATGTTGTGCAAACAGCCTTTGGCATGCATTTCCTGTCCACTCTCCCACCCTGTTCTCCTTAAAGATGAGGACTATGTCTCTTTCTCTTCCATCTAATTGCATAACCTATAAGACAGGGTTCCCTTTAACTCTTGTTGACTGATTAATAAAGCTACTAGAGAAAATATGATATGTTTTGAGAACCCACATATACCAGCAGTTTCTGTATTTTGGCACAGTCATTTCCTTAAGTTTTTTAAAATTTTGTTTTGTTTTTCAGCTTAATGTTCTTGTTCTTTCGTATTTTTAGATGCAGCCCGACAGGCCAGTCATGATCATGAGGTAATTAACTTTCTGTCTCCATTGTGTGTGTGTGTTCATATGATATATGTATGTAATGTATATAATGATGATGCTGTTTGAAATGCTATGGACTGTTTTTTAATGAATGGCAGAGCATTTTCTATCCTGTAACTGGGAGTGAGTTAGTTGCCTTTTAGCTTAAGGATTCTTAGCATATGGCAGACACTTATGTCATGAGTCTGTTCTTGAACTAAAGCCCCTAACTCTAGTCCTTTCTTGTGGTCCAAGAATTTTACTGGCTTTAAATGCTGAAGACAGCTGGAATCTGGAGTGATGTATAGAAATTGGGACCAACTAATAGCTATAACTTGACCATAGCTTATCATCACCAGATACTATATTCTGACTCTCAGAAAGTTGTTATTTAGGAAATCAGCATTTAGTTAAAATGCACTATTCAACTTACAGCATCTGCAGAGCACAGTGACGATATCGTGATTTCTGTGCCTCCTTTCTTCCCTGGCACATATTTGTTTACTGGTCTTTTCCCCTCCATTTGGTTCAGTTTTAGCAATAGGATTTTGATCTGTGTTCCTTTATAGGATTGAGGCCTATGTGTGTTGGCTGTGTTGCTAGAGAGCTTTAAATACATACTTAGCCTATAGTTAATATATGATTGTACGAAAATAAAATGTGTGGTGTTTTCGTGCATGAAAATGTTCAGTGATTCCTCACTGCTTACCAAATCACACTGAGACTCAGCAACCAGGGTTTTCTGTAATTAAGGTCAATTTCCCTTTCCAAATAACCGAACTCCTATATATGTCTCTTTTGTTAAGCTTTTTATTTTGTATTGGGGCATAGCTGAATAACAGTGTTGTGAAAGTTTCAGGTGAACTGCAAAGGAGACTCAGCCCTACATATACATGTGTCCATTCTTCCCCAAACGCCCCTCCTCTCCAGGCTGCCACCCACTGGGCAGAGTTCCATGTGCCATATAGTAGTTCCTTGTTAGATATCTGTTTTAAATATAGCAATATGTACATGTCCATTCCAGACTCCCAAACTGTCCATGTACATCTTATGTACTTAAAAAATATTCACTGTTCTCTAAGTGTCCCATCCTTTCCTGCCTCATGCCTGTGCTCATATTCTTCCTTTCATAAAAATACTTTCTTTCCCTCACTCATTTTTTTTATCACCCTCTCATCATCCAATTTTGCCTCTAAATTCTAGTCATCCATCAAACCCTATTTCAAGTTCCATTTTTCTCCTTCAAGCTTTTCCTGTTTCCTCCAACTTCCTTTAAACCTCACAGTTCTCTTTATGTCTTGTATGCACTTAGCAGGTCTGGCTAAGGTACCAGAGTTACTCAAGTGCTTCTGTCATTAACACTCTTGGATTATAACCTCTTTGAAGGCATGTGTGGTCTAGTTTCCATTCTGTACCCATCCACATACCATCTAGCATTATGCTCTTATATGGAGGAGTTATTCCACAAATACTCATTTGTTTTTATACAAAACCCATTTCTTGAAATAGCAATGGAAACTTACACAAAAAGAATTTTCTGATGCACTCTTTTGCATGCCCTGGGTTTTTCACTAAATCAAGAAAATCATTTTTTCAAAATAATAACTTGTTTATCGTGGAGTTATAATTCTCATACCTAATTTGGTATTGGTTATCTTCAAAATGTAGAGAAAACTTTTAGATTCACAATTCAAATGGATTTATCACCATCCATGAATTATAAAGTGAGAAGCATGGTAAATATGAACATTTTATTTTTTATATAAACCCTATATAAATGTAGTTATATATGACATCTCTATGTTCCAATTAGGATGAAATTTTTTTTTTTGCTTGAGAAACTATGTACACTATATGTTTTAAATCATAATTGAATTGTGTTATAAGTTTTCTATACTGCCAGATACTTGTATAATTACTTATTGCCCACCAATATCATAAATTTTCTAAACTTCTTTTTTCCCCTATTAAATATCTTTTATAGCTTCTGTATCCTTAATAGTTACAAAAGAGAGTATGGACAATAAAATCTTAGATCTCACATTTTCTTGTCAATGACTGACTGACTCCTTTCATCAATATGGATTTTGCTGGCCAAATCATGGCATTTTTTGCCTCTAATAAAAAGTTAATAGTTTCAATCAGAAAAGATTTAGTAGACTTAGTCGTAGAAGCTGCTACTGCTGATTTGCGAAATTAAGCATTTTAATAAAATATTTTAGTATGATAGGAATTTCTACAGTATATGAAAAGGAATAAGTCTCTTTGTGATTTTCCTGTTTCAGGATTAGACACGTGAAACCAAAGAAAAGGAGGGAATAGGTGGAAAGCCAGCAGTAGTTTCTCAAATAAATATACACTAGGCTTTATAAGCCTGTCTGTTGTATGCCCAGGTCAGGATAAAGCTCTCTTAGTAAGGTTGTTGACTCAATTAATATCACTCACTTTATCGGTTTTTTTTTCATTGAATAATAGCTTACTAAATTAGGTAATTTCAAAAAACAGTTGCAATTTAAAAAACTGGTTTGACAATTTTTAAACACAGCCACACATAACCTCTTAGTATAAGAGTTAAGAAAAATAAGAAAGCACTATGAGTGGAAAAAAAAAAAGCCACAGAAGCCCCATGGAAAGGAGCAACTGAATCAGACCTTAAAGATGACTTAGGTTTTGTGGGAGCATTTCATATTTACATATATATCTTTGGATAAAGTGGCCTGAGCTGAGTTATGAGGAAGTTAATAAAAGAGCAAGTATCTTGCAACGTGCCTAAAACATCACATTTCTAAATACATGCTTATTTCCTTTTTCTTATCCTATTAGGAATAAAATGGCAAATGCCATATAACAGTTTTCGAGCTCACATCAAAGTTACTAAGACCTCAGAAATCCTCTCACCTGACCCCCTCATTTTGCCAGTGAGGAAAATGACTTGCCTAAGAAAGGAGAGAATGTCCGAAAATCACTTACAGAATTGGTTAGAAGCAGAATTGTGACTGAAACCCAGGTGTCTGTAGCCCAGGCTTATTAAGGTCTCTTGGCAGTGCCCTCCACACTATATAGAATAAACAGTGTTGCAAGTTAAAATGGGCCTGGCTGCCTGTGGTGTCAGCAAAATTTGTTGCCACTTCAGACAGAAATGATTTGATTTGTATATATGTAGTAAAGAAACCTATTGTATTCCTTAATGGAACTTAGATTCCTAAGACATTGTTACCAAGGTAGATACTGGGGAGCCCTGTTAGAGCTCAAGAAATGCTGACCTGAAAGCCATTCAAGCCATTCTGCATAGCGGTGGGGCACTTCAGCCTGGTACATAATATTGAGAGCATTCCTTAAAGTAAAGGGCACTTGAGAGAAGCATATCACTTCATGAGATTCTGGCCCTGAGCCTAGATCACAGCAAAATAGTTTCAGTTAAAAAGGCCTCTGTTCTCTTACCCTCCACTCAATATATAGAATGAAAACCAAAGTGAAGAGTATTCTTGCTCCTCTCAAATCAGAAGCCAGCCTGCTAGACCCAGGAGTCAGCTAGCGGTACTCTCAAGAAAGTGTCTAAATCTCTTGTGGGGGCTAAGATAGAAATAGTAATTTTGTTTCTCCTTTAATTTATGAAAAATGACAAAATGACACTCAACCTGAACAAATTAGACCCCTTCAATGAGGAGGTAATGAAATCCTTATGACTTTAATCCCTTGAGCGATCCTTGGAGCAGCTTAAGTATATGTGAGCCCCCAAGAGGGTCCTCTCCAGTGCCGAGGAATGCACTCAATAATGGACGAGTGCTGATGGTTTTTATGACGATCTTCAGTTAAGCAGAATTTCTCTCCTGGCCTTTCAGAGACTGAACAGTTTCATTTAATTGCTGTGGTGTTTCTTATTTTGTACTCTTAAGAATCTGTACCAAGAGACAGTGTGTTAATACCCTTATGTGGTGCGATCCTCTGCCCTTATGTAGTCAGCTTGGTCTGGACTGCTCTGGCAAGGAAGAAAACAGAATTACCTGTCTGAGCAGAATCTAAGCCTTGGAGAGGGCTCTTGGTACCATGGTAATTGGAGCCAGGCATCCACACTGACCCATCTGACTGGCATATGTTCAGACCAATAGCTAAGTAAATTGATCTCACATGACTGAAGCAACTTAGCAGGAGCAGCAGCAAGCCAGTACAGGTAAGTAAGAGACTGAGCAGGATGGGATGATAAAATTATAAGCCTTTATCTAAAGTCATTTGTGGACTTATATCTGTTATGTCTTGTACAGTAACAGAGTTAAAGCATATGGTAAGCCAGCAGAGTTGAGAGAAAGCCACTGTGAAAATATATCTAAGATCTCTTCTGGAACCAGTCTTTCTTACCTATACATTAATTCTCTTTGAAATCCACCAAGAACTGGCTACCATCTTACTTGGGTTTCTCTNGCCTGGCGTGCTGTGATTCATGGGGTCGCAAAGAGTCAGACACAACTGAGTGACTGAACTGAACTGAAGAACTGGCTAGAGGCAGAGCTTTGCCTGTTGAAACTGGGGCCTTCAGTGATAATTCTGTTGTTTGTTTTCAAATCATTCTGGAAAACTTCACTTTCTTTAAGAGGTAAAAGGGTAAAAATTAAGTGCTCTGAAAGTTTCTTCGGGTAAAGACATAGTTTTTCAGACCTCCATCCTAGCTGTCTCTCTTAATGAGCTGCCCTTGGCAGGCAGTTCACATAGCCCAACCCTCCATAACAAGGCAGGCACCAATATGAAAACAGGAGCTTGGCTGTCAGAGTTCCCTCATAGGCTGTTAACTGCTTAGCCTTTCTTCTGGGCACCAAATCATATTTGTGTTCAAAGATAAAAGACTAGTGGTGGCAAGAGTAGGAAATATACATTCTATCTCTGGCACTAAATGTGTTTTTATAGGAATGATTTCTAGACTTTTAAAACTGTTCTTTATGTTATAAAGGTTTTGAAATCCTCAGATTTCACTAGCAATTTCTTCAGTACTCATTTCCCACTGTTTTCTTTACCATCTTATATTATGCAAGATTTTAAATACTGCCAAGACACTTATAATTTATATTCTTAATGCTTTTGACTTTAAATTCATTGTAGAAATTGCTGCTAAAGCATTTTGAAATATTGACTTTATTCACAAAGATCATTGTGGAATATGTTTTGCAGTGGTTTTGTGAGACTTTTATTTTTAATGGCTTATTGGTGAATTAATTTTAGNTAAATACTGCCAAGACACTTATAATTTATATTCTTAATGCTTTTGACTTTAAATTCATTGTAGAAATTGCTGCTAAAGCATTTTGAAATATTGACTTTATTCACAAAGATCATTGTGGAATATGTTTTGCAGTGGTTTTGTGAGACTTTTATTTTTAATGGCTTATTGGTGAATTAATTTTAGGTTTATTATTTTTTCTCTCACATAATCCTTGGCATTCTCATATTTAGAGCCTAGTTATTACTGACTTTTTGGTTTTGTTTGTTTTTCCTGTGTCCGAAGAAAGTCTGAAAGATCCCTGTTACAGGCTGTCCTTGTAAATAAGGAGAAGTAAAAGTAGACGTCCTAATGGAATACCATTATTATTGCTTGTGGCTGGCAGATCTCTGCTTAAAATTCGTATTGTCCATTCTGCAAAGTTAGATTGCATCATCCTATCTCAGAGAGCACTTTATATGCAAAACCAACAGAAGGAATGGAAAAATCACCTAGAAATTGTTTCGCTATACCCACCTCTTAGATGAAAAGTTATGGCCAACCTAGAACTGTGGTGTTGGAGAAGACTCTTGAGCTTGAGAGTCTCTTGGATAGCAGGGAGATCCAACCAGTCCATCCAAAGGAAATCAGTCTTGAATATTCATTGGAAGGACTGATGCTGAAACTCCAATACTTTGGCCACCTGATGTGAAGAACTGACTCATTTGAAAAGTCCCTGATCTGGAAAAGATTGAAGGTGGGAGGAGAAGGGGACAACAGGGGATGAAATGGTTGGATGGCATCACCGACTTAATGGACATGAGTTTGAGCAAGCTCCAGGAGTCGGTGATGGACAGGGAGGCCTAGCATGCTGCAGTCCATGGGGTTGCAAAGAGTCAGATGTGACTGAGCGACTGAACTGAACTGACTGATACCTACCTCAGTCACTTTCTCCCTTGTACACTGTTGACTATTCAGAGCAGAGAGCTAAGAAATGGTTTCCAACATCTCCATTAGGGAAATTTATATAGGTTTGTTTTAAGGACTCTCATTGCACAGCAGTTGTCACCTGAGAGATCTGAATACTTAACATGCTTGAGCTCTGTGAAAGTTTGGTTCCAAAGGAAAGGTGAATACATTTACTTCACAGCCTCACCTAAACTGACTGCTGCTCATCTTACTGTTTCATTAGGGAAAACATGACCATTGTGCCTGCAGGCACTACTGTTTAATTTAGTTTAAGAATTAACTGTCTTGCTACTTTGATTCACAGAAAGAAGCAGAAGTAAAGGAACGGTCTGTTTTTGACATCCCTATATTTACAGAGGAATTCCTGAACCACAGCAAAGGTGATTACCAAAGGATCGTATTGTGTTCCTCACATCTATGACAGGGGATTTAGTTATCAGGAGAAATTAATTGCTCAAAAGCAATGGTAGTGATATTCCCAAACCTGGGACTGGTCTGGAAGAAGGAAACTGCTTCTGTTTCACTCTCTATTAAAAATAGCTACTCAGAAACCAGTGGAGAAAAGCTCAGCCAGTGTTGTCAAAGTAGCTTTAGTCTCTGAATCAGAGGAAATAAATATACATCACTAATTCAGTTGCTTTCAGGCTGTTAGCCAAGAACCCTTTGTACAAATGAAAGCTTGCATGGATGTCCAAAATATAAAATAAATAGGAGCAAAGCTGACCGCAGTGCAGTAAAGCTTTGGACCCACAGCTGTGCTTGCCCAGTCTCCCAGGATCCCCCTGTGAAACCCCTCAGGCTTCTCATAGCACAACTTTTAAACAAACCAACCAACCAAACACTGGGAATTGCAGCTGTTCCTTGCAGTCTTAAGTATAGAATATGACCAGCTTTAAGAATTAAAATAACTCTGGAGAGCCAGGCGTCTTATTGCTGAAATTGCTATCTGAAAGGCCATAATAAGACTAGGGACAGGAGGAGGGGTAGCTAATTAGCTAAGCAGAACTTCTAGAAGAGTCACTGGGACTCCTCAGAGACACTGTGTTACCTGTGTTTTGGGGGGCTTGCATCCTCAGCTCGGGAGGCAGAGCTCCGACAGCTTCGCAAATCCAACATGGAATTTGAGGAGAGGAACGCGGCCCTGCAAAAGCACGTGGAGAGCATGCGCACAGCGGTGGAGAAACTGGAGGTGGACGTGATCCAGGAGCGCAGCCGCAACACTGTCTTACAGCAGCACTTGGAGACCCTGCGGCAGGTGCTGACCAGCAGCTTCGCCAGCATGCCCTTGCCTGGTAACATCATCCCCACCTGAGTCGTTAAAGTGGTGGGGGCTGGGGAGGTGCTGCATATGTTGGCATTGGTGTGGTGAGGCTGAAGTCTCCCTTCAAGGGGAAGACCAATAAACTCCGAGGTCGTTTCCCCAGAGTTTTCTGTAGGACATGTAATAGAATCTCAGTATTGGTTAAAATCTGGAGGTCTTGCCTGGAGAAGCCCCACGGAGAGAGGAACCTGGTGGGCTCTAGTCCATTCACTTGCAGAGTCAGACACGACTGAGCCACTGAGCACAGCACAGCCCACTGGTTAAAATAATCCAAAATTTCAGACTCTCTGCTCAGTTAAATTTTCTTTCAATTATATTTTAACATAATCTACTTTCTATTAAGCTTAATTTGATTTTCAGAATAGTTGAAACTGCAATAAATCCTCAGTGGAGTGCTTTTCTTTTTTTTTTTAATTGTGCTATGATTGACGTATAACATTGTATTAATTTCCAGTGTACAACATAATGATTCTGAATCTGTATACACTGTGAAATGATCACCGCAAGTCTAGTTACCATGTGCCACCACGCGTGTATGCACGCCAAGTCACTTCAGGCGTGTCCTACTCTTTGCAACCCTGTGGGCTGTAGCCGTCCAAGTTCCTCTGTCCTTGGGATTTCCCAGACAAGAATACTGGAGTGGGTTGCCATGCTCTCCTCCAAGGGATCTTCACAACCCAGGGATTGAACTCTTACCTCTCCTGCATCGGTAGGTGGGTTCTTTACCGCTAGTGCTACCTGGGAAACCTGTACCACCATACAAAGTTACAAACAAATTTTTCTTCTTGTGATGAGAACTTTTAAGATACACTTTCTTGGCAGCTTTCAAATATGTAGTACAGTACTGTTGACTACAGTTACCATACTGCACACTCCACCCCCATGACTTAATTTATTTCATCATTGGACGTTTTTATTTCTTGATACCCTCTCCCACGTCACCTGTTCCCCCAGAGCACTTTTTTGATATAAATGTGCTGGCTTTGTGATATTGTCTTAATGGGAAGGAAAATAAATACTAGTATTTCTTATATATGTTTTCATGTTGAAAATAGTCACAGCAGATCTAAGAGAGTCTTTAACCTGTTATGCAACTACACCTATATGCTGTGCAGCAATAATAGTCCATCTGTTTACTTAGAGTATGTGGATTAATTTCATTTCTTTGAGGTCTAAAAGTCTCTCCTCTGAAATTAAAATCTTCTCTGTGGAGCAGACCCCATTAGAATCGTTTCTTTTTCTGTGGAATCACTGATCTGTGTTACTATTGAACTGAATGGGGAAGCTTTTCTTACTTTCTCTTATCTTACTTCAGGAAGTGGAGAGACACCTACAGTGGACACTATCGACTCCTATATGAACAGACTGCACAGTATTATTTTAGCTAATCCCCAAGACAATGAAAACTTCATAGCTACAGTTCGCGAAGTTGTGAACAGGCTTGATCGTTAGGGAATGGTGAGTGCTCACTGACTTGATTCATACATGCCAGCATATCATCAAAACTAAGATGGCATTAGACTTTATTAATATCCTGGAATGACATTGAATAAGTGAGTTGGAGGCTTAAGATTCCTGTTGCTTGGTTGCTAAATGTAGTAAATAGTGTCGGAAAACTGAATCAAGATAGTTTTTCCTCATGCATGCCTCCATGTGGCTTAATAGAAAGAGCATGATTTTTGTGGTTGGATCTCAATTCTAGCTTTGTCACTTAATAAGTTGTATTCTTAGGCATAAGTTTCCCATAGGGTTTTGAAGGTTGAGTGAGAAATTTAAAGGAAATAACTCCCCAAAGAATACA
>SJYA01002789.1:2757713-2795597 GCA_006410615.1 Neotragus moschatus
ATTTTTGTGGTTGGATCTCAATTCTAGCTTTGTCACTTAATAAGTTGTATTCTTAGGCATAAGTTTCCCATAGGGTTTTGAAGGTTGAGTGAGAAATTTAAAGGAAATAACTCCCCAAAGAATACATTAGACAAAAAAAAGTCACTTAATTGTTAAGCTTCCTTTCCCTGTAAATTTAATGATAATTCACAATAGTCAGTGAGACATTGTATGTGTACAAGGCTATGTCAGTCAGTTTTTCATTCACCACTCAATATCAGAGTAACAGTTGTATGTTAAATGTTAATGTGGACTAAACTTACAGTGAAACAATTAATGCCTTGATTGAATATATTTAAAAATATATAAACTCTCAATAAGTGAAAGGAGAGAAATGAGAAAATAAACATTTTAAAAATACATTCAACAAATGACTTGGAATATGTTTTACATCCTTTTAGAAGAGAAAAAATACATTTCCAAAGGGGGCCTGCCTTTATAAACTTTTTGGTACTAACGGTCAGTCATCAGTATCATCTCTTAAATGGAACTGGTATTTTTTTCACTCAGATTCCTAGAGATAGAGTACCCTTTAGTTTGTCATTCCATAATTGACACCCCTTTGGTCTGTCAATTAAATTGTTCCATCCCTGCAGACATATGAACTATGTGGAAATCTTAGGGTTGGACCATACAGTGAATGGCCATATATGGATCCTAAAACAAGAGTGGATGGCAGGATACACTTCTTAGCAAGGCTGGTCATGGATTTATATCTTTATTTGTCTTACAGGTAAATGAGCATACTCATATACATGTTCATATTCTAACATGGTCTGGACCTTCAGCAACATGTGCAAGAATAAATAACGCCTATAATTCTTTATCTAACGAGGTCGTGTCTGCCTGCAGTGACAAAGGCAGTCATCTCTATCCTTCTTGGCCACAGGCTCCAATAGTAACTGTACAGGGCGATTCGTCATACTTTATCCCAGTCATGCCCTGATGGGGGAAAGGATTATTGTCCTTCTAGTGAGTAGCCAGATGGAACAGACCATACTTCTAAGAGATGGCTGGACTCCCTACAGAATAAAGAAATGGCATTACTGATGCTGTTTATGAAGGAAACAGCTTGTAAATCTAGGCCTGGGATTTTCAGGAGCTCATCATCCTTCTCATTTTCACTCCGTGTTTTCAATTAGCACTCCGGTAGGCTTGAAAAGAAAGAGCTGGGAGAAACAGTGTGGAGGACTGTGGAAGAGCATGGTAACTGATAACATGCTCTCTCCTCACATAGGTAAAGGGCAGTTGTTGTGAGTTTTGAGCCAAAAATGCTTTTCCATTTTGAGCATTTGGTCAGTAAGACTTTTCTAAAGCTTTACCCATCTTAAGGATATAATAAACTGTCATATCTGCTTTCTGAGGTGTCTTTGAAAACCTAGAACATTATAATAATCCTTGATTTTAACCTACAAATATTTTGCCCTTAAAAGAAAGAGTAGCTGAAAATGTGAACAGTTTTGTTACTACAGATTTTTACAATCTAGCCATGTAAACATAACTAAGAATGGTTAGTTCTCCACACCCTGAAATTGTCAAATGAAACAGTTATAAAGACTGTGATTAATTCTAGCTTGGCCTCATTACACAAATATGTACAGACAACTAGGCCTGATGTCCCCAGCATTCATGGTGCAATTCATTACTCTGACATGGGCTTGGCAAAGTTTTCTTCCTTTGTCAGGAGCCAGCAAGTGAAAGGAAGCAAATGGTCTGTGGTTTTAGAGGAGCATGTTAGAGCTGGAAGGGGCCTTTAGAAATCCCATCATTGTACATACAAAGAAACTGAGTCCCAGAGAGGTGAGATGTCTTGCCTAAAAATACCTAAGTAGGCAAGTACAGATTCTAGAATTAGAACACATATATCTAAATGCAATTGAGTTTCTAGAACATTGATACAAGGAGGTAGGGATGGGTGTCAAGGAAGAGCACTAAAAAATCTTAGAATGAAAGCAGTAAGATAAATGGGGGGTAATTAGAAAAAAAATTACAATCCAGCAATTATAATGGAAATTTTTGTTCAGCCATTTTATAATTATTTTTTATAGAATGGAAGTATTACCCCAGCTGTCATCTTTCTTTGTGGCTAACTTATACTTAGAAAAAGTGGAGCTGGGAGGAAGCCATAGGGGTGATTTCACATGGACAGGTGACTACTGTATATATCAAAAGCCATATGTTGCTTGATTTCAGTTGAACCAAATGATAAATAGTTACCTGTTTGAGGACTGGAAAGAAAACAACTTTTTTATGTGATTGCATTTTTATCAATGTAAGAATTTATTCATCTTATGCACACAGTACTTCGCTACACATGCAGGGAGCCTTAGATTTATACTTGAAGAAAGTTAGTTTGATTGACCAGGACCAAAGTACTCATTTTTCCATCATCAAATTTGTCCCTGATACTTGGTTTTCTGTGTTTGGCTGGCAGTTTTCCAACCTCCCCATTGTGGCTGAACTGGAGCAGGGCCACGTTTGTCATTGAAATGTCTAAAATGCCTCAGTGAGGTTGGCTGCTTGCAGTTTTATGAGCTCCTTGGTTTACATACACCCTGCTACTCACCTTAATCCTTTTGAAAATAGAGCATCGTAGTATTTTCACCCAAAGTCTGAACCCTTTCTGATCTGTGCTTCCCTTTTGGTATCTTTTTTCGTTTGTTTTTTTTTCCTCCCAGTTCTACAGGTCTTAGAGCTCCAGGATGTTCTGTAAGTGGTTTTACTTGTTCAGAATGAGAAGCCATCCATGGAAATTTGAGTTGAGTGGAGGCAGAGAGGGCATACAGATTATTCTGCTTGTGAAAGAACCGTCAGTTATGAGGTACATGCCTTCACCCCAGGAAGCCATGTGAGGGAGCAGCAGAAGGAGCATGTGTGTGAACTTCGTGTGGGATTGTCCTTGTGAAGCTTTGACCGTGTGCGAGTCTTCAGTCTCCTGTCGTCCCTACTTCTGTTCAAGCGGGCCTGCGTATATTCTGCTGACTAGACACCCCTGAGACAGGCACCTTCTGCAGCAGAAAGGAAGCCTTCTCTTTGTTCTGCTTTATTCAGATTGGACTCCTTTATCAGTGGCTCTGTGGTTTTTATCAGTGGTTTTCCTACCTAGCTGTCCCTTCTTTTTTTAATGCTTTTAGGGGTTAATTTTTTATATTTTCTTCACCCCATCAAGTTAGATGTCTCCATTTTCTGACCTCTGGGCTTTGTTGCTCAGCAGGGCTCTGAAGGAGAGTTTCTCTCATTGGACAGGCCCAATCTTCTCCCATCATTGTCCTGCTGTGACTCCAAAGAAAGGAGCTTCTTGTTGACAGTGTCCTGTGGAGCGAGGCTGTGTCTCGTACCCCACACAGCGCTCAGTGGGTGCCAGCCCTTGTAGTGGAGCTTTGTGATTGCTGCCCTGAGGAGAGCACTCTTTCCTCCCGCCTTGGTACTGCCTGCTGTTTTCTAAGCACTGCTCCTGCACGTACCCTGCATCCCGGCCCCAGCAAGGCTCTTCTGTTCCCATCTGTTGGCAGTGACTTGTGGAATATTTTTGCTAAGGGAAAGGTCACTGGTAAACAGGACAGAACAAGAAAGTAGTTTCTCACTTGGTATTGAAAAAGATCCTAAAGTTTCTTATAAGTGAAAACAGAGGAAATCCCTGTGTGCTTGAGGTGTACTGAGTTATGGATACGGATGGCGGAAACGTCATCAGAATACTGCCAGCTGATAGAAGAGAACACAGACGAATTCTCCATCCTTTGTCTTTCTTCTCTAATCATAACTGCATAGTCTGTGTCAAAGGGACAGGCTTTCCTTCCTTCTGCCCTCTTGTGATTTAAAAAAAAAAATACACAGCAAAAGGGAAGAGAGGCTTCTGATTTTCACCTCAGGGTTTGGTTTTGTTGTTTTATGTGTTGATGCTGTGAAGCACGAGGCTGGCAGTTGCAGCTGAGATCTTTGGAACCAAAGCAGGGCAGGCTGAGCCCACTGTCCAGGCACCACGCCACCAAGGGCAGGTGGAAATGTGGCCCCCTCACAGTATGCTCACAGGCCAAGGTGCAAGCCAGACACCCCCATCGTGTTGCTGCAACCCTCCTGTCTTCTCAGCATCTCCTCCCCTGATTTCTTTCTTAACCCAAAGGAAACAAAACAACAGCAAAAAAAACAACCTTGTTAAAAGTTCTTACGTGAACACACATCAAATTTTCATGTACTGAAGCCCATACATATACCACCTTGGCTGTCTTTGAGAATAAGAGCCCATCATTATCTCTATAAACCTGCCAACTCACCTGCTCTTCTGTGTTTTCCTACTCTCACTGGCCATTCCTAGCTCTTCTCTCAGACACTCTGCCTGCTCAGTCCAAGCTGGAATGCACTGTCTGTGGCAGAAGGACAGCCAAGCCAGTTCTGGAGTTTGTGTCTGCCTTCTGCCAAATACTTTGTCTCCTTTCTTTCTCCTCATATTTCTCTCTGTCTTGCTTTTATGTTAGTTTTGCACAGTATTATTAGCAGTGCTGTGCACCAGGGAAGGCTGTAATAGGTCCAGAGCTCATCCTTCTCCTTCATCTGGATAGATACCTGACACTGACTTGAGAGACAACCGTAAGCGGGAATGCATGAGATCTCAAGAAAGCTGGCAGTTTGAAAGCATTTTCACAAAATAGCAACCTGCGCCTGACATGCTGGCCCTCCCAGCAGCTACACCTGACTCCCTAGTGGCTGGAATTCAACTGCCATAAGACAAGAAGTTTCCATGAAGCAGGTCTGTCTTGCTTGCTCTCTCCTCTGTGCCCAGCCAGGAAGGTAGTAAGTGAGCTCAGAGGCTAACACAATACCTAATTCACATTTCCCAGTAAACTTGTAGATATTATTGCACTAATATGTTCTTCTCAAGAAATAAGTTGTTGCCTATTCAGTGTTACGGATTTCTTTCTTTTTATTAAAACACAAAGAGCAGCTGAAGAAAATGAGATTCTGACAGAATGAAATTTTAGGAAAAAAATGTGTACATGTGTTTGAAACTGTTGAAATGCCAAGTTTTCTGTACAAGTGTTTTTGTAATTAAACTTTTAGATTTTCTTTTTTAAAGACGTCGATATGCTTGCTTAATGTTTGCCTCATTAAAAACTTTTCTATGTTGAATCCACTCGATTCAGTTTTTCCTGCATTGCCTTCTTATCTTAAAGACTTTCTCAACTTAACATTAATCATTGTCTGTTACACTTTTTAAATGGTAACATTCATTTTATTAATTGCTTATTCAAAATGTGTCTTAGTCTGTTTGAGGGTTCAGTTCTCTTAATGTATGCTATAAGAATACAATGAATTATAATTCATTTTAAGGTAGCAGTAGTATTCTGGAGGCAACTTGAAAGAAATCTCATGTTCTTAAAGTCAGTGACTTCAGCCCTTTTGATAGGAGGCCTAAAGATAGTCTTCCTTTTGACTG
Source organism: Neotragus moschatus (assembly GCA_006410615.1). Taxonomy (NCBI): domain Eukaryota; kingdom Metazoa; phylum Chordata; class Mammalia; order Artiodactyla; family Bovidae; genus Neotragus; species Neotragus moschatus. The sequence goes on from SJYA01002789.1 coordinate 2,763,184, forward strand.
AAGAGATAAATTTTCCTTAAATACTTGCTTTTAAAAGTAACCACTACTTCATTAGTCAAAATCTGTTTTCAAGGAAATTTGTCACCTACTTCCAGCATGCTTTTAAAATTCTAGGGGTGAGCTCTCTGGCTTCCAAAGCCTGCTGCCCTCCCAGTAAGCTAGTTATGTGGCATTGGGCAAGACTTGCTTTGTTCCCAGTTTCCTCATCTGACATGCTCATCTGACATGCCTCAGCTCTCTCACACTTGTCAGAAAGACAGAATTGGGTGATGAATTGACCGTACTTTGGAGGCTATGAAGAATCTTAAATGAATGCCAGGGATTATTGAGATAACTCAGGGTCAGACTTGACTATGTTTAACAGAAACTCAAATCAGCAAAAGCTTACATAAGACACATCTCTCTCACTGAAAAGTATTCCAAAGGTAGGCAATCCAAGACCAGTATAGGGGGCTCTTGTCTGCACCACAAGAAGGTTCCTTTCTCAAGGTCATTTCATGGTCAGAAACAGCCACTTGACCATCAGCCATCATTTGAAATTCCTGGCAGCTTAAAGGAAGAAAAAGGGCAAGGACAAAAATGGACAAACTCAGCTGAGTCAGCACCCTTTAAAGAGTCTTCCTAGAAACCACACAACGCTTCCAGAACGCAGTCATGTGACAATAGCTAGCTATGGGAGGCCAAGGAATGTCATCTTTCCTTGGACATTACTACCTCCAATAGTATACAGGTTTTAGTCAGTAAGGAAGGAGAAAATAAATACCAAGTAGGCAACTGAGTTAGTTACATGACTCATATGTGACTGTATATATGCATAGGCCAGCACAGACTCTTAAGGCCAGCCCTGCTCTGCTAGTGAGCAAGATGTATTATCCTGTCTTTGCCCCTTGGCCATCATGAATGACCATGTACTTCTTGGTACTTCCCCCCACTTAAACAGCCAAAATGCTGACAACCAAATTCAACTAGAGTTAGCATTTTCCTGTTGCCACCTTAGTTCATCCCTTACCTCTCAACAGCTGGTGGCCAGTCTTGTCTGGTAAAAGTCAACATAAACAGGTGGCAGTATTTCCTCCAGTTGTTTGTTCCCTTTCTCTAACTGTTCAGCATCTGCTGGATTAAAACAACAACAGGATAATCTTTCCCTACGGGTGGGGAGATTGAAGTATTGCTTGGCAGAAAAGCTCATAGCTACTTCCTGCCCTCTAAATTTCCTGCCTTGCAACTGAGGGTTCCAAGTCAAGGACCTTGTCTTTATTTATTTACATGCTAACACACAGCCAGTGCTTAAAAATATATTTTACAATATCTATAGAAATAAACACTAGTTCATACCCTAGCTCACAAAAAAGATGAGGATTGAGAATTTAAAGGATCAAGTGAAAATGTTAATGTACTTCCTCTTACCCAGAAACCATTTCAGTTTAGTGCTGGGGGAACATGGACTATAGGGAGGATCGTCTGCCAGAAGCATAAAATGTCAGTTCTTGTAGCCTAGAAAAATGCAGAGAGGAGGAGCTGTGAGATAAGGATGGCATTGGGAAACTAAGAGCAGGGTCAATGCAAATTGCCCAGATAGAAGGATTTTTGTAAACCACTTGCAGCTGCTGGGATGGAAAGAAAATGCCTTAGATGTTTAGATAAGAATATATAAGACAGTGGATACAGAAGTAGCCTTTTGTCTGAGTCTCAAACACCAGAGCCAGTTCTTTATTTCTGTGTTTTCCATTTCATGTCAGTTCACTGTTTGGAACTACAAAAGTATTTATAAAATATATTTCTGCCCTTGGCATGACAGTCCAGTGGGAAGAACAGATATCTGCATAAATAATTCTAACACAGGGCAGCCTGTAATTAAGAGTTTTAATGGTGGTAAATACTTTTTGGAGAGTATATTGCTTGAATCTCACCTGACGAGCTGATTTTTCCATAATTGCAAGAGTTTGCAATGGGAAATAAATCTAAGTCTTGTGGGATCAGCATATTAACTAATAAGGGCTTTCTCTGAAATGTAAATTAAATATAAAGTCTATACTGATAACCATTGAAGTTTTCTAGCAGCAGTTGAGGTAACTGAAAGGTGAAAGTAGTTGGATTATTGTAATTTAGACAATAATACTTCTTCACAGTATGCTTTTGACTCATTTACAGGTCATTAAATCAATAAGTTGATCAAAACCTTTTTTCATTAAATTGAAGAGTGCACTGCATATAGTAAGGGTAAATATTATTTTGTGAAACTTGTTTCCACTTTAGAGCAGACACGTGATGGGTTATAATGTGAAATGTATTTCGTACTGTGGGGTCACAATAAAGATAGTCAATGATTGTTTCACTACCTCTAAAATTGGATTGAACTGCTGGGTTCGAGTTTGGGCTCCATTTTTCTGCTTGTGTGATCTAAGGTGAGTTGCTTAAACTGGTCTGTGGCTCAGTCTGTAACAGGGATATTTATAGTTTCTATTGTGTACAGTTTGGGGGTGGGGTGGTTTTGCTTTGTTGGTTTTTTTTTTTTTTTTTTTTTGCTGCGCTGGACCTCCATTGAAGCACATGGCCTCTTCACTGTGGTGCATGGGTTTTCTCTAGTTGCGCATGCACAGGCTTCTCTTGCTACAGAGCATAAGCTTTAGAGTGCGCAGGCTCTCTAGTTGAAGTGTGGGGCCTTAGTTGCCCTGCAACAGGTGGAGTCTTAGTTCCCTGACCAGGGATCGAAACCTGCATCCCCTGCTTTGGAAGATGTGTTCTTAACCACTGGACCACCAAGGAAGTCCCTATAGTGTACAGTTTTCATGTGGATTAATCCATGTAAGATATTTAATACCTGTCATAGAACAGACATCTAAATTTAGCTATTATAATTTATAAAAGACTCAGGGGGAAGAAGAATTAGACACATACTATAAGTCAAGCACTCTGATCTAGTTTTTATATAAATTACATATATACGTGTGTGTGTGTGTGTGTGTGTGTGTATCATATAATTCATTCTTTGGTATCGCAAGGAGTCAGACATGACCAAGCACACACACACATTTAATTTGAACACACACATTTGAACCACAACTTTATGGAGTAGGGCTATTATACTATTTTCCAGGTAAGTAAATTAAGGCTCAAAGCTGATAAGCAACTTGTAAGTGTTATAACTGGGAAGAGGCAAAGAAAGGATTTATACCCAGATCATTCTGACTCCACATTCCACTGTAGCCGTACTATCTTAGAGATATTTAATGAGACTGACAGGAGACGGAGAAATAGAGGGGCTTTGAAGTCGGTAGGTAATAATGAGATTATATAGCATACAAATAATACCTTGTAAAATGTGATAAAAATTTAAAGTGAATCATAAGTATAGCATGAAGTGTTCTATGAAAGTAAGTGACAAGATCTGGTTTCTATTTTTAAAGGCTTACCCTGGCTCCTATGAAGGGAATTAGGAGGCAAGAGAGGAATCAAAAAGGTTGGTAGAAGGTTGGCCCAGGGATCCAGGTGACAGCAGCTTAGCCTAGCATGGAGGCAGTAGGGGCTGCTGATGAATTCCAAACGTATTTTGGAAGTATAATGAACAGAAGTTGCTGAGGGGCTTCATGTGGAGAATGGAGGAAAAAGAATCAAGAATGACCCCTAGACTTCTAAAGGATTTGAGCAACTGGGTAGTAGACAGGTGCCACTGTCTGAGATGGCATAGAGTTAAGGGTGAAGCATTGTGAAGGAAAAGAGTAAGAATTCTCTTACTCTTTGCAGAGAGTGTTTGGAGTTGCTAAATTTGAGATTCAGCCACCAGATCAACCCCTGGGCAAGACACATCTCTCTGCTATTCGTTAAAAAGATTCCTTTCAGCTCTTGAAAGTCTATGGTTCCGTGAGATTCTAACTTCAGGTCAGGGCTGCTAACATTCCATCCTCAGTGCCTGCACACATACACATAGATCTGGTTACTCAAGCTGTTCACTGAACTATGAAATTAAGGAATGGTATCCTTTTTAATTTTTCAAGCTCCTTAGAAAAAGAATTTTTTAAACCATCCATCTGTATTTGTTTAAGATTGGCATAAAGCAGCTGAATGTTCTAGGATATGAAAATCATACCATAACCTGATGGTTAGAAAACCCTAGGCAAGTAATAGAAAGTGTCTGCTTGAAGGAGACTGTATGAAAATATATTTGGCATCAGTCAAAGAAGGGAAATACGAGAAGACATCAGTGATACAGCCAAAAGGTTTATGGATTCAGCAAATGGGTTCCTTCTAGGGGTGCTTCTGCTATCTTCAAGGACAGAAATTAACCAAAGGCAGCTGAGTCCAGGCAGTGACTATTTTTCTTGGGCTGGTGGATTTTTCATGTGGACTTACATGAATCAAAAGAAGTTCCTTCTGCTCAATGTTATGTGGCAGGCTGGATAGAAGGGGAGCTTGGGAGAGAATGGATACATGTATATGTATGGGTGAGTCCCTTCGCTGTCCACCTGAAACTATCACAATGTTGTTGATACTGCAATATAGTATAAAAGGCTTTTTAAAAGAAGTTCTTGTTTTGAAGGACAGACTAACATGTTAATTATGGATTTTACTCATCGCTAGGGAGAATGAGTATTTTACATATATTCATTCATTCAAACATTTTCAAGCAAGTACTTACTATGTGTTTGGGGTGTAAAGCTGAGGACATCTCCTGCCTCAAGAAGTTCACAATATAACACAAAAGAAACACAGCATCTGATAAATTAGCAAATGTGCTGTGCTTAGTCGCTCAGTTGTGTCTAATTCTTTGTGACCCATGGACTGCAGCCCACCAGGCTCCTTTGTCCACGGGGATGCTCCGGGCAAAAATACTGGAATGGATTGCCATTCTCTCCTCCAGAGGATCTACCCAAGCCAGGGATCAAATCCAGGTCTCCCACATTGCAGACATATTCTTTACTGACTGAGCCACCGAGGAAGCCCAAGGATACTGGAGTGGGTAGCCTGTCCCTTCTCCAGGGGATCTTCCCGACCCAGGAATAGAACCAGGGTCTCCTGCATTACAGGAGGTTCTTTACCAGCTGAGCTACCAGGGAAGCCCCAATTATCAAATCACTGTAAGCAAAGTGTTCCCAAAAATACAAAGGAAGGATTCAGTGGTTGTGCTTGGGAGAGATCAAAAGAGGGTTTTACCAGGGTAACATTTTGAGGTAGGCCTTTAAAAAAAAAATAGCTCTTTAAGAGAAGCTAAAAAATAGATCTGGAGATATGCATGCATTTTTGGTGTACTCCAGTGATTCAGCAGGATTGGAACACATGTTGTATCCAGAGTATTGATTTTTTAAAAATGAAGATAGGAAGGTTTTTTGAATATGGCTATAAATGGGCCTTGAGTGCCATATGAAGGAATTTAGCTTTTACGTTGCAGCCAGAGGGAAGGCATTAAGGCTGTTTTGCATGGTAGGGATATGAGATGAAGAAAAACTAGACCAGAGGTTCTTAACATTTTTTCTGTCATAAACACTTTCGGCAGTCTGGTGAAGTCTGTGAAACCTTCTCAAAATAATGTTTTCAAGTGCAGAAAATAAAATGCATAGCTTTACCAAGAGGAAAATAACTATATTGAAAAATAGCTATTAAAATATTAATATTATTATTAAATAATATGAAAAAGTTAATAGGAGTGTCTGTGTTTACTACTAAAGAATTAAATAACATAATCTAGCAACAGCTCTAATAACTACCATAATTTTAAAGTAGTATTGAGCATAAGTGATATTTCAACATTTGCAACAGCAGTAATATGATGTAAAAATATCTGTGATTCTGTTGGTGCCAAAGTCATAGGTCCTGCCAGTACTACTGGGGCTTGTGCCAACATTTATAATCAAAGAAAGTGCAAATTTCCAGTTACAGGTTTCTGAAAATCAAGATGTAATTTTTTTCCCTGTCCATGCTTGTAGTTCTGAGTCGTAACCAGATTCCTGAATTCAAGACAATATGGAGACAGACTGATTATGAGACTGTCAAAAAACTCAGGTCAAAGACTTCTCTGGCAGCTCAATGGTAAAGAATCCGCCTGCCAGTGCAAAAGACATGGGTTTGATCCTTGATCTGGAAAGATCCCACATGCAACTAGAGAAAAAGCTTGAGCAGCAATGAAGACTCAGCACAGCAAAAAATAAATAAGTAAATAAAATTCTAAAGAAAAAAAAAGCTCAAGAAGCAAGAAGAGCCTGTATTAGGGATAGTAAAGGAGCAGATTGGAGAAACATTTGGGAATTGGGCTTGGTTTCTGTCAACCCACAATAAGGAATCCTCTCAAGGAGGAATCTGGGGGTAACATGTGGTCTGACCAAGCAGATTCACCAGGAAGGAAACATAAATCCTTTAAGCAGTTGTCCCTATTACAGTTGAGTTTTATTCATTTGTTCAACTGATATTGATTACTCTCTGTGGCAGACTTGAGGAATACAGCCTTATGGAACATTTCTTGCCTTCATGGAGCTTTCTGTCTGGTGGAGGAAACATGAACAAAGCTAAACAGATAGGTTATTACTATTTGGGATCAAATGCATGAAGAGTGGTGGGACAGAAGAGCATCTGGGCAGGGAAGAGGGACCAAGGCCTCTCCAAGAAAGTGACACTTAAGATGAGACTTGAAAAACCAGTAGGATATAGGTAGAGTCAGGAAGAAAACATGATGGGCAGCCTTTTGTGTGTTCTAGAGGAACTGATTGAGAATCAAGGGACTGGAGCAGAGAGAACCAGGGGAAGAGCAGCAAGAGGAAGAGAGGAGTTAGACCGCACGAGGTCTTGTCAACCCACGGAAGGATCTTGGGTATGAAGTGCAGGGGAAATCCGCTGAAGCTTTCAAAAAGGGAAATGATATAATCCAGCACGTAGTTTTCGACGATTCTCCTGGCTGCTCTCTAAAGAGCGAGTTGCAGAAAGCAAGCACTGAATAGGGAGGGCAGCTGTGGCCGTGAAAGATGGTAGGAGCTCCAACAGAGGCTGAGGCAGAAAAGACCGAGGGGAGGGCAGGGTGGAACAAAGCTATTGAAAACAGGAAGAGGGATGGGCTAGAAGTGAGAAGGAGGGAGGGAGAGAGAGCAGCTGTGGATGGATCTCGGGCTTCAAACCATTTATTGAGATGGGTGGCCTGGAGCAGGAGCAGACAAGGGCAGGTGGGAGTGGCTAGAAGTCAGAGATCCTTGTGGGCATCTTCATTTGAGATGCAAGAGAGTAAGTGTTAAGTAAGCATCTATACTGACAATTCTAATGCTTAAAATATAGGTCTGGACTTGGGGTGACACTTACTAAAGGCCCCCCAGGACCCTTTTTGTGTTAACCTTTTTCTTGCTGATCCTGGTGCTGCTCTGCAGGCAAACACATCCCACCAACCTCTACCATCCTGGCTAAAAATGTCACTGTTGGATCCTTGACCCTATTACCAACTTTGACTATTCTTTTGTCCTTCTGCTTGACACCGGAAATAGCATCTGGACCCAGCTGTAACTTTTCTGTTGGCCTAAATCAGGCAGTATCTTTAAAGATGTTCAGAGCATTTAACTTACATAGGTTTTTTTGCATGGGGTTTCTGCAGGAGGAGCTTTGTATCCGTAAACTAAGAAAATGTTAGTCACTCAGTTTTGCCCCACTCTTTGAGACCTCATGGACTGTGCCCACCAGGCTCCTCTGCCCATGGAATGTTCCAGGCAAGAATACTGGTGTGGGTAGCCATTCCCTTCTCAGAGGGATCTTCCCAACCCAGGGATCGAATCTGGGTCTCCTGCATCGCGGGCAGATTCTTTGTTGTCTGATCTCTTAACTTGCATAGGTTTCTTGTGTGGGATTTCTGCAAGGGGAGCTTTGCATCTGTAAAATGAAATGAAAGTCGCTCAATCGTGTCCAGCTCTTTGTGACCCCATGGACTATACAGTCCATGGAATTCTCCAGGCCAGAATACTGGAGTGGGTAGCGGGTCCCTTCTCCAGGGGTTCTTCCCAACCCAGGGATCAAACCCAATCTCCCTCATTGCAGGGAGATTCTTTACCAGCTGANAGCTCTTTGTGACCCCATGGACTATACAGTCCATGGAATTCTCCAGGCCAGAATACTGGAGTGGGTAGCGGGTCCCTTCTCCAGGGGTTCTTCCCAACCCAGGGATCAAACCCAATCTCCCTCATTGCAGGGAGATTCTTTACCAGCTGAACCACAAGGGAAGCCCAAGAATACTGGAGTGAGTAGCCTATCCCTTCACCAGCGGAACTGAACTGGAGTCTCCTGCATTGCAGGCAGATTCTCTACCAGCTGAGCTATCAGGGAAGCTTGCGTCCATAAAGAAGATGCTAAGCATCCTAGTGGCTTACCATGAAATAATATTTGTTTATTGTGGCTGATTTAGTAGCAAATATGATTGGGATATTTACTCATGTCTTAGAACTGGATGAAAATAGCAGGACAGACCAAGTGAACTGCAGCAACTAAACATGCTAACAACACGGGAGAAAGGGCTATAGATTATAGAAAATTATAAATTGTGATCATGCAAAGAAGGAGCTTCACTGTAGCTTGAAAACCTGACCCATAGCTAAATGGGGCCAAGATTAATCATGTCTTGATCTTATACATAAGCCAAAGGATCTTTTCTAAAGATCATGCCTATTAAAGCAGTAAAGACTTTTCTGCAGGTTATACCATAATGAGCTCCAGGCATTTAATGAGAGAGACAAGTGCTATTGTTAAAAGTGGTAACCTTCAGCATCTAATGTGAAAATGAAATAGGGCTGCTTGCTCTGCCAAACGAGGAACTGCTCTCCAATTCAGTCCACGAGATGAAGAGGACTCTCATAATCTTAGATGCTCTGATGCAGGCAAGTTTAAATCTTCTGGGAAAGGGGGAAAGGCTTTGGTTGGTTTTGTTTTTATAATTAGGTAAGGATTTTACCTGCAAGGAGCAAGTCGCTGACTCCAGGCTGCAGGCCCAGAAGCTTCTAAAGGCAGTAAAATAAAACCAGCACCAAGGAACAAATGAGCCTAAGGGTTTTGATGCAGTTTCCCAAAAGCCTCTGGAAGAATAGACAGCATTTTGAGGAGGGGAGACTTGGCTTCCATCTCCATCACAATAGCTATCTCAGATGAGGGTTAACTGCTTGGCCAAAAAAAAAAAAAAAAAAAAATTACCAGCATGAAAGAAAGTGTCATCTCACCCCGAACCCCCAGAAATCTCCTAAGAATTTATGTTAAGCTGGATCCTCTCCTACATTGCTATGCAGTAGGAAGTGCCAGGACATGACCCTGACCCTCTTCCCCCTCAGTGAGGCCCTCACTGACTGTCCCTGCAGCAGACAGGATGCTACCTCATGTCCTGGAGCTCACTGCAGATTCCTGCCCCACTTGCTGCGTTCTGGCTTCCTCTTGCAATTCCCAAGAGACAGAGGGCGGCAGGGGCAGGAAGGGAAGGAACAGAGGCTGAAAACCTTTAGATGCCTGAGCCCCCAGCCGCTTTGCCTTGGTGGGTCGGCCTTTCTGGGCAGGAAGAGGGTAGGGGTGGGGGGGATTCTCTCAGCTGCTTCCAAACGACCCTTTCTTAAAACTAGGGCAGCACAAAACAAGCCAGGTCATTGTGTTCCTGGATATAAATATTGATTCTCGGTGATGGTAACATTCTGTTCATAAAAAGGATGTAACATATTTCTCCCACACCATATTAGACTGATGGTGCTGTTTGGCCAAGAGAAGTACAGATTACTGGCTTCTGCAGGGGAGATGTGGACATTTAAATGCGTGCAGCTTTCGGAAGTCTAGGGAGCCGTCTTGGAATAGAAACCAAGTCCCTTTCCTGGCTCCAGCCTTTCCCTCCTCTGTCCAGTGTCTCCTTTCCGGACTCCATGTTGCATACTGCACTGGCATTTCCAATCACTTGTAACTTAGGAAGATGCTTTCTTAGAATTACATCTTGTTTCACAAGAATCTGTAAATGTGGGCACTTGCTCTCTTTGGGAGGGAGGCCTGGAAGGTCAAGGCCAAACATTTTTTGCTTTCTTCCCCTCAGGGGAAAGATCTGGGTGGTCCCCGCTCCTCTGTTTTCTTTTTCACCCCAAGTGGGAGGGCAGGGCAAAGGCTTCAGACCAGAGGTGGTCCCTCGGAACATTCCACCCAGGCCTGACCAAGCCCCAGATTCAGAGGCGCTGGCCGCCTTGGCAAGACAAATTCCCCGCATTCCACAAGTGCTCTTGAGGGAGAAATAGCACTAATGAGAAAGTGGAGTTCTGGATGTGTGTGCATGCTCACTCGGTGCCAGCGCGTCTCACAGACAGATCCCGGGCCAGCAGTATTTTGTAAGAGAGTGGTGGAGCCGGGCTCCAGATGCGGGAGCCGCAGTGACACATGCGCTGTCAGGAAAGCCAGCGCCCTCTGCTGTCTCGGCCCGGAAGCACCACGACGGTGGGGAAGACCCCGGGGCCTCCGAAAAGCGGGCGGCGGTCAATCCACCGCCTGCAGCTCCTCGCCGTCCTAACGGTAGGTTTGCGAGGGGCTGCACTTCCTCCGTCGAGCTGGCCCTCTTTACGTTTGGGGGTTGAGAAAGAGCCAAAAATGGAGAAGATTTATAATAATAAAACTCCAGGCTCCAGCAGCATCCGCTGGTCCCATCCCTGAGAAGGTGAGGAACAGCAGGGCCGGCTCCTGTNGGGCCTCCGGAAAGCGGGCGGCGGTCAGAGTCCACCGCGGACCCCGGCGGGTGAGGAAGCCAGGCAGCTCCTCGCCGTCCAAACGCTGGGTCTGCGAGGGGCTGCACTCCCTCCGTCGAGCTGGCCCTCTTTACGTTTAGGGGTTGAGAAAGAGCCAAAAGTGGAGAGGATTTAAAATAATAAAACTCCAGGCTCCAGCAGCATCCGCTGGTCCCATGCCTGAGAAGGTAAGGAACAGCAGGGCCGGCTCCTGTCCCCGAACCTGGCCGGCAGGCCCGGGCCAGGCCAAATCAAGAGGGTGGCCGGCCCAGGAGGACACCTCCCCGCTACAGAGCAGCCCTGCGGCCACTCCCTCGCCTGGGAATGCGGCTTCTGGAGGCCTTGCTGGCTCCGAGGCTGCCAGCCGAGGGGAAGTTACTGCTCCCACTCAGGCATGCTGGCATCTCCTAGGGACTGGCACCTCAGAGAGACTGGCTCAGCTTACAAGCTAAGAGCGACCTGCCGCCCCCTCTGCTCCACCGCTTGCCAAGACAGCGGCTCAGCAATGGCCCAGGGTCAGGCTTGCTGCTGCAGTGTGTGTGGGGGGTGTGTGNCCTGGGGCCCCTCCTCTGCTGGAGAAAGTGCGCGGGGCAGGATACACGTGCTGCTCCAGCAGGTTTAAAAATAGCATGCAGCGCACAGCCCTTTCTTACCTTCCAGAAAGACTTCATTACCGGATTCTCAGCCCCGAGCCTGCAGAGCTGCTGCTGGCGCTTTCTTCTCCCCACACTGGGTTTTTCTTTTTTGGAAACGTTAAGGCAATGCCTGTGATGCATTTTACTCATGGGCCAGCTCCTGCTCAGCTAGTTTCAATCTGGGCACGTCTCAAGCTCCCGTTGAAAGTCCATTGTATTTAATGGGGTGTTAACTCTGTTTATTCTCTGGGATTTGGGCAGTAATTTTACACTCTGCAAAACCAGCAGCTTGAACTTGAAGTGGTGTGCTTCTCTCCCCATCCCCATCCTGTGAGTCTCAGTCCCCAGGCACCCCTGGTCCTGTTTCCCACCTTTCCTCAGCTCAGGTGGCCATACATGACCTGGATGGAGCCAGGAAACCTGGGTTCACACCCACTGCAGCCACCCTTTAACACTGGTCTCTTGAACTGCTTGGAGACTCAGTTTTCTCATCTGTAAAACGGGGACTTTAATCAGCTGTCGACATACCACGATTCTGAAGTGGATAAACATTTGGGTGGGGTACCACAAAGACCCCCATTCTGTTATTCCCAACCAGGCCACTTCTATATCACCTTGCAACATCTCCAGACCATCTCTCCACTGAAACCCAGGGTGGTTCACGGTGAAGCCTGCAGATAGGCCTGGGTCTTCACTGTGCTGCTCTGACTTTCTGATTCCACTCTTCCTTCTGCCTCTCCTAGTGGGCACTCTACTCTCAGGCAGCAGCTTTCCTCTGTCTCCTTTTATTCATTCCTATTGCCTGGCCCTAAAAGGTGTGAATAAACAAAAGATGAGGTGGTCCCTTCTAGCTCTGAGTCTCTGGGTCTAGATCCAAATAACTGAAGCACCTGCACTTTCTAACAAACCAACGTTCTGTATGAGCTACGTCTTAAATTATTCCCACCTCATCTAAAAACTGGATTCTTAGGGACCTTCCAGAACTGCCACTGCTTAGATGCCATCTGGACCTTGGTCCTCTCTCTCCAGGAGCCAGGCTTTCCCCCCTGCCTGTCAACAGCTCAGATCTGAATCTCCAGGCCCCTCCTTGTTGGAGTTCCTGATCTCTATTTCCAGCTCCCTCAGGCCTTCTCCATCTGGCATTCTGTAGAATCTTCAAACTCAATTTGTCCAAAATTAAATAGTCTCCCCAAACCCACGTTTTCTCCTGCATCTGCCAGCACAGTGAAGAACTCCACTGCCCACTCAAGCTAGAAAAGCCTGTCACTCTCCATCCTCCTTCCTCATTCTTTACCTTGCTCCCTCACTGTCCCCCTACATCCCTTCATTCACAGGAACCCCTCTCATTCAGCCATGGAACCTCCTGTGAAGTGGTCCTTCTCACCATCCCCAGGCCAATTCTCTGTAAGGTACTCAGCGTTCGGCTCTCTTCTGAGCTCCCTCAAAAGCTCATTGTTTTGTTTTTCTTCTTGATTAATTATTAATAATTCTATAGTAGCTCTTCACTGGCCTTAGTCCCTCCTGCCACCCATCTGTCCCCTCCCCAGCAGACCCCCTTCTGTCCTGCCCACCACTATAAAAACAACCTTTCTAAAATGCAAGTCTAATCTTGCCAATATCACTCTATTGTAAATTATCATTTTGGTAGTGGCTTTCATTTTGTTATCTCATTTAAGCCTTGCAATAATTCCATATGATAAGCATTATCCTTGACCTGTTATATGTGAAACTAAGACTTGCTGGGTTAAAGGATGCAAGGTCACATAGCTGTCATACCTTGTAAACCAGGATTTGGTCTGTCTTATATTGCAAAATCCATGTTGAAAACATATAAGGTAGTAGCTCTATGCCTGGCACACAGCAGATGAGCCAATGTATTTTTCCTCCCATTTCTCCTTTTTACAGACTTCCATCTGTTTAGCAAGGTGTGGAGGCCTATTCTGTCATGGCCAGCTTATTTTTCTAAGGCGTTCCCTGTCACTCCCTGTGATCCACCATCACCACCCCCATCAGGCCAGATCCGGCCACTTGTTGGTCCCCAAACTCTCCCTGTTCTTTCTGAACTCTGTCCCTTTGAAAATTTTCCTCCAGCTTGGCAAAACTTTTCTTCCTCCATCTCCTCATCTGTAAGGATCAGGTCAGCTAGAGCCCACTCTGTGATGCTTTTTCTGATCCCCAGACACAGAATCTGTGGCTCCAACATTCCTCTTGCCAATACCGCTAGCTGTGTGCACTTTATTTGGAGGCTGATCATATTGGAGTGTGGTTATTTGGGCCTATCTCTTCCCACCTTTGTATCCCTGTGCCTGGCACTGTGCCTAGGACAGAGTGGGCACTCACAGAAAGTCTGTGGATTTAGTTCCATCCCTCATCCTTCCCTATGACTAATGCTTAATTTCAGCTGTTTTGCAAAGGTGAGAACGTTCCCCAAAAATGGTTTGTGTCACCTCCATTTTCTCTGGTTCCTACGCCCACCTCCTCACTGATCAGCTCTTGTGAGGCCATCAGAGACCCCCCACATCGCCAGGCTCCCACCGTCTCATTTTGTCCTCCCAAGCTCTCAGAAGCATTGGACACGGATGCCGCCCCCCTCTTCAGTCCCCCCTCCTCCCGGCTTCTGGGCATCACAGTCTGCTGTTTTCTTCCTGCCTCTCCAGGCTCTCCTGACCCCCAGCCGACCTGCAGAATAGAACCACCTCAGCGCTCTGTCCTAAGCTGTGTTCTCTTCTCTCCCAACGCTCCTTTCCCAGATGTGCTTGCCTCTCCCAGAATGCAGAATACTATCTCCAGCTTCAGCTCAGCTCCAGAGTCAAATATCCAATAACCTCAGTGATTTACCTGAACCACTTAGAGGATTCTTCGGTATCTCAGACTCTCAGTTTTATCCCCCAAACCTTTCCTCCCTCACTTGGTCCCACCGCTTTCAGTGAAAGGCATACTTATGGGTCCTCTTCCTGGGATCTTGGGAGTCACTTATCTAGGAAGAAGGTGTCTTGGAAGAGAGATCCAGTTTCAGGAAGTCTGAATATTATGCTTTCCTACTTCTGACACAGGTTTGGAAAAACACCAGATTCTTTAACCTGGTATTTCATGCCCAGTATCATGTGAGTACCATCCCCCCCACCCAGACTTTTCAGCCCCGTCTTTTGTCCTGCCCCTAGATCAGAAATATCCTTCTGCAGAAAAAGTTTGCTGACCTCTTGCTATGGTCTGAATGCTTGTTATATGTTGAAATCCCAACCCCCAACGTGATGGTATTTGAAAGTAAGGCCACTAGGAGGTGATTAGGTGTGAAGGAGGAGTCTTCAAGGATGGGGTCAGTGTTCTTATGAAAGGGATCTCAGAGAACCAGAGTGCTCTTGCCTCTTCACTGTGCGAGGACACAGCAAGAAGACACCATCCATGAACAGGAAGTCGGCCCACACCAGCCACCGAACCCACCTTTCCTTAAGCTTGTGCTTCCCAGCCTCGAGATTAAGCTTCTATAAGCCACCCAGTCTCTGGCATTTTGCTGTAGCAGCCGGAACAGACTGAGATGAATCAAGCCAGCCCCTGTCCTGTAAATATACCTTGCAAGTGGACACCTTTGCACTTATTGCTTTCTGCTCCTTTCCATCTAAATCCTCTGCCTTCAGGCCTTTCCAGCCCAGCATCTTCTAGAATCTTCCATGTCTGCGCCACCCAATAATGTCTCATCCTTCTGAAAACTCCTCTAGTAACACAGAAAGTTGGTAGACTTGGCACCCAAGGCCTCACACTGACTGTTAGCTTTCCTGATGCTTGTGTCACATGTCCTTCCCAGACTGGGTGAAAGGTGAGGACTGCTGAGGTGTCTTGCTCATCGTGTGCCCAGCTCACTGCCGGCAACATTACAAGTGGCTAGAACATAGGTGCTGAAACCCTCCTTGCGTGGTCTCATCTATCCTGACATTCCCCTGTCTAAGTGTGAAACAGAGCTATCCATTTTATTTGCTTAGGTATTCTCTATTTAAAAGATGCAAATTGTATCCAGCTCCCTCCAGTTTATCTCCATGAGGTGGTGAGGACAGGCAGAGATGGATAGATTGCAAGAACAGCTTTAGGAGACTGCCTGGGCTTATGCAGCAGCAAAATGAAAAAGGCCCCAGGCTCCAGTCTCAGCTCAGCCACTGACCATCAGGTTTTGCTGTTTCACCTCTCTTTCCTCGGTTTAATCATCTGTAAAATTGCTGAGCGATCATTGGGTATCTGCTTGAGCAGAGGAGTCTCAAAAATCCTTTCTAACTCCTCAACCTAAAAATCCTGTTTTTCCTAAAAGCCCTCATTGTGGTGAGCATTCCCAAGCTCACCTCCCAGGAGAGGCGGGGGTGCCCACCCGAGCCCCCTGCCTTGGGGACCAGCCCCCTTAAGGCTCTGTCCTCATTCTGTTGAGTTACACAACAACTCTGAGAGAGAGGCGTTTTTAGGCTCCATTTGGCAGACCAGGAAATGAGACCCGGAGAAGGTTTGCCCGAGCCCAGCCAGCATGTCGCAGGGCTCCAGGGGTGTCACTCACTCCACAGCCTGTGTGCACGGTGTTTTCCAGGAGCGTTATCCATCAATGATTCTCAGACTTCAATGTTTGAATCACCCGGGGATCTTGTGGAAACAGATCTTGATCCCATTACTCTGAGGGGCAGCCCCAGCTTCTGTGTTTCTAAAAAGCTCCCAGGTGATACACCTGCTGCCTCGTCTCTGAACCCTGCTGTGAATCACCAGGCAGTATACAACCTGCGCAGCTGTGCCTGGCAGCCCTGCCAAATTACAGCTCAAAAGCAGCAGAGCCGGTACTTCACTTTAGGTCTTTTGACTCAAAGTCCAGGGCAGTCTGTAAGCCAGAGCTTGGTGAAAAGCCCCTCTGCTCTGGGCCCAGGGGTCCCTGGAGAATTAGAGAAAGCTTGACAAGGAAAGACTTACTAAAGAGGACCTCATTCATTCCTGCTGTGCCAGTCAGGAGTCGTTGGCCAGGGCCCCTTGGGGCTGGCACAGGTAGACGTGTGTGGAGGTGGGGGCCCTGTGGGGACAAGGAGCAGTCAAGGGGCTGCATGCCTGGCCTCACGGGGTTGTGGGGCCGGGAGGAATGAGGACCGGCGGCTGGATTCCCAGTCTGCAGCTCCTGGGGCAGTGATGAGCAGGGCATTCTTCAGTTCTCCATGCAGGTGCTGAGAAGGGGGGATGATGCTTACACATAGAGAGAGGCGCTGAGCTGCAGCCTGGGAAGCCTGAATTCCCAAGATCCTTCCCTCCACAGCCAAGCTGGCTCAGGGCCTGTTTCCATTTGCTAGAGAACAGCCAGACATTTTACAGGGAACCCTGTGCACATGGGGGGCTCATTCTGGCCTCTTTGGGGTAATTGCCTGAGAGGCACAGGTGCTCCCTGGGTCTGGAGTCTCAGCTGGGGCCACCATCGTGACTTAATATCCTGGGGTGGGCTTTGTAAACTCTAGAGATC
This sequence comes from Neotragus moschatus, assembly GCA_006410615.1. NCBI lineage: Eukaryota > Metazoa > Chordata > Mammalia > Artiodactyla > Bovidae > Neotragus > Neotragus moschatus. The sequence continues at coordinate 2,779,980 of SJYA01002789.1, forward strand.
TGTGCAAATGCCAGGAGTGCTGGGGTAGAAGGTGGGTCTACAGTGACGCTCAGTGGGGGAGGACCTAAGAGGAGCAAGGGTGAAAGAAGGGTTTCGAAGGAGAAACCAGGGAGGCCCTGGGGAAAACTGGCAGAAGAGAGCTCGGTGAACAGACAGACAGAGCAGAGGACAGAGGGAACAGCCAATGTGCAGGTGGGGTGTGTGCGTACTAACTTGCTTCAGTCGAGTCTGATGATTTGTGACTCTAGGGACCGTAGCCCACCAGGCTCCTCTGTCCATGGGGATACTCCAGGCAAGAATACTGGAGTGGGTTGCCATGACCTACTCCAGGGGATCTTCCCAACCCAGGGATCGAACTTGCGTCTCTTATGTCTCCTGCATTAGCAGGTGGGTTCTTTACCACTGGCGCCACCTGGGGAGCCCCTTGCAGGTGGGGGCCTGGGGCTGAACACTGCCCTGCCACTCACCAGCTTCAGGCACATATCTGCAGCTCTGGGAGCCTCCTTTGCCTCATGCATACATGGGGACAATGAAGCCACAGAGACTGGGAAATGTCTCGGGTTATTGGGGGTGTACATGTTCATAGCACAGTATATGTGGGTTGATGCCAAGACTTGGGTCAAATGTGGCAGCTTGCTGAGCACTGAGCAGGGGCTGTGAGCCCTGCTTGGCCTGGAGTCCCACACTGGCCTTGGACAAACACCTTTCGCTTCAGGGCCTTGGTTCCCCTGTGTGCATAGTGGGGAGGGGTAGGTGTGAATGGCCCGCAAGTATCCTTCTAGCCCTGGGCCTGGGCTCCAGATGGCTGCACATTCTGTCCAGCAAGGCCTGAATTGGGCATCTATTCTGAGGCTTTGCCCTCTTCAACAAGGCTAAGCTGGCAGAGGTTTCCAGGATGGAGATGAAGGGCCTCAGCCTCCACTGGGGCTGAAGCCTGAAACCAGTGACCATTCAGAAGCATCTCTCCTCCAGGCAGGGGCCCAGGGCTACCTGGTCACCAGATGCAGGGCTAGATGGAGCAAGAGCCTGGCAGGGCCGTTTCTGGGCAGCCTGGTGAGTCCTGTGGGCATGGTCTCAAGGCTCCACTTCACCATCTTGACTCCTATGTCCACAGGCGGGCCAACCAGGGAGACACAGTGGCTTCTGCATCCACCTCAGAGCAGTCACGCTGGAGAAAAAAGGATTAAGGACAGAAAAGAGGCTGATGTGATCTGCCAGGCTGATTGGGATAGAAGACACGTCCACGGAGAACACAGATGGGGATGCAGGAAATAAAACGCACCAGCCCAAACCCAGAGAATGGACTTAGAGGCGTGAGGTGCAGCCGGAAGCGAGGCTTTAAGAACAGTGTTGCAAGATGGGGTGTCTCATGGGCAGGCACACCCAGAGTCATTACGATGAGTTCTTCATCCTCTCAGCATGCAAGTCCCTCCCCCAGCTCCTCATTGGCTGGGTACAAAGGGTTAACAATCTTCCTGAAGGTCACCTGGATTTATTATTCTCCCCGCACACTTCTTCCCATTCTTATGTTTTGAGTTCACCAATAAAACGAGTCCATGCCAAAATCCTAGGCATTTCATTCTCCTTTTGTCTGGATTTTCCCACGCAAGTACCCTAATGGCTATTATATCAGCAGGCTGTCACTCTGGGCTAGCTTTCCTTGAAAATGGACCACTTTAAGTTTTTATTTCTTCCAGGGAGACCAAGGCACAGAGGCTCGAGCTTCCTGGGAGCAGGTACCAGATCTGTGACCAGCACTGTGTCTTCTTTCGGCCACTTAGTCTCTTCTAGAACAGGCCATACAGATGCCGTTTCAGACGACAATTGTTTACACCTTCTGATTCTGACTCTCTCCCAGGACAACCCTTCTGAAATTGAAAGCCAGTGCACCTGTCCCCCAGAGTCTGTCGGCTGCTGGGAGAAACATCCTGTTTCTTCAACCACGTTGTTCCCCACTAGGGGTGCTAGATTTTGGGGGGAAAATATTGCTTAATGAATACAGGACACCCAGTTAAATTTAAATCTCAGATAAACAACGAATAACTTTTTAGTGTAAGTACATCCTATGCGATGTTGAGGACAAGCTTATACTAAAACTACCTTGTTTCTCTGAGATTTAGATTTAGCTGTGTCTTGTATCTAGAAACCCTACCTACCCACCTGCCAGGCCATCCTGCCCAACCCTCTCTGTGGGGGTGCTGGTGAGGTTTCGGAACTTCAAGGGTCTCGCTTCTGTTCAGAGGGTGGCTCTACTGGGCAGCCTCTAACTGCTCTGGCCTGCCTCTGCCCTCACTGCCACAGGCTCCCCTCCCGCAGGCCTGTGTGTGGGGTGTGTTGGAGTGGGGTGTGTCCTTCTCTGTCGCAACTGTGTTTATTGTCTCAGCGCTTGGCTCAGGCTCCAGGCGTGTGCCTGCCCTCTTGAGTCCCTGCTCGCACTCTTCATGACCACCGCTCAGCCATTTTGCCTTTGGTTGCTGGGCACCTAGAACACAATTTATTCCTTTCTTCCCCCTCAAAGTGGGAGTTCTGGGAAGGGAGCAAGGATTTGAGAAGGACATCCGAAAGACGGAGTTCCCCGTGCCCAGCCCGCCTCCCTAAGGCTGGCCTCACCCCTGTGGAATGGGTATGCTCAGCTCCATGCCACAGGCGGGGGCTCCCAGATTCCCACAGACCTGCTCTGCTGAAGAAGGAACTAATGAAAATCTCAACCTTGACCCCAAAGGGTGTATGTTAAGTGCTTACTCTCTGCCAGCAGAAGGTTCAGTCAGCACCTGCATCCACTCCAGGGCTACAGAGGGGACAGGCCAGGGAGGCCCCTCTGCAAGGACAGAGGTGAGCCGAACACTCACATCACACACAACTCCCAGAAGCCAGTCATACACGTGGCAGGCCTCTCCCAGATTCCTCCTCCACTGGGCCTGGGCCTGTGTTCCCCGAGGCCTCCTGAATGACGGGTCTTTATGAAAGTGATTTAGCAGAAAGTTCTTGAGGAGAAACGCAGAGCAGAGGAATGGGGAAGTGGGACAGGGAAGCGAAGAGAAAGAAGCCGACCAAGAGTATCAGCTTAGCGGAAGCCACACAGAGGGTGACTTTGGCCTGTTCCCATGGGACGACCTCAGAGTTGTCCGAGTCAGGGGCAAAGAGAGCTAGGGTATTGATACTTCTGCATGACCAGTCCTTGGGGGAGACAAATTTCCAGGCACTTCCTGTTCAGGGTGGTTACAGGCAGAGTGTATTTTCTGTTGGGTAATCCTGCAGCAGAGAGAGGGTGTGAAGGCCCAGGGGTGGGCAAAGGCAGGGGAAATGTGGAGGGAAGGTTGGGGGGGTATGGGGTCACTCAGGGGCATAGGTCAGGAGAACGGGGGAGGGGAAGGTTAAGGAGAGCTCCCCTTTGGACAGCCCACTCAAAGCTCACCTTCCAGTCTGTTACCCTCGGAAAAAACCTACCCTAACATCTTGAGTAACCCTCAGCACCCTCTTCCCACCCCTGGAATTCTCCAGATCCAAAGCTATTATCGTAATAACAATAAGCCCATTGTGCACACTTCCTGACTAATCCCTTCCCCGTGGCCTGGAGGAGAGAGGGGCAGGCCCAGGGACTGAAGACTGGGCTTAGGCCAAGAATTAAGGCTGAGCCATCTGGTGAGGTCAGGTGTGGGAAAGACCCTGGCTCACAGGCAGGCCCTGCCATCCCACCCGCTCTAACACAGTTGGTTTCCAGTTTCTGCTCCATCACAGCCAAGGTCTGCTTCTGACCTCGTGTGTTAGTTGCTCAGTCATGTCCAAGTCTGCAATCTCAGGGACTGTGGCCCACCACGCTCCTCTGTCCATGGGATTCTCCAGGCAAGAACAGTGGACTGGGTAGCCATTCTCTTCTCTAGGAGACCTTCTCGACTCAGGGATCTAAGCCAGGCCTCTGGCATTACAGGCAGGTTCTTTACCGTCTGAGTCACCAACGTTACGACTAGAACTGCAGAAATCTAAGGGTACTCCCTAAGCATGCACGATGCCCAAGATCCTGTGCTAGGCCCTTGCATTCCTCATTTCATTTTCCCTCATGTCCAGCCCCACAATGTAGCTATTAGAGTCTATTATTCAGATAAGGAATCCAAAGGTCACAAAGATTCAGTGGCTGATCAACTGGAATGTGCACGATTGCTGAGTGATGATGTCATGTCTAAATCCAGGCTCCTGGACCCCTCAGCTGGACATCAGTCTGCATCTCCAAGGTCCTGTCTCCAGGAATCCACACTGGAGTCAGTAAGAGGTGGAGTGGCCAAGCTCTGGCTGGATGGGCCAGGCTTCATGTATGCCTTGGCACCAGCAAAGCAAGGCATGCCCCAGATGAGAAGTTTTGGAGAAATGATCCATTTTTGAAAAATCATTGTTGAGTCATAGTGGAAGAACTCAGACCATGGCAGGACTTCTTACTCTTGTTTTGTGATTTAGGATTAGCTTTATTTTAATTTGTAATTAAGTGGCGGGGGTGGGCGGGGGCGCATTTTTTTCTTTTCTCCAGGCTCAGGTTCCGTAAATAAAGGCCTTCATCTGACCCTGCATAGGTCTGGAGAATACTCTTGAGAGTCCCTTGGACAGTAAGGAGATCAAACCAGTCAGTCCTAAAGGAAATCAACCCTGCATATTCATTGGAAGGACTGACACTGGAGCTGAAGCTCCAATACTCTGGCCACTTGATGTGAAGCGCCAACTCATTGGAAAAGACCCTGATACTGGGGAAGATTGAGGGCAGGAGGAGAAGGGAGTGGCAGAGGATGAGATGGTTGGATGGCGTCACCAACTCAATGGACGTGAGTCTGAGCATGACGTGGGTAGGTCCTGCAGGGAGGAGCTGCTTCCTGGTCTCTATGGCCCATGTGTTAACTTACCAGAGACAAACTGTGCAGCTTCCGCCTGCCAAGCCCTGTGCACCGCACCATGCAGGGGATACAGTTGTTTCTCCTTCCTTACCTGGTGCTCTTGGAGACAACTACACACACTGATGTGCTTTGTAGACTGTAAAGTGCTGTGCACTCACTTCCCAGTTCCCTAAGCCTCCCTTCTCTCCGCCTCTTCTGATAGGAAGCCACTCCAGGACCAGACAGGATCACACAGTCACACCACCTTTGAACATACAAAACCCCCTCCTGTGGCTGCTGATGGCCTCTGCTGAGTATGACAGAGGTTTACTCAAGCTCTCTGGGGAGGAAACATCAGTCTGCTGGCCTAGCACCCAGCCCAGGCCCACACACATGGCAGCCACTCAGGAAATGTTGGTTCAAGTTTTCAGAATTGAGCTCAGTCACTCCAGAGCCATAGGCATCACATTTTTCTAGGAGAGTTCCCTGGCTGGATTCCGATTGTCTTCTTGCTTCTTTCTTGAGTGTGTGTTCCATACCTGCTCCCATCCCCTCCTTCCCCCCTGGTTCCCTTGCTCCCTTTTCTGACCCTGAGTCAGTCTCCTTTCTGGTAGACTGTGTTCCTCCAGCTTCTCCTTCTTGCCTGAGACTCCATTCCTTTGTATTATCCACAAGGGAACAGAACATGTGCTTTGGAATCTAGGGCCCTCCATTTACTATCTGGGCAAGTCAGACAAGCAGTTTCCCTCCCCAGATCTCGATTTCCCTATCTATAAGATAGAGAGAATGGGTTGTTGGGATTATTTGAACAGAATAACATACGTAAGTTGCCTGGCACATAATTAAAGTTTAAAGTATCTTTCCCCTTAGGACCTCTCTTTTGATCCAGTGGTTAAGAATCTGCCTTCCAGTGCAGGAGACATGGTCCAGATCTCTGATCGGGAAACTAAGATCCCACGTGCCTAGGAGCAACTAAGCCCATACACCACAACTACTGAGCCATGTGCCAAGAGCCTGTGCTCCACAAGAGAAGAGTAGCCCGTACTCGCTGCAACTAGAGAAAGCCTGCAAGCATGTAGCAGCGAAGACCCAGAGCAGCCAAAAATGACAAATAAGTAAGTTAAATACTTTAAAAATGAATAAATAAAAATATCTCTGCCCCTTAACAAAATCTTGTTGCTTCTTCCCTTTCTTCTATTTGTTCTCGTAATGCTTATTAAGCACCTGCTTTCTGCTAGAGACAACGCAAGGAAGACACAGTGCCAGATGCATGCATGCTGTCGTGTCTGACCCTTCACCCCCCACCATGGACGATAACCCACCCGGCTCTCCTGTTTGTAGAATTTCCCAGGCAAGAATACTGGGGTGGGTTGCCATGACCTCCTCCAGGGGATCTTCCTGACCCCGGGATCGAACCTGTATCTCCTGTGTCTCCTGCATTGGCAGGTGGATTCTTTAACACTGAGCCACCTGGGAAGCCCAGGCAAGACATAGTACCTGCCCTTAAGAACTCTAGAAGGAGTGAGAGAAAAATGAACAGAACCACATACTCTGAATAGAGAGGCAGGTCCTTAGGCAGCTCTGAAAGTCTTCCTGAGGAGGTGAGGCCCGGAGAGTCCTGGACAGTCAGGAATCTCTAGGTAAGAATGTGCTGGTAGCCAGGAGAGGTTTCCAAGTCAGCCAAGGAGGCTCAAGATTCAGGACATCTTCCAAGATTCTGTATCAATTCTGGGTCATAATTTTCTATTATTTTTCTTTCCAGGCCCCCAAATTACATAACGTTCAGGCCTGCTTAAATGTGCCTCAGTCATCTGTTGGAAAGCCTGATCTGCCTTTCTGGGGACTCTCTGCCAGATTTTCTATCACCCTCACCTTCTCTGCTTTCAGCACTCTTGGAGTGTTGCTCCCTCAGCCCTAATCCCTGGCAGGGCATCTCTGGGTGAACAAGGCAGGGCTTCTGCTTCCTGACTGGAGGGGCTCTGTGACATCCAATGGACTGTGGTGAGTTCTCTGAGGGTGAGGATTCTCCCCCTTGCACCCTGAAGGCATTGCACATGATAGGTCTCAGTGAGCTCTCACGCCCATGGCCTCCCTGGACTGAAAGGCAGGCTGGGCATGAGTTGGCCTGGCTGCCAAGAATGCCTGAAACCTGGTGGTGGGCCTGAGCAGGGCTTCTTTTGGACAGAGGTGCGCCCTCCTTCCCAGGCTTCCTAGTGGTAAAGACCCCACCTGCCAATACAGGAGATGCAGGAGATATGGGTTCAGTCCCTGGATCAGGAAGATTCCCTGCAGAAGGGCCTGACAACCCACTCTGGTATTCTTGCCTGGAGAATCCCATGGACAGAGGAGCCTTGCAGGTTAAAGTCCACAGGATCGCAAAGACTTGGACACAACTGAAGCCACTTAGCACGTATCCTCTTACCAGGTCGCTGTGTTAGTGGAAAGACTGGATACAATGGCAGGCAAAACCTTCTACATTCTGGTGGCTGGGATGAAAGTGGAACCTATAAACAATTTGGACCTATAAGTGAAACTTAAATGCATGGGAGTGGGGAATGGTGAATACAGTGAAGAGGTTGTGCTCAGGTAAGAGCTTCTGTATCAATTATAAATCTCTTCCAGTTTCTAACCTGACCTCCCAGGACAGACCTACTTGGTTCCCCTAGCTGGTTGGGGGAGGCCCAAGGCCCCAGCAACATGCTTGACCCTACCAGGTCCAGGGGCTCTGGATAGGGTTCAAGTGTTAGGTAGGCCCAGGGTAACATCGCCACCTCCAGCAGCTGCCAGCATTCATCCAGCCTTACAAGTGCAAAGCCAGAGCAGACTGGGTCATCATGGTCTGGTGGGCATCCCTGCCCCAGGGGCCAGCCCAGGAGCCTCCCAGGAACAGTGACACACAGGTGAAGTCACATCCCTGGGGGCCAATAAAGGCAAGTCCCCGAGCTTTCAGCTAATCACACAGGGCAGAAATGCACAGAACCGTCCACTTACTCATTAAAACCCGGCACAGTCCTTACTCACCGCTTTCTTCCTTCCTGAATAATTGAATAACTCACTCGAAAGGCCATTAGGCCCCCTACCCCTTTCCTGATACTTGTTGAAGGCAGCAGGGGGGTTGGGGTGAAGCAAACTTGAGTTGGCCAAGTGAAGTGGCAGCCACTGGGGTCAGGAGATTGGCTATACACAGAGGGACTGAGCAATCGGNGAAATGCACAGAACCGTCCACTTACTCATTAAAACCCGGCACAGTCCTTACTCACCGCTTTCTTCCTTCCTGAATAATTGAATAACTCACTCGAAAGGCCATTAGGCCCCCTACCCCTTTCCTGATACTTGTTGAAGGCAGCAGGGGGGTTGGGGTGAAGCAAACTTGAGTTGGCCAAGTGAAGTGGCAGCCACTGGGGTCAGGAGATTGGCTATACACAGAGGGACTGAGCAATCGGTTAACATATTGAGGATGCTGGGAGACAGATTTCTTGCTGTTGGAGAAAGAAGTGGCAAATATGAAAAGAGAAGAAACTAGAATGACTCCAGTGATGGATTAGAAATAGAGTTATTTATATGACTTACAGTTTATATGGATACAGAAATAAATAGAAATGTAAGTACACACATGCAAATATTCTCTAGCTCTGGCCACTGACAGGGCCTGGAAACAGCACACTCCCCCTCCCCAACATGAACAATGAGCAAACCCGGAACCCAGATATGCTTCTTAACACCATTCTCTGCTAAAAGAAACCAGGGCTCCTTGGAGAAATGGCTACTCCCAAGGGTGAGGCAGGGGAAACAGTTAAATAGTTGAAACATCTTGCAGTTTCAGTTGGAAAGTACTCAAAGAATGATGGGGACATGTCAAAAGGAAATGAGATAATATCCAGAATATATAAAGAACTCCTACACTCAACAACAACAAAACAAACAATCCAATTAAAATATAGGCAAACAACCTGAATAGACTTGCTCCAAAGAAGATATACAAATGTCCAACAGGTACCTGAAAAGAGGCTCAGTGTCACTAATCATTAGAGAAATGCAAATCAAAACTACAATGAGAGTCTGTCCCACTGGGATTAGGATGGCTACTATGAAAAAACAAAAATAGCAAGTATTGGCAAGAATGTAAAGAAGCTGGAACACTTTGGGACTGTCCCTGTAGCTGTTACGGAACACAGCATGGTGATTCCTCAAAAAATTGAAAATAGAATTACCATATGATCCAGAAATCTCACTTCTGTTATATACTCAAAAGCATTGAAAGAAGGGGACTCAAAGAAATATTTGTACACTTACATTCATAGCAACATTATTCACAATAGCCAAAAGGTGAAAGCAACTCAAATGTCCCATTGATGAGTGGATGGATAAACAAAATGTGGTCATACATATCAGTTCAGTTCAGTTCAGTCGCTCAGTCATGTCCAACTCTTTGCGACCCCATGAATTGCAGCACGCCAGGCCTCCCTGTCCATCACCAACTCCCAGAGTCCACTCAGGCTCGTGTCCATCGAGTCAGTAATGCTATCCAGCCATCTCATCCTCCGTTGTCCCCTTCTCCTGCCCCCAATCCCTCCCAGCATCAGGGTCTTTTCCAATGAGTCAACTCTTCGCATGAGGTGGCCAAAGTACAGGAGTTTCAGCTTTAGCGTCATTCCTTCCAAAGAATATGGTGGGTATTATTCAGCCTTAAAAAGGAAGGAAACTCTGACACATGCGATAGCATGGATGGACCTTAAAGACATGGTGTTAAGTGAAATAAGTCAGTCATAAAAGGATAAATACTGTATCATTTCATTTATAAGAGGTGCCTAGAGTAGTCAGAGTCAAAGAAATAGGAGAATGGTGGTTTCCAGGGGCTGAGAGAGTAGGAAAAAGGGAGTTATTGTTTAATGAGGACAGAGTTTCAATTTTATAGGATGGAGTCTGGGGGACTTCCCTGGTGGTCCAGTGGCTAAGAATCTGCCTCCCAGTGCAGGGAACATGGGTTCAATCCCTGGTCCAGGAAGTAAGATTCCAAATGCTGCAGATCAGCTGAGTCAATGAGCCACAACTACTGGGCCCACGCTCTAGAGCCTGCGAGCTGCAGCTACTGAGCCCGCGAGCCCGAGAGCCCGTGCTTCGCGGAAAGAGAAGCTGCCGCAGTGAGCAGCCCGCACACCACAACCAGAGAAAGGTCGTGTGCAGCAGCGTAGAGCCCGTGCACCCCACAAAGACCCAGTGCAGCCAAAAACAAATAAAATTTTTAAAAAGGAACAGCAATTAAAATAAGGAGTTCTGGAGATGAGTGGTGATGATAGTGGCCCCACAGTGCACATGCCTTCAATACCAATGAATTTTACACTAAATATCTAAGAGGAAACATTTTATTTTATGTGTATTTTACCACAATTTTTTTTTAATTTAAAAGAATTCTAAAGGACACAGAAATCAATTTGAAGCGCTCCAAATTCCCAGATCTGGGACAATTTGAGCTTCAAAATAAATACTGATTACAGTCCATCAGACTGTATTCATGTAAAGAAATAAATCAGCAAACAAATGAGGAGAAGAGAAGCCCCCTCCTTAGAGCAGACTGCCAACTAATAAATGTAGAGGGAGTAATGGAATTAGAAAAACCAGATTTTGCAGCCATTGTAGAAACATTTGATGTGGGCAAGACTCATTCATGGGTGTTAAAGTTATCAGGTGAAATTGTCATGAGGGACAGAATATTGACATAATCTCAAACTCTCTCTCCACAAAATGTTTACTTGTTGTTCCTATTAATTAAACAGTGGAGCAGCCTGGCAGATGCCATCTTAACCAAGTGTTAAAAGTTAACGTTGCCAGTAATGGGACAAACTGACCAGGTGCCACTCAGCAACAGAGGGAAGAACACAGCATCACTTCTGTGACATTCCTGCCAAAGGTGAACGATATCAGGTAAACTCACATTGAGAGACACTCTACAAAGTAGCCAGACTGTAATCTTCACAAGTGTCAAAGTCACGAAAGGAAAGATTGCAGGATTGTCTCAGGCTGAAAGAGGCGAAAGATACTTGATAACAAAAATGCAGTATGTGATCATGGACTGGACCTTTTTGATATAAAGGACAGTATTGGGATAACTGTTGAAACTGAATCCGCAGACTAGTTGGTAGTAGTATAGTACCCTGACTTCCCTGGTTTAATGTGGTTTCGTGAGAAAATAAGCCCTCTTTCCTTCTCTTTCCTCCTTTGCTTCCTTCCTTCTTTCCCTCCACCCTCCTCCCTCCCTCCTTTCTTTTTTCTCTCTCTCCTTCCTTCCCTCCCTCCCTCTTTTCTTTCTTCCTCTCCTTCTTTTTACCAGTGCATCTACTCGTTACCCACCTGTGAAAACATACTCAGCCGAATTACAGTAAGTCCCCTACATACAAACAAGTTCCTTTCCAAGAACATATGCGTTAAGTCCGATTTATTCATAAGTCCAGCAAAGTTAGCCTAGGTACTCAGCTAGCACAATCAGCTATATGCCACCCTACTATAATGGGGTTGTGATACTTTTCACACAAATCATAGATAAAAAGCAAACAAACACAAAAATAGAGAAAACATTTTTAATCTTACCCTACAGTACCTTGGAAAGTACAGTAGTACAATACAGCAGCTGGCAGGCAGGGTCTGGAATCAAGTGCACAGGCAAGGAGACTTCCTGGATAGAGGAGCGAGAGGAGGGGGAGATGGTAGAGCACTACCGTACTCTATCCAGTTATTGTTTAGACGCTAAGTTGCATCTGACTCTCGCGACCCCGTGGACTGTAGCCCACCAGGCTCCTCTGTCCATGGGTTTTCCAGGCAAGAATACTGGAGTGAGTTGTCATTTCCTTCTCCAGAGGATCTTCCCAGACCAGGGATCAAACCCTTGTCTCCTGCACTGGCAGGTGGATTCTTTACTACTGGGCCGCCAAGGAAGCCCACTCTCTCCAGTACTGCACAGCAAAGTACACAAAAGCACTACCGCCTTTAGAGGAGGCACACACATGACAACGGACGCCAGACACGTGAGCTGACTCACTAGACTGGACATGCAAACACACACTGACATCTCCGAAAATCTGCAACTTGAAGGTTCGTATGTAGGGGACGTACTGGAAGTGCTTATGTCTACCAAATATTGTTCTATATGTTCTACATGTAGAACAATATTTAAGTAGTTTTGTTTGTAATGGATCCTGATTAGAAATTACTTGTATAAGTCTAATCAGGGTGTCATAACAGAATACCGTGGACAGGGTGACTTTAACAACAGAAAGATATTTTCTCACAGTCCTGGAGGCTGGAAGTCCAAGATCAAGGTACCAGTGGGCTTGGTTTCTGATGAGTCCTCTCTCTCCAGCTTACAGACTGCCGCCCTCTTGTTTTCACCTGGCCTTTCCTTTCCACTTCTTCTCCCTCTTCTTATAAGGACACCAGTCCTGCTGGATTAGGGCCCCACCCTGGTGATCTCTTTTAACCCTAATAACCTCCTTAAAAGCCCAGTTTCCAAATACAGTCATGTTGGAAGTTAGGGATTCAATTCATGAATTTTGGCAGGACACAATTCATTCCATAACAGTACCCAAAGTCCCATTAACAGTGGAATGCATAAATAGTAGCTATTTATTCAGTGGAACACTACATGGCAATGAGAATGAACTGCTAATACACACAACCACATGGATGAATTTCACAGACATAACACTGAGCAAACATTTCAGACAAGGATACAGACTGTGTGCTTTCATGTATATGAAAGTCAAAAACAGGCAAAGCTAATCTATGGTAAAGTTGTTTGAATAAAAGGAGTGGTAGGTTTGCCTCAAAAGAACATGAAGAGACTCCCGGGGTACCAAAGTGTTCTTGGCCTCAGGCTGAGTAGTGATTACATAGCTGTTTACATATGTAAAAATCAATGAGGCTGAAGCCACAGAAGCAACCCAAGTGTCCACTGACTGATGAGTGAATAAGCAAACCATAGTCACACTTATGGGGCAGTTTTATCCCACCTTAAAAAGAGGAAATTCTGCAGTGTGTTACAACACGGGTGAAACTTGAGGACATGCTAAGTGAAAAAAAAAAGGACAAGTACCATATGATTCCACTTCTATGAAGTACCCAGAGTAGTCAAAGGCATAGAGGTGGAAAGTAGATGGTGGTTGCCAGGGGCTGGGAGGACAGGGACATGGGGACTTATTGTTTAATGTGCATAGAGTTTCAGTTACACTTGATGAAAGAGTTATGGAGATGGGTGTAGTGATGGTTATACAGCATTGTGAATGTATTTAATACCACAGAACTATATGCTTAAAATGCTTAATATAGTGATTTTAATGTATTTTATCACAATGAAAAAAATGGAGGAAAAAATCAGTCAGGCTGTAACATAAGATGTATACAGTTTACTATATAAAGATCATGTCTCTTACTTAAAAAAAACTAAAAAAATATGAAGGGTTATGAGCTGAAATATGGTGAGAATGTATGGTATGGAGAGAAAATAGGGGAGGGCGTGGGAAAAGGCTGGAAAGAGACAGACCCTGGTTCTAGGCCCTTGTAGGGTTTGGATTTTTTTTCCTTATAAGGAGTTTAGATTTTTTCCCCAAGAATAAGAAGCCATCAGAAAAGGTCTAAGCAGGAAGTGACATGGTCCTGTTGTATTTTAAAGACCTTTCTGGCTGCAAAGGGCTCAGCAGACTTGATGGACAGGAGTGGAGGCAGGAAGATCCATCCACATTAGCTCCTGTGGTCCCAGCCAAGGATGACAGAGGCTTGGCCCAGGCAGGTTCCAGAATCATGAGAGTTGTTGATGAATTGTTAGTAGGATGAGAGAGAGACAGGAGTCCCGGAGATGCTCAGGCCTTTGCCTCAGGTGACTGGGTGGGCTATGATTCATTGTTTAGGACTGGGAGCAGTTCAGGGCACAGGGGAAAAGGATGTGGGTTCAATCATGATGTGCTGAGTTTGAGATACCCGTGGAACATCCAGGAGGCAGTGAGAAATAAAAGTCTGGAGTACACAAAGAGAACTGGCTCGAATGCCAATCCTAGGGGCAGGAACACAAATGAGGAAAGTGGCTGTGAATGGAATAAGTGGTGGAGGCTATGGGAAAATGGGAGAAGTGGTGTTTTTGGTGAATGAGGAAGCTGCAGCCAGAGCTCATGTAGAATAAAGATCCAGCAGTGCAGACCTACCAAGTGTTCAAGAAAAGGTGAGAATCAGGATTTTGAATGTGAAATCTGCAGAGTAAAACATTTTAAATTGAAGAATACATACAGAAAAGTGCATGAATTCTAAGTGTACAGCTTGAAAAATTATTATAAAGTGAATTCACTTATGCAAATCTGTTGATTTTCAAATGTTTCGCAACTAATTTAAACTTTTTAAAACATATCGCAGCAAGGACTTCTCTGGTGGTCCAGTGGTTAAGACTCCTCTCTTACACTGCAGGGGGTAGGGGTTCAATCCCTGGTCAGGGAAGTTCCACATGCCATGCAGTGTGGCCAAAATAAGGAAAAGAAAAGAAAGATACTGCAGGCAAAACAGAACATATCTGCATGAACCTGAGGCTACCATTTTGGAAAATGGGGTGGAGGTTTCAGAAGGAACATGTAGCTGGTCTGTGGAGTCAAGGTTGTGGAGGAAACGGAGAAACTGAAAGTAGAGAGCTAGAGGACGGAGAGAGGGGATGGGGTTTGGGATGCTGGGTCTCATTTAAAGATGTGAAGATAAAAGGAAGCTCCGAGGCCCTTGGGTTCCGTGAGGTGACCAGGGTGGCTTAGAGATCTGTGCCCGGACCATCCAGGATAGGGCTTCAGAGAAGAGGTGGAGTCACACCTAGACCGGGAAAGCCTAAGGTGTCACGGTCACTTAGGACCCCCTAGATACCATGGCAGAGTCTAAACGCTGCTTAGGAAAACATATTAGAGGAATTGATGGTTCTCTGATTTCATTTTCTCTTTTGATGAAAAATAGATGACTTTTACAGAACAAACAGAAGCTGGAGTGTGGACACAGCTGCATCATCGATGCTGTGAATTTCCCCAGCTCTTTCGCTCACCATCCCTCCACTCATGACTCACTGTGGGGCCAACACCCAACTCCCTCCCCAAAGTCACTCACCATCCAGGGAGGGAGAGAGATGAAAAAACAAACAACCCCGTGACCAGGGAGGGACAGGGCCCAAGGAGGCACGGCTCTCAGTTTGAGGTTTGTGAGGAGGTGAAGACCAGGCTGAGCATCAGACAGTGTCTGTAGAGGAAGAAGAGGAAGAGGATGGGGGCATCCTAGGAAGAGGGGACAGTGCGCTCGAAGGCTCAGAGGTGTAAAACAGCGCGGTTGTGTGGCAAACCACAGAGTCTATAAAGGTTATGAGTAAGGCTGTGAGTGCAGGGAACTCAGGCAGGGCGTTGGGAGGGGCGCTGCTGTGGGACTGCGGCTGTCTCCCACAGCCCATCCAGAAGGGCCATCTCACTTTCCCACACCTCCTAGTCCTTTCTCCTCTCCTCTCCACTCAAGCCAGTCTTTAGACCACAATTCCCTTCCCCACTGTCACCCTTTACCTCCGTCCTAGAAGACCATGTTCCTGGAAGGCCTGGTCCAGGCCACCTACCTGTCTGAATTCTCCACGAGGGCCCTGAATCCTTCCTCCCACCTTACCCAGCCCATCACTGAAGAGCTAATCATGTCTCACCCGGGCCTCTGTTGCCTCTGTTCTAACCCTGTAGAGTGTCCATCTTCCCCTCTGACCATTGCACACCCAGACGGA